>JAPDNY010000005.1:182266120-182281596 GCA_029375565.1 Gekko gecko | reverse complement strand
TTTGACTGCCTTGACCTGCCAATCAGTTTCCAGAATGATACCCCCAGATTAATATGAGAAAGGGAGAAAAATATATTTCTCCCCAGACTTTTATAAACCTGCATCTCACCCCCTCTGGAGTGATAAGTTTTCCAAATGAAATGCTTTATCTTTTTCTCCTAGAGAAGTTCCCCCAGTATCTTTCCTGATCATTCTGTTGCTCTTTCCTATACCTTCTCTTGTTCTATGTTGGAACATTATTAATTGGAAAATATAAGAGGAATGCTTCTTGCCAATTCTTATGCACTGATCACTTCTTTGCTCACATGTCCCTCCTGCAGCTGCGAAGCATTGTTCCTAATTCCAGCATTGACAGTTTAATGCACCTTATCTGATGTAATCCACTCCCATCTCGAGGGCCTCCTTTTAACAGTAAAGCAGCAGAACAACAAGCCAAAAAACAAAAAAACCCAACTCACTCAGCCACCCAGGATCCCACCCCTAGTAAAAGCAAGCAAAGGAATGAACTAGCCAGCAAGATGGATGACTGACACAGGAAGAGCCTTGGGAGAAGAAATTAGTAAGCAAAACTGTTGAAGAATGACTGACTCCTTTAGATGCATCCTGGCCAGATTTCCAGTTGCATCTAACTTCATTCCAGTTTGCTCTTTCATTATTCCACTATTAAATTGTACACCCTCCCCCTTTTTATTAGGAAAACTGTTTTGTCTTACAGCATTCTTTAGTAGGGTGCTTTATGGCAGCTTCCTTCATGTCAGCTAGGGCTGCCCTTTGCCCACAGTAGGCAGGCAAACACCTGCTGGTGGTCCCTATAGGTCTTGCTGAGTCGAGTGGCTGTGGGATAACAGGGAGGGGAAGTGATATTGCATAAAGTGGTGAGCTCTAGGAATTTCCCCAGTCTCTATTGGCTATCAAATTGGGGAAATACGTAGAATGTTGCTTGAAACGGTGATGTCACTCCTATGTCTTACCCAGAAGTGATGTCAATGCATCATACAATGTCACTTCCCACATGCCCCGCCCCCAAACCCTTGCTGTTAAATTGCCACCAGAACTGACTTCCAGCGCTTTTAGAACAATGTGATGCCACAGTTTGCTTTTAGGCAGTTGTCATTGACTGTTTTCACTTAAAGGATACAGGAGGAGATGGGCCCAAAAGGCAAAATGAAATAAGTGTTTTGCTATTTGATTGCAAGTGACTAAGTTTTGCCGTGGATCTAGATAATGCGAGTAAATAGGTTCTGGTGAAACACAGGCGTCTGAGATTGTTTCTGTATTGTTTCCAAGATAACCCAGACTGTCCCTGTTTGCTGGTGCTTAAATGACTGACCCCATGCCTTTTGGGAAGTGTGACTGGCCCAGGGATCCATCAGGCCCTGCTGGGATCATCATTGCGGCCTGTGTGGGGATCTACCCCCTGGGGTGTCACTTAAGGTCACCTCTGGAGGGCGGAGCAGGAAGTAGGGAAGATAGGGTTGCCAGGTCCCCTTGGCCACTGGAGGGGGATGCAGGGATAGGACATATAGAATTTCTACATGGATTATTAAATTAAACCTTTTTCATTGTTCCAACCTCTTTGTTTACCCTTCTTGCTCAGGGTTGTGTTTTTCTCCCCTTTTTTGGTTGTATCCCTAAGGGAGAGCAAGGAAGGAAGAGGACAGTAGGATCTGGGCAGACTGTCTCTCTTAAAGATACCAGCCACAAAAGCTGAACATTAGGCAGAGCTCCCTGCCCCAAGCCCGAGCAGTTAGCAATAAATGACACTAGAAGCCTGGGGGGTTCCTCTAAAAACCATGTCCTGATAAAGACTGGACTATCTGTTGTGAAGTAACAAGGGAATATTTAGCTGTGTGTAATTTTCCAGTCATAGAGACCAATAAGGAATGGACTCTTGCATACCAGCTTGGGCTCTAGGTCATCCCCTTTAGAAGGCAGGCACAGGCAGCCTATTTGAGGGATGCTTTTTTGACTTTTTTGCTGGTGTGTGCCTATGCACATTAGCATTTTATTTAGTTATTTAAAACAGTTTTATGCTGACTTGCCACACAGTTTATGGTCACCAAGGTAGCAAACACTCACAAACATTAAAACAACTTTAAACATAAACACACACACACACACACTTAAAAATAATTAAACGGGGTAGGTTCAGGCCTGTAGCTACAGTGGGGCATCTTGGGGCCTGGCCCTCTGACTTCCAGCCAGGGCCCCCTGATTTCCTACCCAGCCCAGGCCCCCCAACTTCCAATTTTTTATTTTATTTCTGGTGCTCCCTTGGGAGTGTGTGCGGGGTGCCCCCCAACTTATTTAAAGGCCCCCCAAATTAAAACATCCTGGCTACGGGCCTGGGTAGTTTGCCAGGCATGGGATACTCACTGCGGGGTGTGTGTGTGTGTGTCTTTGTTGCTACACAATGATGTCAGGTCTGGTGTGACTTGGAAGTGCAGGCATCACACCAGGGTGACACTTCAGCACTCACCCCAAAACTCTATAGTTTCCATTACTTCTGGATCACAAAGGTGGCTGTCCCCATCTTTGTCAGGCTGCGTCCACACCCACCAACCAGATGAGCATTGGTGGGCATCAGCAACAATTACCAGGAGTTTTCTTGCTGTTAGTGGGCTTCTGGTAAGCATAGAAGGAGGGTCAGTGGGACCCGGTGGCAAAAGACAGTGATAGAAGGGGCAGACAAATTTCACTGGAAAAAGGAGTTCCATAATTTTGGTGCTGTGACAGAGAAGACCATTTCTTGGGTTGCCACTTGTTTAGCCTCAGATGGTGAGGGGCACCTGAAACAGGGCCCTGGAGCCCATGTTGCCCACTGCCACTTGGAGCAGTAGGTGGAGAATTTTTAAAAAACCACATCAGCATTGTGTGCACTGCAATGTCACTTCCAAGGAAAGCCCAGGAGTGACATCAGGCTTCACCACAGAATTTTCGATGAATCCTAGAGCTACCTCTGTGGCTCATGTGGCACTACAATGCCCCTGCCCCTGAATCTCCTGCCAGTTCCATGACACAGCCTAGCAACCTAAAGGAGGAAGAATTTTGCAGCTTTATAGAATGAAGGTAAATAAAACTGGGAATCCATGCTATGAGGCATTAATAGACTTTGACTGAAAGCTGGGTGAGCAAATGGGATGGCTGGACATTTTTGAGGCAAGTGCCTGCCGTTCCTTGGCATCATCCCTTCTTCACCCTGATTAGTTTGGAATGTGACATGAATCTCTGCTGACAGATGGGTTTTCCATCAGCAGAGCAGGACTTCCTCATCTCCCCTGTCATGTTGCAGCCCCAAATCCCTCCTGAAATGCTGCTCCTGGGGAACAGGGGACCCCAAGGAATAGCATGGAAGGGGGGATACAAAAGTTTGCAACAGGTGAAGGGAATCAGCAAAAACACTGCCACCAGGAAGCAGACATTTCCATGGGGTCTGACCCAATGCTCTATCATTTTTCATACACACTGCAGCTGGTGAGGATCATTTAAAATGGTTAACTATGATAATAAATTTATTACAGGGCAATTCATAACCCAACATATCTTGTGGTGAAGCTGATTCTTTCTTGGTTATCTAAAAACAAATGCTAATTCACAATTTCCCTTCCATCCTTTCCTCTTTTCCTCAGATCCACCACCCAGTAAATGCTGATTGCATTCAGACAGCAACCAATTCTAGAAGAAGGACACCCCCATTAAGAATGGGAAGTTATATTTTCTACTAAACCACATTTTTGAGAAAGGAAACTGTTAAGAGTCAGTCTATCAATGTACTCTGTTTCCAAAGCCAAACTCAGGGCCTTCTGTTTCAAGCTAATGAATGCAGCCTGCAGTAACACAGGTGCAAAAGAGCCTTCAGCATATCCAGGGAGGGGAGGGGAGAGGGACTGGCCCACCAGCAGTGCAAGTGTGAGAACGAAGGTTTTTGCCAATATACAAGAGTTCCTGTTTTCATCTACGAATGTTGGAACAATTCATCTTTCAAACATGCTGTGTTTGCACAATTGTATGCATACACCTGTATATGTACACACAACACACACACACCCATCTATGCATGGAATAAATTTTACTTCAATGTGCTAAGGGGAAAAAAGCCCATTGACTGCAGTGGACTAAGAATGTAACTCTGTTTAGGATTGCGCTGGAAGCAGCCAGTAACTGAGATTCTTGTTTTACTCTTGGTATGTGAAGGAGTACCTCGGTACATATGCTCCTGTTTCCATTTTAAACTCCTGAGGAGGGGGCTTACTTTGGATGTCTGCACCATCCATCAGAAATCTGTTGGGTGGTTCTGAAGCCTAAACACATTTAATCCTAGTTCAACTGAGCCACAGAACTGCCAGAAAGTACACCCGCCATGTTGCAATTCCTGACAATAGTAAAAAAGATTACAATCTAATTAAAGCAATTAATACAATCTGCCTCCTGGTGGAATACAAGTGTCTTGAATAAAAGAGCAAAAATTAATACATGTGCCCCTCTTTTTAAAAAAGAAATCCTATAAGTACCCCAATTAAGATCAAAGTGTTCTTTTACAACACCCTACAGTTCATGTTCTCCAATCTTCCCCAAAGCAATATTGTGATCCAAGTATAATGTAGCAGAGTCATTCCAAATCATAACCCTTATCACCTTGCTGTGCACTTATACACCTATTTCCTCCTCTGCTTTTTCAAAAAATATTACTGGCAAACATCACAAAGCAGCTGGTTCTAGGTTTAATTCAATTGTCTATTAATCTCCTTACCTTCTTTAGTTTCACCAAATTGTCCAATCCAGGGGCAACTGGATAGCCTGAGGTCTGCTCCAGTTCCATCTACTGATTATGATGGCTAATAATAGGGTTGGAGCTACTGTGTTTGGCGGTTGTCCTTTGACCTTATTTACAGCCCTTTCATTTCACATTAAAGGACAGCCATTTTCTCAGCTGTCAATGGGAGGACACTCTAAATTTTACTTTAAAACCAGTAGGGGAAATGACCTGCTTATTCAGGCAAAACTACAAGTCACTTGAGCAGAAAGAAGCCAACTAACCTGAGGAGCTTGCAAATATTACATCAGGGGTTGCTAGGTCCCCCCTGGCCACTGGCAGGGGATGGGGTGGTAGAATTCTCAGATCCAGGTTGGGAAATTCCTGGTAATTTCAGGGTTGAACCTAGAGAGAACAGGGATCTCAGTGGGGTACAATGCCCTAAAGTCCACCCTCCAAAGCATTCATTTTTTCCAGGGGAACTGATCTCTGTGGTCTGGAGATGAGCTGTAATTCCAGGGGATCCCACCTGGAGACTGGCAACCCCACGGGATATTAAAGCGTTTTGGAAATAATAAGCACATTTTATTTTTGTTATTTAGTTAATTGATATGCTGCCCTGCTGCTTCTCCAGGAATTCCCAAGGCCGTTAGCCATCAATAAAAACATAAAATAATAAGTTAAAAGCTAAAAACACAACAGAGATTGATATCAGTAAAACTTCAAGCCACACAACAATTTATTCAAGAGTTTCTAGGATAAAAATGTCTTTTGCCTATTCCGGAAGGCTTGTAAAATACAGAGAAGGAAGTTCCAATTTTAGCGGCAGCAGACGAAAAAGCCCTACTCCCCTGCACAAGACCTTGCCAACTGAAGCTTGGGTAAGGCAAATTGTTGGAGGAAGGCCACATTCACTGACCTCAGAGCACAGGCAGATTAATGAAAGGTGGAGAGGTTACTCCAAGAGGTTAGAGATAGAATGGTGTTCTTTAAAGAAGACCTTAACAGTCAGGGACTCATATGGGGAAGAAGCACTCACCAAGATGCATTATTTCTATGTCCCATTGATGTACAGTGTACATGGCATATTAGTTGTTGTTGTTCAGTCGCACAGTCGAGTCTGACTCTTCGCAACCCCATGGACCAGATTACGCCAGGCCCTCCTGTCTTCCGCCGCCTGCTGAAGTTTGCTCAATTTCATGTTCGTTGCATCGATGACACTGTCTAACCATCTCATCCTTTGCCGTCCCCTTTTTCTTTGACCTTCAATCTTTCCCAGCATCAGGGTCTTCTCCAGTGAATGCTCCCTTCTCATTTGGTGGCCAAAGTATTTGAGCTTCAACTTCAGGATCTGGCCTTCCAGGGAACAGTCAGGGTTGATTTCTTTTAGGATTGAATGATTTGATCTCCTTGCAGTCCAAGGGACTCTCAAGAGTCTTCTCCAGCACCATAGTTCAAAAGAATCTATTCTCCGGCGCTCGGCCTTCCTTATAGTCCAACTCTCGCAGCCATACATTACTACGGGGGCATATTAGAGAAAAAAGTAAAAAAAGAATAGTTCCTTGCCGCCAAAGAGCTTACATTCTGGAATTCTTTATAGATGGAAATGAGGTTATATTATGTGTCTGCGCTATATTTACAGTCATTTATACGATTGCACTGTTGTCTATGCAGGAGATAGATTCAATGGGTTACCTAGAGCAGGGGTGTCAAACATAAGCCCTGGCGGCCAGAACTGGCCCATCCAGGGTTCTTATATGGCCCGTGAGCAACTGGTGCAAGGGATAGAGTGCTGAGGGGGGAGTGGGCAAAGTCACTCCATTGTGGCTTCAGTACAGCAGAAAGTCTGCAGCAGTCAAGCATCATGGGAGCATCTGCCCAGTGCTGCACTGCTGCCTCTCCAGGCAGCCCTGTGGGTTTTCCTCTGCACCCCCTACCAGCCCATGGAGCCTTGCAGTAAGTATATACCAACTTGGAGCTTAGCAGTTGCTGTCCTTTATACAGTTTATATCTCCGGTACCTGGCATTGTGTTTTATGGCACACATGGCCTGGCCCGACAAAGTGACAATTACATCAGATCCGGCCCTCTTAACAAATGAGTTTGACACCTCTGACCTAGAGTGTAGAGAGAGTGTTAGGAAAGCTAAAGCTCAGTATGAGCTTAGGCTAGTGAAAGATGCTAAAAGCAACAAGAAAGGGTTCTTTTCTTATGTTCAAAGTCAGAAAAAGAGCAAGGACATGGTAAGCCCATTGCGGGGACAGGAATGTGAAATTGTAACAGGTGATGAAGTGAGGGCAGAACTGCTCAATTCCTACTTTTCCTCAGTCTTCTCTTGCAAAGGAAATTGTGCTCAATATGGCAAAACAGAACACATGATGAGGGAAGGGAGTTGCAGCCTAGGATTGGCATAGGGGTAGTACATAAACACCTAGTTTCTTTAAATGAAACTAAGTCCTCGAGGCCAGATGAACTGCATTCAAGGGTACTAATTCAATCAATTTATTTGGCTCACATGACCAATGGTCTCAGGCATATCCACAGAATACAACAAACATGTAAAATACCAATGTAAGGGTTTAAAACTGTTAACATTTCAAATCCAATTAAATTATAAACTGTATAAAGGTTTAAAATATAAAACTATAAGACATTTCAGTCATAAAATTGAAAAAATTGAAAAAACAATTAGAACCAAAAAGTGCACACCTCTCCTTAGCAGCAATCATTTATGCTTCAATGCTATTGTAATAGCTAAGTATTTTGCTACTGAAGTGGTGATTGTTGGGTCAGTATCTGTCAGCAGATAAGAGACCACCCATGGTTCCAGTGGAAGATAGTATTTAGATAAAATTGGATACACCCAATATGACCTAAGAGCTAACCAATGAGAACAAAACAAAAGGAGATGTGTCAGCGTCTCAATCTCGCCAAAAGTGCAGGTACAAAGCCTGTCTGAATATGGAGTTCATCAGAAACATCCTGTTAATTCTGCAGATAGTACAGCATTTAATCTTGTGAGAGTAAAAGCAAATCTTTGAGAGGGGGTGGTAAAATGGCTTAGATATGATGGAAGGGTCAACGAAGGAGGAATTCCCAGAGCTAGAGAAGAACATACATGCCTGGCATGTGCGGTGGTACTAGCCCTACCCCAGTTACTTGCTTTTGATCTGATCTGTCTCCATGCTTCTTGCTGAGCTGTATTCTTGAGTGTTGATATCAGGACGCCAAGGAGGATCAGTTTCTTGTCTATTTGATTTAACCAGGTATTTCTATAATTATCCTCCTTTAGTCTGTAAATCAAACTCCCTAATGATGGACTAGAAAAGCAAACCTTCAGTCTTAATCTGAAAGCAGCCAACCAAGCTCTAAGTTCTAGGAAGCATTGTGCTAGCTCCCACCTAAGAACAGCTCCCACCACGCACTTGGGACTCCCAAAATTCGACACAGGAATTGGGTTAATACTTTGTCTAAGGATTCAGAAACTGCACAAATCCGAATGGCTGCCCCATATAGGAACTGAGGAATTATTTTTCCATTAAGAAGAAGAAGAAGAAAAGAAGGAGGAGGAGGAGGAAAAGGAGGAGACTGGATTTATACCCCGCCCTTCACTACCCAAAGATGTCTCAGAGCAGTTTATAAACTCCTTTCCCTTCCCCTCCCCATAACAGACACCCTGTGAGCTAGGTGGGACTGAGAGAGCTCTTGACAGAAACTGCTCTTTTTCAAGAACGGCTCTTATCAGAACTGCAGCTTGCCCAAGGTCATCCAGCCAGGTGCAAGCGGAGGAGTGGGGAATCAAACCCAGTTCTCCCAGATTAGAGTCCGCGCACTTAACCACTACATTAAACTGGCTCTCAAATGCTTTAATAGCCATAGGGATATATTGGCCACCTGTCGAGTAATAGTATCTCAAAAGTGCATTGACATTTGGTCTAACAGTATCTTGGGCTAAATTAAGATGATGTTTCCATGATAAATTCTTGGAGAAGACCACTCCCAAATATTTAAAATGAGTTGTCAATTCTATTTCTCCATCTTTAGTTTTCCATGCTTTACATTTATGGTTTAACTTCTTAGTAAAAACTATGATTTTTGATTTTTTGTAATTTACTCTGAGCCACTTTTTGCAAGATCCTATGCTGGATTACAATTTTCTGGATTTATATGAACAATTTTAAATAAAATACTCAAAACTGCTGAAATGGATAAACTGACTTTAATTCTCAGAAGACCAGATGAAACAAGTTTTGAAAACACATGGGCAAGATTTTATAGTAGGTTGAAAGATTATAATAAATGAACAATATCAACATAATAATTATATAAGAATAAATAACAAAAGGTATATCTAAACATAATGCAAAATACTTTTTTAAATACGCTGTAATAAAGATGGATAATGTTTAAACAGTCAATGTATGAGATAATATAAAAGTTAAACCAAAGATGTATATGAAAACCCCGGATTGTATGTATTTATGTTTGTCTGTTCGTCCATTATAAAATAAAAACTTTTAAAAAAAAGAAATGAAAACTTTAGGGTGCATAAAACATGGATTCCAATGTCTCTACACTAATGCGCAGAGTATGGGAAACAAGCAGGAGGAACTTGAAGTCCTAATATGTGAAGGAGACTATGACCTAAAGGCATTACTGAAACTTGGTGGGATGACACTCACAACTGGAATATTAGGATTGAGGGGTACAATTTATTTAAAAGGGGCAGAGAAATAAAGAAAGGTGGAGAAGTCACATTATATGTAAAGGAGGTACTTGTGAGGAAATACATGAATGTGAGCATGGAAGTCCAGTTGAGAGACTCTGGGTAAAAATAAAAGGAGTAAGAAATAGTAGTGATATTATGGTGGGGATCTGCTATAGACCACCAAGCCAGGCAGAGGACTTGGATGAGACACTCCTGGAACAGATTACAAAGTTCTCAAAGAGATGGGACATGGCGGTCACTGGAAATTGAAATTACTCAGATATCTGTTGGAAGTTCAACTCTGCTAAAAATGAAAGGTCCAATAAATTTCTGACTTGTCATGCTGACAAGATCATTTTCCAGAAAGTGGAGAGGGAAACAAGGGGATCCGCTATCTTGGACTTGATTCTTACCAACAGGGAAGAACTGGTGTTAGCCTGATTGTGCGTTATTATGAATAATAACGAGGGGAATTATATTGATTATTAATAAGCAATCAGCTGCGAGAGCGAACACCAATGTATACAGAGGTCAGCCCCGCCGGGAGGAGTTGGTAACAGACCAGGAGACTTTTATGTTTGAAAATAAAGTCTTTTACTGAGGTTTGCCACACACAAACAATTACACAAGCTCACACACAATTATTCAAGTCCTAAGAAATACAGAGAGAGGTAAGCACATTTGCATTAGCAGGTAAGTCGTTGGTGGGTCATATTTACCAGTCGAGTCCTGTAGAGCGTTCCTCAGGAAAAATGGAGGGGAAAGAAACTAAGAAAAATGGGGCCACGTGGTCTGACCAGCAGATTGTCACGTGGAAACTCGGCCTGCAGACCAGAGTTTTAAAGATGGAGGTAAGGGTTGGGGGATAGCAAGCTGGACATAAGAGGGTCAAAGGTTCGATAGGGGTCGTAGTAGAGAGAGAGGCCGGTGGTCTGGCATCCCCTTATAAGCAGGAGGGTGGGGGCTGGTTACCTCCCTGATTCCCGCCTCCTGGTAGTCCGTCCCTGGAATCACCCTATTGGTTGGAAGATGTAGGGGAGGTGTGTGGAGGTGTGCCTGAGGGATGGTCAATACTGAGAGCTAGAAACTTACTCATGTCTGACACCAGGTGATAGCTAGGATGAGTCATTCAGCCACTTCTATTGTGTTGTTGATGGCATTAGCCCGGCTGTTGATGGCTCTCAATCAGTAACTAGGCAACGATGAATAGACCCTGCCAGGCTACGTGAGGTCTTGCAGGTGAAGGTGGGGGGAAGGGAAAGAGGCTGCCTGCTGTGAGAAGGAACTCTCAATGGCGTTTTTGGAGTTCCTATTTCTGGTATTTTACTGTGCTTTTGTGTGTACTGGTTTTATTTCATATTTCCTTCATGAGAAACAGGCTGGTAACCTCTGCTGGGCACTGGAGCTGCTGGGCTGGTCAGGAGAAACGTCTCTTGCCTGGGTGCAGTCTCTGCTGGCATCTGGGAAGGTTACCATGTGGTTCAGTTCCTTACACACGCACTGGCACAGTTTATTATTTTATTGCAGTCCAAAAAGAGGCTAAAAGCCTTGCAGGGCAACACTGGTTGATGAGGTGAATGTAGTGGGCACTCTGGGTAGTAGTGTCCATGTAATTTTGGAATGTACAGTCTTGGGGAAGGTAAAAGCTCTGCGTAGTCAGACATATAGTTTGGACTTCAGAAAAATAAATTTTGACAAACTTAAAATTTTGCTGGGTAGAATCCCATGGTCAGAATTACTTCAGGAAAAGGTTGTTCAAGAGGGATGGGAGTTTCTCAAATGCGAAATACTGAAGACATAATCACAAACAATTCCTATGAGACGGAAAAATGGGAGGAGCCTAAAGAAGCCAAGGTGGCTCCATAAACAGCTTTCTAAAGAAATAAAAAGACTCATTTAGAAAGTGGAAGGAGGGCCTTATAGCCAAGAAAGGATGAATATAAATAAATAACCAGCACTTGTAGAAAGAGAGTTAGGAAAGCTAAAGCTCGATATGAGCTTAGGCTAGCGAGAGATGCTAAAAATGACATAAAAGGCTTCTTTCCTTATGTTCAAAGTAAGAAAAAGAGCGAGGAAATGGTAGGCCCATTGCAGGGACAGGAAAGTGAAATTGTAACAGACGATGAAGAGAGGGCAGAACTGCTCAATTCCTACTTTTCCTCAGTTTTCTCTTCTGAGGGAAACAGTGCTCAATATGGCAAAAACAGAACACATGATGAGGGTAGGGATTTGCAGCCTAGGATCATAGGATCATAGAATCATAGAGTTAGAAGGGGCCATACAGGCCATCTAGTCCAAACCCCTGCCCAATGCAGGACCAGAATAGAGGTAGTCCTTGTGGCCAGATGAACTGTGTCCAAGGGTACTAAAAGAACTCACAGATGTCATTTCTGAGCCTCTGTCCATTATTTTTGAGAATTCGTGGAGAAGAGGTGAGGTGCCAGAAGACTGGAGGCAGGCAAATGTCCCCATCTTCAAGAAGGGGGAAAAGGAGGATCTGGGTAACTACTTGCCCATCAGCTTGACATCTACACCTGGGAAAGTTTTAGAACAAATCATCAAACAGACAGTCCTTGAGCATTTAGAAAGGGCGGGAGTGATTACTAAGAGCTAGGATAGGTTTCTGCAGGGGTCTTTTCGTAGAAAAACAGCTGCAGGAGCTCGTTAGCATATGGTATGCTAATGAGCTATTAGGCTATTAGCATATGCCACACCCCTGACATCACCGGAAGTGATGTCAGAAGGGGAAGCAAAAGGGAAGGAGGCATCTTCGAAAGCCTCCCCTTCCCTTCCCCAGCTGGCCTGGGTGGGGGAGCTAAGAGAGAAGGGGTTTAAAGTTTAAACTTCTTATCACTAGAGTTGGGCCAGAGGAGGAGGAAAGAGGGAAGGAAAGAGAGAGAGAGAGAGAAGGAAAGAAGGAAGGAAAGAGGGAAAGAAAGAGAAGGAAAGAAAGAGAGGGAAGAAGGAGGGAAACAGGGAAAGGAGGAAAAAGAGAAGAGAAGAAGGTGAGAAAGAAAGAGAGAAGGGAAGAAGGAGGGAAAGAGGAAAAGGAGAGAAGGAAAGGAAGGAATGAAAGAAATCTGGCAGCAATCTGGCCCCATTATATCCTATGGGCCATTGAAGTCAATGGTGAAAACATAGGGTATATTCTGGGGTCTGGAGCGGAGGGGGTTTGAAGGAGAGGCTCCAAACTCACAGGGTAGCTGATGGAGCCTCTCCCCAAGATACCCACCAAGTTTCAAAACATTGGACCAGGGGGTCCAATTCTATGGGTCCCCAAACATGTTGCCCCATTCCCTCCATTGTTGTCTATGGTGGGAAAAAAAGTTACTTTTTTCCCCATGATAGAGAACAATGGAGGGAATAGGGGCAACCTGTTTGGGGGCCCATAGAATTGGACCCCTGATCCAATGTTCTTGAAAATGTGGTTTTGATCCTATGACTGTTAAGTGGATCTGTAACTGGTTGGCAGATCACATTCAAAGAGTGCTTGTCAATGGTTCCTCATCTTTTTGGAGAGGAGTGACAAGTGGAGTGCCTCCAGGATCTGTCCCAGGACCTGTTTTGTTCAATATCTTTATCAATGATTTGGGTGAAGGGATGGAGGGAATGCTTATTAAATTTGCAGATTATACTAAATTGGGAGGGGTAGGAAATATGGTAGAAGACAGAGTCAGGATACAGGATAATCTTGACAGGCTGGAAAACTGGGCTAAAAATTTCAATGGGAATAAATGTAAAGTTCTGCATTTAGGTAAAAAAAATCAAATGCATAATTATAGAACGGGGGAGACTTGTCTTGGCAGTAGTATGTGTGGAAAGGATCTAGGGGTCTTAGTGGACCGTACACTGAACACGAGTCAGCAGTGTAGATGCAGTTGCTAAAACGCAAATGAGATTTGGGGGCTGTATCAACAGAAGTATAGTGTCCAGATCACGTGAAGTTATGGTACCACTTTGCTCTGGTTAGACCTCACCTAGAATATTTTGTTCCGTTTTGGGCAGTACAACTTAAGATATAGACAAGCTGGAACATGTCCAGAGAAGGACAATGAAGATGGTGAGTGGTCTGGAGACCAGGTCCTATGAGGAAAGGTTGAAGGAGCTGGGTATGGTTAGCCTGGATAGGAGACAACTGAGAGGTGATATGATAACGATCTTCAGGTACTTAAAGGGCTGTCATATAGAGGACAGTGCAGAGTTGTTTTCTGTTGCCCCAGAAGGTCAGACCAGAACCAACAGGTTGACATTAAATTAGAAGAGTTTTTGGCTAAACATAAGGAAGAGCGGTTCCTCAGTGGAACAGGCTTCCTCAGGAGGTGGTGGGCTCTCTTTTGGAGGTTTTCAGACAGTGGCTAGATAGCCATCTGACAGCAATGCTGATTCTGTGAACTTAGGCTGATCATGAGAGGGAGGGCAGGAAGGGTTGCCTCAGTGCTTAGTTCTTGTGTCCTTTTCTTACATGTTATAACACAACGACCTGTCCCCGGCTGTTGCTGTGACTGAGCTGTGGCATCACTGCTTGTATATGTTTATGTTTGTACTAGATTCAGTTTATTTTTCTATGAAGTGACTGATCAGTTCTGCTTTTTCTGATGGCTTACCAGTTCACCCTAATCAGTAGTCTCTTTGGGGATTGATATAACTTGTGGTTGTATTGAGGACAACTGCCTGGTATAATCTTTACCAGAAAGTCAGGCACCAGTGCTTGTAAAATTCAAACAGCACAGTTCTTTATTATACAGAAAACTCAACAGAGGGATGGGATATATTTACACAGGATATTTTGTTTCTTTGATTAATAGACACTTTACTTTTGCCTTGACATAGGCTGTAGGCTTATCACTCTCAGTATGACACAGTGGTTCTTCAGTACATAAAACCAGGGGTCTTTTTGGGGGGGAGCCCACCGGAGCGCAGCTCCGGGAGCTCAGGAGCCAAGCCCCGCCCCCAGCCGGCGTCCCGGAGAGTCTTTCAGGCAGCCGAATGTCAATTTCCAGCTCCATTATATCCTATGGGCCATTGAAGTCAATGGTGAAAACATAGGGTATGTTCTAGGGGCTGGAGGAGGGGTTTGAGGGAGAGGCTCGAAACTCACAGGATAAGCTGATGGAGCCTCTCCCCAAGATACCCACTCAAGTTTCAAGAACATTGGACCAGGGGGTCCACTCTATGGGTCTCTAAACAGGTTGCTCGTATTCCCTCCATTGTTCTCTATGGTGAGGAAAAAAATAACTTTTTTTCCCACTATAGAGAACAATGGAGGAAATGAGGCAACCTGTTTGGGGCCCATAGAATTAGACCCCCTGGTCCAATGTTCTTGAAATTTGGTGGGTATCTTGGGGAGAGGCTCCATCAGCTATCCTGTGATCTTGGAGCCTCTCCCTCAAACCCTCCCCTCCAGCCCCCAGAATATACCCTATGTTTTCACCATTGACTTCAATGGCCCATAGGGTATAATGGGGCTGAATTGCCACTGAATTTCTTTCATTCCCTCCTTTCCTTCTTTCTTTTTCCTCTTTCCTCATTCTTCTCTTCTTTCTTTCTTCTCTTTCTTTCTTTCTTTCTTTCTTTCTTTCTTTCTTTCTTTCTTTCTTTCTTTCTTTCTTTCTTTCTTTCTTTCTTTCTTTCTTTCTTTCTTTCTTTCCCACCTTCTTCTTTCTCTTTTTCCTCCTTTCCCTGTTTCCTTCCCTCTTCCCTCTCTTTCTTTCTCTCCTTCCTTCCTTCTTTCCTTCTCTCTACTCTCTCTCTTTCCTTCCCTCTTTCCTCCTTCTGTGGCCCAACTCTCAGTGAGAAGGAGTTTAAACTGTAAACCCCTTCTCTCTTAGCTCCCCCACCCAGACCAGCTGGGGAAGGGAAGGGGAGGCTTTTGAAGATGCTTCCCCCTTTTGCTTCTCCTTCTGACATCACTTCCGGTGATGTCAGGGGGTGTGGCATATGCTAATAGCCTAATAGCTCATTAGCATACCATATGCTAATGAGCTCCTGCAGCTGTTCTTCTGCGAAAAGACCCCTG
>JAPDNY010000005.1:182250304-182266020 GCA_029375565.1 Gekko gecko | reverse complement strand
AATATCAATATTGCCTTAGACCTCCTTGTTCAATGAGGTTTCAGTACTGACAATTTGGTGGTAGTTGGTTATATGGAAAGTTTGGATGATATTATAGGGAATTATTAGAACCACAAGATCCCTTTGTTAATGCATTGTTTCATGAGCTTTTTTAACTGCTATTAGCACTTTGCTTGCTTTATGGTTGTGATTTTTAAATAGCTGCTAGCTTGGATTTTCTTCTACTTCTCTTCTGCAGATGGGGGAGATTTAGCTAGACAGTCTTTAAGACAGAGAGTAGAAGACACTGAACGTCAGGCTGACATTTCAAAAATATCTAATTTTATTGTTTCTCTTTATAAACGTTTTCTTCTCATTCTGGCCTCCTATCTTTACAATCTTGAAAATGTCAATCAAAGAAGACTTTTCACCCTAGCTAGATTTTTAGCTTTGCCATATTCAGTTATTGAGGGCAGATATAACAAAATTGCCCGGACTGAGGGATTTTGCCCTTGTAACAGTGGTGAGATAGAGTCAGTAGCGTATGTCTTTCTTTGCTGTTCTTTCTATAACGAAATTTGTACTGCCCTTATCTCCCCATTATTTGAGCTCTGTCCTGACACCTCTGACTCTGGGATCATTAACATGCTTCTCTCTGATGTGAGTATAGAGATCACCTGGAAAGTTGCTAAATTTTGCTCCCAAATGATTAAACTGCGTTCTAATGTATTTCCCAACTTATTGTGGAAGATAGTAGTTGATTGTATTCTATATTAGAAATTCTGTTAGAAACGACTTTATTTGTATTAGTACTAGTTTTAATTTATTTTTATACACTTTTATATTTGCATACCTTAATTTTATATTTTATCAGGATATGGTTATTCCCCCCCCCCATCATCTTCTTACTTGTTTGTATTCTGGTCATGAACTGTAAATAAAGTAAAGTAAAATAGCTGCTAAATTAATTTGTTGAAGTTCATGATTGTAGGCATATTAATTGCCAGCAGAGCGCCACTGGAGTCAGCAAGGTTCAGTCAGCAGAAGTGTGCTCAGAACTATCACTTTAACAGAATTAGTGGACTGTTGAACTCTAATTATTAGGGTAACTAATATTGCCCATACCAGAGAATTAATGTGTTCCTTTAATATAATATAAGTGTTCCAATATTGTGAAGGTGCAATGGAGAAAATAACAGAAAATGTTGCTGTTCTTAGTTAGTTTCTTTCTACCCAAGGCTTCTGAACTGAGAGCTGTTCTGCAAGAGCACTTTCTGCTACAACTCAGGTCAAACTGTATTCAGCATCCCAGGTTAACTGAAGCTCATGGCCATCCAGGCACATAACTTCCATGTGTGGGGGATGTGCTTTTCATAAAGGTAGCATAGTACTCTGACATCCTGGAGGAAATGGGCATTGCCCTCCTTGCACAAACTGTATGCCAATTCATACATAACATTTCCAGTCCTATGAACACGTTTTATGCCTTTCCTTCTCTACTTACATGATCATATCTGCTGGTTACTTCAAGCTTTCAAGCAACCAGTAGTTTTCCATTGCATCTAAACTGGCAAACTGTGGTTTATGCTTGCCACTGGTAGCCAGAATTGGCTTGCCATGGGCAAGTGCAACCATAGGCTTGGATCCCACCTAGAATTCCCTAGAAAACCCACCCTTCCTCATGACTTGAGGCAATTTATAATCAATAACAAAAAACATCAATTAACAATGAAACCCCCAATCCCCATGCTATTTCATCTAATATAATGTCATGCAATTTACATTCCGTTAAAAGCTCTGATAAATAAAATAGCCTTACAGTGCCCACCTCATCTCCTCAGTGAAGCCCATTTGATATAGTGGGAAGAGTACTGAGAAAGCACAGGCCTCATTGATGCCTGAAGGGCCACATTTAGTGAGGGAATACCCAGAAGGTGGAAGGTTGAAGATTATAACTGGCACATGGGGGCATACAGGGAGAGATGGATCTTTAGATATGAGGATCTCTGGCTGTGAAGGACTGTTAGAGTCATGACTACTACTTTTGAGCTGAGCTTGGAAATTAAGTGGCAGCCAAAGAAGATGTTTTAAAATAGGCAAGATGTGTTGCCAGTAGCCAACCCTGACAGTAACCATTCTTCCTCATTTTGAACCAGCTTTAATATCGTGGTTGTTTTCGGGGGTTGCCCAACGTAGAACTTATGTAGTCATTTCATATCTGTGGTTTACCTGGGGGTGGGGGGGGGACTGCTTACCAGTAATTAGTATTCTTCAGATTGGCATTTTTGCAGTTATGCAGTATGCTCCTGTGCAGAGAAATTTAGATCTGCTGAAGCTCAGCGGTTTGGCTGTAGAGAAGGGTGTTGGGTGAAAGCTGTTTGTATAAAGATTCTCAGGGTGAAGAATTAGTGGGGCAGAAATTTGGAGGGTGGGCACTCAAACTGATTGACTAGGGAATGAATCTCTAAGTTGCTAACTGATTTCAACATGTTTAGCTTGTACTGCCTGCTTGAGCTTTGCTTGCCTTTTGCTTTACCTTAAGTATTGTCAGGTCCTAGCACTCAGATGTGAATTCCCATGACCAGTAAAGTTAGTTTGTCATTGAAGTGATATATGTGAGATAATTTTATTGTCATTTCTCTTGATATCCTGTGGAGGTGATAATCATTACTTTGTTCCAGGACTTCATTTATTGTTTGCCTTGACATATAAATGATCACAATTAAACTTGTGAGTAAATACCAAAATGACATTCACTCCTTTCTGTGAGCATCAGAGCTTCTGGTGTGGATTGTAATCCTGATATTTTTTGTTATATCTGAATATCACAGTAGTTTACCAATGTGCTTTTGTCTCTATTAACAGTTGTCTTTTTGTCTTCTACCCCGCATCCAGTATTGGCTATCCTGTGGTAACTTTGGGCTTTGGCTTCAAAAGTTATGTCAGCTATAAAATGAGGTTAAGAAAACAAAAAGGAGGTGCAGAAAAGAGAATGAATTTTACATGCAACTTCTTCAGCAAGCTTTACCTCCAGAACAGCAGATGCTACAAAGGCAAGAGAAAGAAGCAGAGGAAGGTAAGTGGCTGCTTTTCGACAGGCATGGCACTGAGTTAACGCTAGTAGCTCCCTGAAACCATGGCTTTTGAATTTGGACCCAGACTCGTGGACTTGTGCTTCCTCTCTGAATCAGTTTCTTTACCGTCTTCTCTTTGCACTGCTAATCATTGCTGCTTTTACATGTTCAGTGACACAGAACATGATACTTGCAAACCGTGATTCTTCATGGTCTCTTTGCAGTCCCATATAGGGATGAGCATGAACCAAATAAATATGGTTCAGGGGCCCCAAAGGGTACTGACCCAAAAGGCCTGAACCGGTGAGTTCAGTGCCCGCTTTCTCCTGGCTGTGGCAAGCTGCGGCTGGGGGAGGGGGGGATTGCTTGGGAAGGCTTAAATGGCTGGCAGCCATTTAAGTTGTCTGTTTCGCTTCCCCCCGCCAACTGGGGGAAACGAAACTGATGGGTTGAATGGCTTGCAACCATTTAAACCTAACAGTTGATGGGTGGACCTGTTTCACTTCCCTCTGCTTCCAAGTTGGGGGAAGTGAAACCCACTGATCAAATGGCTCACAGCTATTTCAACCTAATGGCTCACAGCTCATAGGCATTTCAGCCTAACAGCAGAGCAGGTATGCCCATCAAGTGTTAGGCTGAAATGGCTGGCAGCCATTTCAGTGGTCCGTTCTCCCTCCCCCCCACTTCCAAACCCACTGGTCAAACTCACTGGTCACAGCCATTTCAGCCTAACAGCGGGGTGGGACGGGGACACCCATCAGCAATTAGGCTGAAATGGCCGTGAGCCATTTCAGCAGTCTTTATAGTTTGAGTATCCTTGCTGTGCTGTGATTTTTTTCAGCTGTACCACCATTTTTAGTTTTCTTGGGACTGGTTTTGTTTTTCTTGTTGAGAAGGACAAAAAATGTTCACTTGTTATGGTTCACTTGTTCACTGTCTGTGCAGTCCTGCAGTTAGGTGGCCAGTAAGCTAACATGCATGCAGTGCCTTTTCCCTTATAAACCAGAGACTGTAATCATAGTTTGATAAAGATGGTTTGCAAAGCATTGTTACAAAGGAATCTGTTTTTTTCTTTTCTTTTTACTTTAGCCATGATTTTTAACTGTACACTTGTATCTGTGCACATATCATTGGGAGCAGAAGGGAAATAGTTTCATAAGAGTGAAAGGGAGGCTGGCTCCCAATTTGCATGCCATAAGATTTCAGAGAGCCACGGGGGAGCATCCAGCAGATCATGCTCAGTGTTTCATTAACCTTTGAAATTAGAAGAACTTAATGAAGTCACGAATTCTCATCAGAAATGATAGAATAATATGGTGGATTCTTAATGTGATGAAATATCTGTGGTATTTCATATTGTTTTACTAATGAACGAAGTTTGAGTCCAGTGGCACCTTGCATCTCTGAAGAAGTGGCACCTTGCATTTCTGAAGAAGTACATGGAAGCTTATATCTTGAATAAAACTTTGTTGATCTTAAAGGTGCCACTGGACTCAAACGTTCTGCTGCTTCAGACCAGCACAGCTACCCACCTGAATCTGTTTTACTAATGTTCAGAGTAATTGTTTGTTCATTTGCTCAGGTATTAAGTAGAATGTTTGGTTATTGTGAGGTGTATACATTGTATATACTACAGCACTATCTAGTATTACTCAGCTCTGCAAAGTTTAAGCCTTTGTCCAGCGTAAGTGGCTTTTCCAGTGAAGGAACAGCCAGAAGTTGGGGAGTGTTTCCAAGTTTGCTGAATGGGGTTGGGAGTGTACAACCCCAGTAAGTTAGAGCCTGGCTATTTTGTTCAGCTTTTTGGTATATAAAATATAAATGCTCAAATGTATATTAACAGCTTTGAGTGAGCTGCCCTTTTAAACAAAGGTCTCAGTCCAGCAAAAGTCAAGTGTGGCTAAGGCAGCAGTTCTAACCATAGCAGAAAGTAGTTTCTGTTGAAATCAGCTGGATTCCCCCCCCCCCAGTAACAGTAGGCAGGATCAAACTGTGTGCCTTGTTATGAACCATGGGGTTTAGTCAGAGGATTGAGGCCACTGTTGTAACAACTGTTAATACTTTATACTATGAATGCTGAATACAAAATGAAAAAGTGAAACCAAAATGTTTTTAATTGCATAAAACAGGCAGCTTTATAGCTAATCTTAAATGTCATACTTGGTATTTGAACATCATTGTTCAGTGTTAAAAGTAACCTGGCATGGTGGCTTAAAGGTCTCTAACTGTTCAATCCTAAGAACACTTTCCTGGAGAGTAAGCCCCATTGAATAGATCTGAGTAGACCTGTTTAGGATTGCTCCTTAAAATGTTCATATGACTACTATAAAGTTGGGCTGTTGCTGCTAAACAGCAGCCAGTCTGTACTTGGTTATACTGGGGAGTGTGCTGTCGTGCTTGTGCAATTGCTTCTTAACTCTGGTAATTGTATTTTTCTAAGCACTTTACTCTTGAGTTCTGAAAATTAGCCTTACCAGAATTAGTTTGAAAGGCATTTCTTTTCTGTAATCAAAGCAGTGAAATAGTTGTTTGTTGAATAAATGGGGACCTAGACATGAATGTTCTGTGTTGACTAGATTTTTGAAGCCATTTGAATCAGTTGACTAAATTACTTTTCTGCAAAAAGAAAACACAGAAACCTTGCTACTTTTTCTCTCTTAGGAAGCAGGTTAATTGAGCATTCTGAATTCTTTTAAGCTTTACAGAAGTGATCCCAAGTGTAGATCTTTATTGAACTAATTGTGCTGCTGGAGCCAGAAAGCAAGCTGTCAAGTTGCTCAGAATTGTTCTTCGAGAGTTGTCTGATCAGACGTATGCTCAGTTACTAAAACAGATCTATTTAGTTTGAGATCTTACACTGTATACCAGAGAGCAAACCATGACTGGTTCCTACTCAGTGAGGATCTCCCACTGGAAAAAAGAAGCCCTTCTTCTCCCTCCTCAGAACCATTGGATCTGACTCCCATGTTTTTTCCCTTTAAAACAAGATCATTGTTGTTTGTATATTTAAAAACATTAATAGTGTTTTTTCCTTTTGACTTTTTTCCAGCAGCCAAAGGACTGTGTGATATGGATTCCTCAATACTTTTGCAGCACAATGGGGGTATTCCAGCCAATAAAAAATTATCTACAACATTACCAGAACTGGAATACAGGGAAAAGGGGAAAGAAAAAGACAGAGATGCCAAAAAACATAACCTTGGAATAAATAACAATATTTTGCAACCTGTAGACTCTAAAATACAGGAAATCGAATACATGGAGAACCATATCAATAGCAAAAGATTAAATAACGATCTTGTGGGAAGTACAGAAAACCTCTTAAAAGAGGACTCATGCACTGCCTCGTCCAAAAACTACAAAAATGCTAGCGGCGTTGTGAACTCCTCACCTCGCAGCCACAGTGTAACTAACGGGAGTATCCCTTCCTCATCTGCTAAGAATGAAAAAAAACAGAAGTGTGCTAGCAAGAGCCCAAGCACACACAAAGACTTAATGGAAAACTGTATTCCCAATAACCAGCTAAGCAAACCAGATGCACTGGTAAGGTAAGTTTGATATGTTAGTGACCTAATTTCCTCTCTCTTCTTTGTCTTGCTTGCTGTTGTGCATTTTGTTTATGTTTCCTATTAAGATTCTTTTTAAGAGCAGGCTATGATGCTCAGGAGGAGACAGGCACTGTGGGTTGGAATCAGTGTGTGGTCTGGTTTGAGTTACATGGTGCCATTCCAGTCCTATGATCTTGTTATGGGATCAGTATTTAAGGGAATGAATAGATTGCTGTGGAACTTGTTGCAGGTGCCTAATTCTGTGAGTTCTGGTCCTTGCTATGTTATACAATTACAGTTGGCTTAAGCTAGTACAGAATTACAGTTGCATTTTCTGACTAACCTCATAGGAAGGAATTATTCACTTGGGGATGAGTGGACACATATATTGTCGTGTACGTGAGTGACTATGTGTGTGGAAATAATACACTTCAAGTCATACGTCTTGAGTAAAGAGACTTAATGTTTGGTTTTTGATGAGTGGACACATATATTGTCGTGTAAGTGAGTGACTATGTGTGTGGAAATAATACACTTCAAGTCATACGTCTTGAGTAAAGAGACTTAATGTTTGGTTTTTGATGAGTGGACACATACATTGTCATGTACGTGAGTGACTATGTGTGTGGAAATAATACACTTCAAGTCATACTTCTTGAATAAAGAGACTTAATGTTTAGTTTTTGAATATCACCCTCAATCTGTACTGTGTGGGAAGTGAAGAGAAACTGATGCAGTGATGCATAAGTGAGAAGGACCCATGAACATCATATTTTCTTTTTTTCTTTTTTTTTATAATAATTTGATTTTTCCAGCACATAATATCGACATCAGCATCAACACAGAAAAAAAACAAACAAACACACAAACAGTAATCAGGAGTACATTCCGTTAGTGCTTAAGCTTTTCTTTTTGTACAGCAGTAATTTTTGCACCTATAATAATACCTTGTATATACATATATAGTAGTTAGAGTTTTTATTTCTCTTAATATTTCTATATATAGCTTTTAATGGTTATAACAGTTGTCACTTCAGGTACCACTCAATCCATTTATACAGTCTTGACCGTGTTTTTTCAAAGATATCTTCACATTTTCAACTCTTGAAACATTCTCCATGCTAGGCACCTTAAGTTAAAAGCCTTGGCTAGCATTTTGTGTTAAAATTTGTTGCTGGAAGTATGATATGAATGCAGCAAATATTTGTACATTTAATAGAATGAACTGTACTTGAATCCACACGAAGGGAAATGGTGATTGAGACTACAATCTCATTTATTTATTTACTTTGTTTAAACACTGCCTTTTCCCTAGTGGGGGCCTAAATTGCCTTATGCTGTATTCCTCTCCCTCCATTTTATCCTCACAACAACCCTGTGAGCTTGGCTAGACTGTGTATGACTGGCCTAAGGTCACCCAGCAGGCTTCCATAACAGAATGGGGATTTGAACCTTGGTCTCCCGGATCCTAACTAATCACTGTGCTTTGCTGACTCTCATGTTGACACAGAACCTGAAAAACAGATGCTGAAATATGGATATAGTCTTAAAAGGAATTGAGGGAGGTAAATAAAATACATTATTGTATGCAGATAAAAAAGTGAACTTCCAAATGTACCGACATTTGTTTTTCTTATTTAAAATACCATAAAACATCATATGCTGCAAAGCTTCGTGAATGAATTTTATTACTTTGGATGTGAATCACATTGAATACATTGGCTGGCGGGGGAGAGATGTTGGTCTGCTTTTGTCTTGGAATCTTAAGTTTCATTTCTTCTTATGTTCTTCTTATCTATGTAGCCTCTGCTAGTGACCTTGGTTCCTTGTTACTGCTTTCCCCTGGGAATGTCGACCCATTAGCTTAGGCAGGCTTTTGCTGATGTTCTGATTGGACCTGGGTTGTCAGAGGGCTCCTTTGAATTATGTATTACTCCCTACTGGTGCATTTTTCAGTAGTTCTAACACAGAATGTATGCACAGAAGACCTGCCTTTATTGTACTCAATAAACTTTACCCTTTTGAATGAAAGTTGTTGGGAACTGATTGCTGTGGGACACTGACAATAGGCTCAGACTGTACAAAACATCTTCTGGAAATATAATAGTTCACAGCAAGGGTTTTTTTTCTTCTTTCCCTAAGGCCAAACGGGAAACCTAGTCTGGGAAGCAAGTACTATTCAGTGAGCATTGCTTTAAAGAAGTGAGACCCCCAAGATCCCCCTGGTCTTATATAGATGGCATAAGTTGAACAGGAAATCTGAAATCTGAAAACAGAACTAAAGCAAAGCATAAGAATGACACATTAAATCAGGGGTGTCAGTCATTTGTTATGAGGGCTGGATCTGACATAAATGAGATCTTGTAATGCCAGGTATTTTATTTATTTACTTTATTAGATTTATATACTGCCCTCCACAATGGGCTCAGGGCAGTGTAGAACAATTAGATATACAATTAAAACAGTATTAAAATAGCAATTTACACATAAAATCATAAAATACTGTATAAGTATAAAAGTTGTCAGATGACTAGTCAGAACAGGCCTGATGGACAATTGGCCTGAAAAAATTGGGCAGAAAAAGTTAGGGCCAGAAAAACTGGAGAGGGGAGAGGGGGGAAGTCTGTTGCCTCAACCAAATGCCTGGTGGAAGAACTCTGTCTTGCAGGCCCTGCAGAACTGCAGTAAGTCCCGCAGGGCCCTGATCTCACATGGAAGCTCATTCTACCAGGCAGGGGCCAGGGCTGAAAGAGCCCTGGCCTTGGTCAAGGCTAATTGACCATTCCTGGGGCCAGGAACCACTAACAGATATTGATTTGTGGGCCTCAGTACCCTCCAGGGCTCATATGGAGAGAGGCGATCTTGTAGGTACATAAGAACATAAGAGAAGCCAATGTTGAATCAGGCCAATGGCCCACCTAGTCCAACACTCTGTCACACAGTGGCCAAAAATACCAGGTGCCATCAGGAGGTCCAGCAGTGGGGCCAGGACACTAGAAGCCCTCCCATGGCTGCCCCCTCCAGCACCAAGAATAGAGTGCATCACCTGCCCCAGACTGAGAGTTCCCATCTATACCCTGTGGCTAATAGCCACTGATGGACTTCTGCTCCATATGTTTATCTAATTCCCTCTTGAAACTGTCCATGCTTGTAGCTGCCACCACCTCCTGTGGCAGTGAATTCCATATGTTAATCACTCTTTGGGTGAAGAAGTACTTCCTTTTATCTGTTCTAACCCGACTGCTGAGGTATGCTGGCCCCTGGCCATATAGGGCTTTTAAAGGTAAGCACCAGCACCTTGAAATGGATCCAGAATTCAATAGGCAGCCAATGCAGTTTGTGCAGCACTGGGTGGATACGAGCCCACACAGGCGTCGCCATCAGCACCCTTGCTGCCACATTCTGCACTAGCTGCAGCTTCCAGAGCAGAGTCAAGGGCAGCCCCACGTAGAGAGAGTTACAATAATCCAGTCTGGAAGTGACCATTGCATGGGTCACTGTAGCTAGGTCCAGGGGAGTAAGAAACGGGGCTAACTGTCTGATCTGCCTCGGATAGAAAAAGGCAGACCTGGCAGTGGTGGTGACCTGGGCCGCCATAGAAGTGAGGTATCCAGGAACACCCCCAGACTTTTCACACTTGATGTAGGCACCAATGGAGCCCTGTCAAAGGTTGGGAGCCTGATCCCCTGACCCAGTCCCCTGCGACTCAGGTACAGGACCTCTGTCTTAGATGGATTTAACTTCAGTCGGGTCTGGTGTAACTATCCAGCCACAGCCTGTAATGCCTCGTCAAGAAATCCTGGGGCTGTGTCCTGTAGCGGAGATATAAACTTTATAAAGGACACAGACAAACACAATTAAAGGTTTTTAAACTTTAAATAAAACATGCTTAAAACACTAGCACTCTTGCAATATTTTATCTATTTAACAGTCTCTGATAACTGACACCTCTTGCTCTGAATTATTGCATGAAAATGTCTGTGCTGTAGCAATCTTGAGTATGCTGTCCACGTGTGTAAGCTGTAAACCTACTTTTAATTTATTGACATTCATTACAAAAGTCTTATGCTCAGTATTCTGAGCCTAGGGCCCAAGGGAAAACATGAAATGGCTGGGCATTGCAAGCTTTTGTACATAAGTTGCTTCATGTGCTGGTCAAGAACATAAGAAGGCATCCTGACACAGCCTGAAGGCCATGTGTTTGTCTACAAAACTGTAGTTTTCCCCAGAGAAATAAAGGAATGTGCTGGGTGAACTTGGTGTGGACACACTCTCTCAGTCTAAATGTGCTTTGCATTCTATGACTGTTAGGTGGATCTGTAACTGGTTGACAGATCACACCCAAAGAGTGCTTGTGAATGGTTCCTCATCTTCTTGGAGAGCAGTGACAAGTGGAGTGCCTCAAGGATCTGTCCTGGGACCTGTTTTGTTCAACATCTCTATCAATGATTTGGATGATGGGATAGAGGGAATGCTTATTAAATTTGCAGATTACACTAAATTGGGAGGGATAGCAAACAGGGTAGAAGACAGGATGATCTTGACAGGCTGGAAAACTGGGCAAAAATAAATTTAATGAATTTCAGTGGGGATAAATGTAAAGTTCTGCATTTAAGTAGGAAGAATCAAATGTATAGTTATAGGTTGCGGGAGACTTGTCTTGGCAGTAGTATGTGTGAAAAGGATCTAGGGGTCTTAGTAGACCATACACTGAACATGAGTCAGCAGTGTGATGTTGTTGCTAAAAAGGCAAATGCGATTTTGGGCTGTATCAACAGAAGTATAGTGTCCAGATCATGCGAAGTGATGGTACCACTTTACTCAGCTCTGGTTAGACCTCACCTAGAGTATTGTGTTCGGTTTTGGGCACCACAATTTAAGAAGGATATAGACAAGTTGGGATGTGTCCAGAGGAGAGCAACGAAGATGGTGAGGGGTCTGGAGACCAAGTCCTATGAGGAAAGGCTGAAGGAGCTGGGTATGTTTAGCCTGGAGAGGAGACAACTGAGAGATGATAAGATAACCATCTTCAAGTACTTGAAGGACTGTCATATAGAGGATGGTGTGGAGTTGTTTTCTGTTGCCCCAGAAGGTCGGACCAGAACCAACAGGTTGAAATTAAATCAGAAGAGTTTTCAGCTAAACATTAGGAAGAATTTCCTGACAGAGCAGTTCCTCAGTGGAACAGGCTTCCTCAGGAGGTGATGGGCTCTCCTTCTTTTGAGGTTTTCAGATAAAGGCTAGATGGCCATTTGTCAGCAATGCAGATTCTCTGAACTTGGCAGATCATGAGAGGGAGGGCAGGAAGGGTTGCCTCAGTGTATAGTTCCCGTGGCCCTTTCTTACATGGCCAGGGAAATGCTGATGGCCACTTTGGGGTCAGGAAGCAATTTTTCTCCAAGCCGGTTTCGCCAGGGATCCTGGAGGTTTTTTGTCATCTTCTGGATGTGGAACAGCTGTCACTGTGGGTGAGGAGGGCAAGATATTTGTGAATTTCCTGCCTTGTGCAGGGGATGGGCTAGGTGACTCTGGAGATCCCTTCCAACTCTAGGATTCTATGATCCTAATACATTTCACTGGCTTGTTGTTATTCCTCCTCTAAAATAGTTCACAATGCTTTGTTACTGAGAAAGACTGGATCACGAGAGCATGAATACAGTGAAAATGGAGAGGGAAACTAGTTGCACCCAGGAGAGCCCTGGCATAAGGATCCAAACAGAATACACACACACTGTAGCAAGGCACACAAAAGCTCATACTTTGAACAAAACTTTGTAGATATTTAAGATCCCTAGTATTTCTTTGGTGCAACTGAGGCAGTCCAGCAAGGTAAGCTCTCCCTTGTTCCCTCCCACCCTCCCTCCCTTTAGGGAGGAGCCTCAGCCAGTGGAAGGAAATAAAGGCTTCCCTTTGTCTCCTGTATACAATTGAGGCAGCCTGGCCAGGAAGTAACCTTTGGCTGATTCCTTTCCTCCCCCTGGGAGAAGGAGGAGGAGCCTCAGCCAGTGCTTTACCAGACTCAATTGTATAGGAGAGGCTTGCCTATCTATCTCTCCTGTGCGACTGAGTCTGGTATAGGGGTGTGCGGGGGGATATATTGAACCTGATTTTTTTTGGGAAATCCAGAAATACCTGAATACCAATACTGGTATTGTATAGATGTCTGAAATTTTTTGGATATCCAAAAAAGTTGGGTCCATTATATCCATTGTAGTCAATGGCAAAAATCTTCCAACAAGTTTTCAGGGGGCTGGGGGGAAGAGGATTTGAGATAGAGGCACCAAACTTGGACTGTAGCTGCTGGAGCCTCTCCCCAAAAGACCCTCAAAGTTTTGAAAAGATTGGACCAGGGGGTCCAATTCCAGGGGCATCCAAAGAGGGTGCCCCCAATTCTCCATTGTTTCCTTTGGGGATGGGGAAAAGGCAGGCAACATACAGTGTCTCCCCAAGAATCTCTCTGTAAGAAAGTAAGTGAGGTGTGGTGGTGGTGTTGAGGGGGCATGTTTGCCAGGCCAGCAGCAGAACCTGTGCAGTGTGCCCCCCAGAACCGGTGCCACTGTGCCAGCCAGTGCCCAAACCTAACTGGACTCAAGTCAGTGCACAAACCCAACAGAACTCTGGTCAAATAGGAGAATCTCTGCAGCATAAACTGAGGGAGCATGTTTGCCAGCCAGGTCAGCAGCAGAACCTGTGCAGTTTGCCCCCAGAACCTGTGCCACTGCCAAACCCAACGGAACTAAGGTCAAATCAGAGAATCTGTGCAGCATAAACTGAGGGATCATGTTTGCCAGCCAGGCCAGCAGCAGATCCTGTGCAATGTGCCCCCCTGTGCCACTGTGCCAATTAGTGCCATACCCAACAGAACTCAGGTCATATCAGAGAATCTCTGCAACATGAACTGAGAGGGCAGGACCTGTGCAAGTTAGTAATCACCACAACAAGAAGCCCTGCCCACTAATGCCTCAGAAAGTGAGAGGGAGGGTGTAGTATCTATCTGTCCACTGATCCTCCTCTCTCGCAGCAGCACACCAACACCAGCCATCACTGCCTGCCTCAGTTGAGGAGACTTAGGCTAGGTGCAGCAGCTGCCCTTCCTCACAGGCTCTCTCTCCCTTTCCCACCTCACCCCTGCAAAAGAAAATTATTTTTCAATAAACAACATTCATTTACATTCATTATTTATGGTGCTCCTGTGGGTTCTGCTGGTTTCTGGCATCTACCCTACCCTACTTTGCTCAAATGGAGAACAATTTTGTGATGCTGTTTCAATTTCAGCATGCAATTTTGTTTTGGAGTGGCTAGCAGTATAACTTAGATGCATACACGCACCACCCTCAACATCACCCTGCACTGCACGTCGGCTACCAGGGTTCTGTGGAGGTATTTCTGCTGCAGGTTGGATGGCCCAGTAGCTCAGTGGACAGGTTGCCTGCAATTCATAAGGCTCCGCAAGGTACTCCCTCACCATTGCAACTGCTATGTCCTCTCTCACGCACCTGCCACTCCCAGGAGATGGGCTAAAGATTTGCCCAATGACTGCCATCTCAACAGTCATTGTAGCGGGTGCTGTGGGGGGGGACACTGCTTAGCAGGGGAGGTGGGGATGAATAGCAGTGGAACTGGTGGCACCCCCCTCTCCCTCAGCTTGTGTCAACATGACCCTCTTGGCCCACATGCGCTCAACTAGCCGGGAGAGCTCATCTCGCCATTGAGTTGAACTCATTGGCCTGCTTGGTGATCCTGCCCTTGATGCATGGATCACATATGGTCACCATCATGTAAACCTTCTGTCAGAGGATAGACCGAAAGCGTTCCTCAAGTCCACTTTGCAGCCTTCTCACCAGCGCGCACACCACTGGAAGCATGTCTGCACATCCTGCAGCTGGCTCCAGAAACGAGGCCAAGTCCTCACACGCCGTGTGGACCATGGGAATGACCAGAGCCGTTACAGACGAGAGCATTTCTGTGTAGCTCTTAAAAGGCTGAAAGAGTTGGGTATGTTTAGCCTGGGAAAGAGAAGACTTAGAGGGGACATGATTGCAGTCTTCAAGTATTTGAAGGGCTGTCATGTAAAAGATGGAACAGATCTATTCTCTCTTCCTCCGGATTGCAAGACGAGATCGAATGGGTGGAAATTACGAGGGAGTCGATACCGGCTAGATATCAGGAGAAACTTCCTAACTGTAAGAGTGGTTGAGCAGTGGAACAGTCTGCCTTGGGAGGTGGTGGGTGCTCCTTCCTGGACATTTTCAAGCAGAGGCTAGACGACCATCTTTCGGGTATGTTGTAGGTATGTAGGGCTAGCTTTCAGCTACACTCCTGCAGAGTGCAGGGGGTTGGACTAGATGACCTGCAAGGTCCCTTCCAACTCTAACATTCTATGATTCTAACTTCCACAGTTTGAGAGATGGTCAACCAGTCTTCCGAATGACCCGCTCTCAGAGATCAGGGCAGTCAGGGCGCTCTCATGCTCTACCAAGCATTCAAGCATGACACAGGTGGAGTTCCAGCAAGTGGTGATGTTGCCCAATAGGCGGTGCTCTGGCACACCTGTCAGCACCTGTTTCTCACGCAGAAGATAGATGTCCTTTGTACTGTGAGAGAAGTGACTCATGATGTAGCAGCATTTCCGGAGGAGATGCTGGAAATCATGAGTCACAGCGTCCAGACTGGGATTTTCCACAGAGCCCAACCCCAAAGCATCCTTGACCATGAGGTGGAGAAGGTGAGCCGCACACTAAATGCTCACCAGGCTCAGTCACTTTGTCGCTGCCCTAATGTTTGAGCCACCATCAGTCACCATGAAGCCCTGGTGACATCCCTGCCCACCCGCCCCACTAACTGTCTCGTATTGGTGGCCTTGATGTTGTCCGCCTTGTGTGACCCATTGAGTTTCTTGATGTGGAGCAGAGCCTGGCAGTAGCTGGTCCGGCGGCCCTGACCCTGCCTAACACTGGTTTCCCCTCCCCCACCCAAAACGTTGCTTGGTTGCCACCAGTGCACAGTCAATGAAAGATACGAATCGTACGCCTGACAGGAGGTACAGATGTCGGACATGAAGTGCACATATCTCCCATGAGGGCAGGACAACTGTGCCTTCCCATGCCCCCTGGCA
>JAPDNY010000005.1:182180458-182250204 GCA_029375565.1 Gekko gecko | reverse complement strand
GGGGATGGGATGTAGACGGAGTACTCTCTGTCTACCAGCTTCTGAACTTTCACTTGCCTGTATGTTATCACGTCTCCGACCGTGTACACTCCAGCTGCAGACAGCCTATGCTGGGAACCAACGGTCTTTAGATTGTCTTGCTTGCTTTGCCCGCTTGCTTTGCCCATGCGCACGAACTAGACTCATTGGCTTCAGCTAGGACGTGGGGGTGCTTGATTGTAGTATAACTTAGACGGCCCTCTTGTAAGTGGCCATTCCTGACACAAGAGGTCCACGTGTCTTTAGTTCTGATTCACCAATAAACACTGTCTTCTGAAGAAGCCCTGTTTTGTGTGACCTGACTAAGGAGGATCCTGACACCCACAGACTCCTCCTCCCTTTTAGCTCCTTAACAGGAGATCCGCCCCACTGCAGCCGAGCTCCGATGTAACTTGACACCACAGCTCAGCTGAGAAGGGTGAAGGGTTGTTGTTTTTTTTTGCCGGGAATTAGAAGAGGGGTCGGCAGCAGGTAAAGGCATGGTGCAGGGCATGGGGGTGCTGTTGCTGCCCACTTCCACCCCGGTTCCGAATGCGTCCGCAGCGGGGCCTTCCTGTCCCTTGGGGAGCAGCCTCACGTCCTCGGAACGAGCCAGTGGGAATACTCCGGTCCACACCTGCCCTGGTTCTAGCCAGTCGGGTGGGTGCAGCAGATCCATGCTGCTGACAGAGGTACTTTTCTCAAGCAGAAAGGTCCTGCTTTTGGTGCCAGACATTCTTCCAAGCGTGTTGCAACAGAAGACGTGTCCTTCCACTGGAGGACCAGTTGCTCCACTACTGGAACGGATCTGTGGGATGAGACCGTTTTCTTATATTTGCTGCCACACCGGAGTTGAACACAGACTGTGTCTCATTCATTCATTCATTCATTCATTCATTCATTCATTCATTCCATTTTTACCCCGCCCTCCCCACGAACGGGCTCAGGGCAGCTTACAATGTCTTCATGACAGCCAGCCCGTTCAGGGTAGTGGTTAGGAGTGTGGACTCTAATCTCAGAGAGTCTACTTCTCCACATGCAGCTGCTGGTGTGACCTTGGGTCAGTCACAAGTTCTCTCAGAGCTGTTCTCTCATGAGCAGTCCTCGAAAGAGCTCTCTCAGCCCCACCTGCCTCACAGGGTGTCTGTTGTGGGGAGGGGAAGGAGACTGTAAGCCACTTTGAACTCCTTCAGGTAATGAAGGGCAGGGTATAAATGCAATCTCTTCTCTTCTTCTTCTTCACCTTTGCAGGAACAAAAACGACTGTTGGAAGAAGGGCACCAGCAGCAGTCCCGTGAAATGCAAAACGGAATCCAATGTCTCAAAGATGGGCAGAACGCCGCTGGTGTTTTGAAAGCGATCTTTGATGGACTTCCAGGCTTCCTCGTCCCTCTGGTCGCTGAGGCAGGAAAGCACTTGCCACGCTGTCTGCCATGCGCCCTCCCTGTGAACCCTAGGTAGTGCTGATAATTTGCAGCAGCACCACCGTCTTCTGTGTCAAGCGCATCCCTTCACGTGTATCCTGGGCATTTCTTAGTATTGGAATCTACTGCCAGGTGTATATAAGGGTCCTGGATCCAGGCAGCACTTTGTATAAAAACAGGGAGGTCTCTGGAAATAAGCAGGTATCGATTGGAAAACCAAACTAGAGGATTAGTGAGAGGAATATATGGTACAAACAGCATGCATTCATACACACACAGAGAGCGAGAGAGTAAAACAGAGTAGTCTGTACACGGGGTTGGATGGGAGCCAGCGGATCCCTTGACTTCCAGGAATAAGACGCAGCCAGTGAGTGGCACTCTGGCCTCTGTCCCATTTCTCTCGTCTCCTGCCGGAGTGAGGGACCCTTCTCACCTGGACAAAGCTAGAGCCCAGTGGGGCACCTCTAAGACCAGCACAGTTTTATTCAAGGTGTGAGCTTTCCTGTCCACACCCGCTTCGTCCGACAGATGAAATGGAACTACATATCAGAGCTGTATCCATAGGGGAGTCTTGTTAAATTAGCATGCAAAATAGTGAAGATATTCTTTTTAACAGATCAAAAGAGTGACGTTGGGTTTCTGGTTATCATCTGTTTGGGTTCAGCTGGGGGGGGGACAACATAGGTAATAAATGTATCAGAACTGGAGACTGATGTGCCCTAAATGGTGAGAATCCCATCCTTAGACCCTATCCATCTCCTTTCTTGCATGGAGGCAAATTTTACAGGAACTTAAACTAATTTAGAGTCCAGTGGCACCTTTACGAACAACAAAGGTTGTGGCCACATGTGCCAGAAAAAATGGGGGGGGGAAGCGAGGCTATTTCCTGACCTGGAGTCGCACGATCACACCTCCCTTTGAAGCTGCAGGCGCAGTCCATCAGTGCGTGATCAGATGCAACTGTGGGTGAGTCAGGATTTTTTGTGCCATTTTCCCCCATGTGCTCAACCAGGATCGATGAAGTGCACCTCCACACTGAGGGCTCCCTGTGGAGTTTGCAATGATGCGCATACTGCGAACCGGAGGAAAGAAACAAGGGCACAGAGTCGGGGTGGCGTGATCAGACCATCCTGAGCCATGAGAGCCCACTGGAGCCATCAGGCACAGGAAAGTCCCTCCATGGCCCGTTGCCTCCGGCTCACCGATTTTTGTCCTAGCTCAGGAAGGAGGGCTCCAGAGCAAAGTAATTGATGCAGCAGCCGAACTGCTTGCTCACAACCAGTGTTCCCTCTAAGCTGAGTTAGCGTGAGCTAGGCTCACCAGATTTTTAGCCTCTGGCTCACAGATTTTTGTCCTAGCTGGGGTGGGATGACTCCAGAGCAAACTAATTGATGCAGCAGCCGAATCGCTTGCTCACAGCTTTAATGCCAGGAGCTCACCAAGTCGAATTTTTGCTCACAGGACTCCACCGCTTAGAGGGAGCGTTGGTGCCAAACCTGGCCTTGAGACTGTAATCTGAGGGACCTCGTTCTGTCTCGGGGGGGGTTTCCCACACCCATAAGGTCACGGTCACGGCGGTTTTCCTGCTTGGAGATCAGGACAAACATTTCTTCTGAGGCGTTCCCCTGGCTCAGGAACCCGCATCTTTTAAACGACAGGCATTGGCAAGCGCTTGCACTTTCACTTTCGATCCCCAGCCGTTTTTCTGCTGATTTCCGAGAAAACACCCGCTTGAAAGGAAAAAAGGGTTCCTGCAGCTCAGCGGCTTGCAGCACGCAATTCCAGCGCACAATCCTCGCTCCTGAGCCAGCAGCGCAGCCGGCTTCCTGCTCCCTGCGACGCCTCGACTGCACTTCTCTTCTTTCCCGCGATCTAGGTGAGCCCCGCCGGTTGATTTGCTTGTTGGACGCTTCAGCTTCAAAGCCAAGCTAGTCGGAGGCCAGTGTTATGGTTCTTAAACCCCGCTTTCCCCTTCTGGCTGAAGCCGGGTCTCAAGTCTTAGTTTTATTGTATTGGTATTACGCAACGGTTGCGGATAACAACCGGAGGTGGAAGGCGGCGGGCGCTTCCCAGATCTCCCAAGAACAGCCTCGTTAGGATTTCTTCCCCACCTCCCCCGCCATCCCCTGCCGCATATTTTGTTAGTCTTTAAGGTGTTAGTCTGTAAGTTCGGCTGTTCGAGACCCCGGTGCGCTGTGATGGAGCGAGCTCCCGTCTCTGGCTCCAGCTCCTGCCAACCTAGCAGTTTGAAAGCAAGAAGCTGCAAGTAGATAAATAGATACTGCTTCGTGGGAGAGGAGCAGCGTTCCCTGCGTCTCCGCGTCTAGTCAATGCTGGCCACATGACCACGGGAAAAGTCTTTGGACAGCGCTGGCTCTTGGGCTGGGAAAGGGAGATGAGCACCGCCCCCCTAGAGTCGGATTTGACTAGCTTTCGAGCAAGGGAAACCTCTACCTTTAAGGAGTCTTGCTCTTTTCTACTGCTATAGACAGACTAACAGGGCTACCTATCTTGTTACTGTGATGTTACTACCACCAACGCTCCCTCTAGGCTGTGGAGTCTTGTGGGCAAAAATTCTACTTTGTGAGCTACTGGCATTAAAGTTGTGAGCGGGTGATTGGGCTGCTGCATTCTTCCTGAGCTAAGACAAAAATGTGTGGGCCGGAGGCTAAAGAACTGTGAGGTAGCTCACACTAGCTCAGACCCAGTACTGACGACCACCTTTTTATTTTAGCTTGGTAACCTTGAGTCAGGGAGCCTAGAGAGGAAAATGGTTTGGAGTGGGGGGGACTTTGAGGGGAGAGGGGATTATTTTGTTTTATTGGCTTTACTGATTCTCCATTTTTTCCTGAGTGAGACTCGGGGTGGATTATGCAGTGTAAATCAGTGGGACATCTGGTAAGTCAGGTAATTCAACTAGAATTGTAGAAGGCGAAGATGAAACAAAGCATGAGGATTAGCAGGACACATTAAACCCTGCAGAAATTGCATAGGAAGATACTATCTGTTGCTGTATTATGTACTATACACAGCAGTATAGTCTGCAGTCCCTTTTTAAAGACTTTATTAAGGACTCTTTGAGAACTGTTCCTTTATAATCTAGCCCTAAAAAAAGTTAAAAAAAGCTTTCCAGAATAATTCAGTTTTGTATAGTTGGTGGAATAACAAACGTGTTGGGAACTTTCTTGGGGTTATTGGGCAGGCTGTTCCAAATGGTGGGGGCAGAGAAGGTTTTGGCATTATTTATTTCTTTTAAAACATGTTTCTTTTTCTCGGCTTTCTTTGCAGTCTGCTCTGCTATCCTGGTTAGTTTATCCAGAATACTCTTATATTTTATAAATTTTGTAAATATGACGCATATTAGTGTACATGGAGATGTGTGAGGAAACCTGAACTTCCTTTATTGGAAGATTTTGCATCGGACTTCTGATCTGGACTATATAGATTTTTATAGGACAAGAGGTGGTTTGTTAGCATCCCGCATTCTAGAATTTTTAAAATCTGAATTATTCCCTCAAACGTTGCAGGGTGCACTTTTCTAGATCTGGGTTGACATGTCACTTGTGATGTGTGTGTGGTGGTGTCCACAGTTGTTGTTTTTTTTAATTTAGGAAATCACTCTATGGCAGCTGTGTAGCAGTGTCTATCTAGCAAGCACCTCCCTGCGAGCAGTGGGAGAGGGCGGCACAGCCTGTAGGGAGCTGGCTGGCTGGGTGGTGCCGAGGTGTTTTATTTTTTTTTAGTCCCCTGCATGTTTAAAGGGAAAGTCTAAAGGTACTATCGAACAGCTTTCATTAATTAAGGTTTAATTTAAGTCTAAAAGTTTAGAGGGAGCTGTGGAGGTTTTGTTTAAGGGAAACTCCGAAGGTACCACCAAACATCTTCAGTTGCCCTTTTTGCTTCTGCGTAGACCTAACGGCCATTTAGCTCAATTGGTTAAACTTCATGCTCATCACACCGAAGTTGTTGGTTTGAACCCCATGGTAGGAAGTTGCTTCGGGGGGCGGGGCAGAAGGTACTATTGAAAAGCATTAGGTGGGCAGCAGTGTTCCCTCTGAGCTGAGTGAGTGTGAGCTAGCTCAGAATTTTTAGCCTCTGGCTCACACATTTGTGTCTCCGCTCAGGAAGGAGGGCTCCAGAGCAAACTAATTTATGGAGCAGCCAAATGGCTCGCTCGCAACTTTAAGGCCAGCAGCCCACAGAGGAGAATTTTTGCTCACAAGACTCCACAGCTTTGAGGGAGCATTGGTGGGCAGCCATGTTGGTCTAAAGCAATAGCCGTGCACCGGAGACGAGACCTGCCAGGAAGAAGCTGCTGAGCCAGAGAAAGACCTGCCCCAGAACATCGAGGATGGAATGCTGATGCCTGAGGCCTGCCGGAATGGAGACAAAAAGCCCTGCTGCCTGGGTGCTGGTAGGATGTCACCCCCCTTATAAAATTCTGGCCCTAGATAGATGGAATTAAAATTGTGTAAACCGCTCAAAGACCCTTCGGGGTTAGAGCGGTATATAAATCGAAAGTTAAATAAATAAATAAATAAATAGAACAAAGTCAGAGTCCAGTGGCACCTTTACGACCAACAAAATTTTATTCAAGGTATACGCTTGTGTCTGAAGAATAAAACTTTGTTGGTCTTAAAGGCGCCTGACTGGACTCTTAACTTTGTTCTGTTGAACAGCACTGCTGAAGGTCCTATTGAATGCTTAGGGCTGGCAAGGGAAAGAGGGCATCACAGAAGGGATTTTGCTTATATTGCTTACTGCTATTTAGTGTTAAATAAATAATTTTTTTTGGAATGTTAATGTTTATAAGTGGCCAATTAAAAGTGTTCAATAATACCTTCATGTGTCTTTTTCTTTTTCCTTTTTTGGTTTTGCAAGAAGCAACTATCCACCCTGGGGCTCAAAGCAACAGCCCTGGTGTGGTAAGCGTGACACTTAACTAACTGAGCTAAATGGCTGTTTTGTTTATGCAGAACTAAAAGGGCAGTTGAAGCTGTTCAATCGTACCTTCAGACTTTCCCTTTAATCATGCAGGGAACAAAACCTCCACAGCTACTTTTACACTTTTACTTAATTGCACTTTAAAACACTGCCATTTTATTTATTTTTAAAATAATTTTTAATAATTTTAAATAATTTTTAAAATAATTTTTAATAATTATGTATTTATTTTTTTAATTTAAGGATAGGATTTTATTGTTAAACCTTGATTGCTGGGGTGGGGGGAACTCATCACACTTATTTTTAAAAATAAAACTTTTAAAGGAAGCACCAATGAACAGGGGGGAGATGGCGGAGGGTGCAGAGTGGGAGAAATGACATTGACGTGGGTGGGGGGGTGGCCTCCAAGGGGTGGGACAAGGGAGGGGGGAATCCGAGGGAATCTGCTCTGCGTTTGAATTCCCTTCAGCTTGGAAGCGAAGCAAGGGAAAAGTCGTCCACAAAACCACTTTTGGAAAAGCTGGGAATATAGCGAACTGGGAGCCGAATGGGCGAAAAACCATGCAGAACCAGAGAGGAAACCCGACGAACATGCAAGGTGGAAGCAGGAGGAAATGCAGAATGAAATTTAAGACGTCACAGAGATGCACAGAGAAAGGGAAATTGTCGGTGCGGAAGGGGCCACTGTGTTCGGGGGAGCTGATGTATATGATTGAAGGGATTACATTGTTTGGTGTTTTAATTAGGAAATGATTGACAGGTAATGCAATGTACTTTGGGTTTCTAACAGTTCGGAGACATGTACTTAGAATAACTGATTAAAAAATGCGAGTTGACTAGCCAACCCCCTTGCGTGCTTGTTGGAATCTTCAGTAAGCGGCCATTGTCCATCTCTTCTATTTGCAGCTTTATGGACAGAGGTGGCATCAGTGATCAGCTTCACTGGGGATCTAGGGTGGCCAGGAGGATCTACCTCTGAGACTACGTACAGCGCAGCTGAGAGTGGCAGATATTGCTTCCTGCCCTCTTTCCACAGATGGTAGCAACTGTAGAATATATCCTCCTGCCCAGGAGCCCGGCTCTGGCAGTGGCTACCTCTGCCTTTCCCAAATGTCAGAAGATGTGCGGTGAGGTGCAGACATCTATGCCTTGGCCCTAGTATCCTGTTCTTGGTCAAGACACTCCCTCTGCTGGTGGCCAGTAGGCCACTATGATTGCAGTCAGCTTGGTGTAATGGTTAGGAGTTTGCTGAAGTGCTTAGGAGCGCGGACCCTAATCTGGGAGAATCGGGTTTGATTCCCTTACTCCTCCACATGCAGCTGCTGGTGTGACACAAGTTCTTTCAGAGCTGTTCTCTCATGGGCAGTTCTCAAAAGAGCTCTCTGACCCCCACCTACCTCACAGGATGTCTGTTGTGGGGAGGGGAAGGGAAAGGAGAATGTAAGCCTCTCTGAGACTCCTTTGGGTAGTGAAGGGTAGGGTATAAATCCAATCGTCTTCCTCTTCCTTTTCTTCCACCTCTTCCTCCTCCTCCTCCTCCTCTTCTTCTTCGCAATAAGGTCCTCTGTTTCCCTTCTTGCAGGTCCCCCTGATCTTGCACGATGGCTCCCGGGATCCCCATGGGAAGTCCCATCCGTCTGATTGAGAACAAACCTGATGGGACACTGGTGGTGGAAGAGAGAGCCATGCGCCTACTTCTGAATATCCACCAGCCGGTGGTGGTGGTGGCCATTGTGGGGCTCTACCGCACTGGCAAGTCCTACCTCATGAACAGGCTTGCCGGCAAGAGGAAAGGTACAAAATGAAATGAATGCCGCTTGGGGAGTTGGGCAGGGGTGGAACGTGCTGGGCATCAACACAGGGAACTTGTAGTAATAATATATTCCTACCACGTCGAGCTTTATGATTTAGTCTATTTATTTTTTTATATACTGCCTTTCTTCCAAAGCCCTCAAGACAGTTTAAAGCCCAGAAACGGAAAAATAACACGTGCAAAAGGCAAAATAATTCAACACCAGAACTCTCTGTGGCTGGTGTTCTCTGCGGCTGCTGGTGGCCTGAACTCCGGTCTGTTCTTTATAGTAGGGGTCCCCAACCTTTTTGAGCCTGAGGCAGCTTTGGAGTTCTGACACAGGTTGGTGAGTGCAGTCACAAAATAGCTGCTGCAGGAGGCGGAGCCAGCCACAACATGTCAAGGAGTGGGGGTCATCAGGACCTCTTTTGTAGAAAAAGCCCAGCAGGAATGCATTAGCATAATAGGCCACACCCAACAGCAGAAGCTCATTAGCATATTAGGCCACACCCCCGTGTTACCAGCAGTGTGGTCATCCAGCCACACCCACCTTTTGCTTCTTATTCTGTTTACCTTGTTTGTTGTCAAAACCCAGGGCTTTTTTTTTATAGCAGGAACTCCTTTGCATGTTAGGCCATACACCCCAAATGTAGCCAATCCTAATGTGTTTCTGCTGTTGGGTGTGGCCTATTATGCTAATGAGTTCCTGCTGGGCGTGGCCAACTCAGGAGCCAGCCGGAACTCCGTTCCTGTGTGTTCCCGCCCAAAAATAGCCCTGGGGCTCACGCATAACTACTAGTAAGGGTTCAATGTTTCAGGCAGAAGCTCCGTTTAACAGGGTGCCTCTTTTTTTAAAATGAACATATTTTTGAAATATATTTTTTGAATACTCCTTCCCTTACAGGCCTTTTCTGCGCTTTCCTTTTAATCCATGTCCACCACAGTGTCCTCCAAGCAATTCTGCACTAAAATCGAATTCAACCTTCTTTTTAATCCAGGTTCCCCCTCCCCCCCATTCTGCATTAAAATCGAGTTCAGCCTTCTTTTTAGTCTGTTTTTTTTTAACCCATTCTGCATTACATTACTTCCCTTCAGTGGTCAGCCTGGTTTCAGCCTGCTGTTGCCCCGGGGTTATTTGAATGCCGTTTTGCCCTGTGAGCTCATGAAATGTTGTGCCTTGACTCGAAGGTCCTTTCGGCATTTGCCTGCCACTCCGGATTTTCTCAGTGTTCGAGTTGAGGCAGTTTAAGTCCATGGCAAAACAGCATCCAAAAAACCCTGAGGCAACAGCAGGCTGAAGGGAGGTAATGTAATGCAGAATGAGGGAAACCCAGAATAAAAAGAAGGTTGAACTCAATTTTAGTGCAGAAGAGAGGGATTGGATTAAAAAGAAGGCAAGATTCTATTTTAGTGCAGAGTTACTTGGAAGACACCCGGTGAACATGGATTAAAGGAGAGTGCAGAAAGGAGCCGAACACTGAGAAAACCGAAGTGGCAGGCAAACGTGGAAAGGACCACACAGTGAAGATCCTTGTGCCGTGGTGGCAGCTGCCGCCGAAGCAACTTAAAAAAAAAAAATCTGCACGGCCAATGAGATCTCTGATGCCCTGCTTGGCAAAAGCCCCGCCTGGCTCCACCCACTTTCTAAAAACATTTGATGGGCAGATGCCACTGTGCCCACGGGCACCACGTTGGAGACCCTATGCTTTACGGAGATACACGAAATGATGTTCCGGCCCTCATGGAGCTTACAGTTTAAACTTTTGTTGTATGAGAGGTAAAGAGAGGGAAACGGCTCTACCAAGGAGTTACTGAGACTAAGGGCCGTCACAAGCCCTTGTTTGCTTATCCTTAGTTTCAGCCGAACAAGGGGGACAAGGAGTTGAGGGGAAAAATTACTGCGGTAACCGAAGAGAGCTTGAAGCACAGAATCTTCTTTTCTAGAACTGAATTGCTCTCTCTCCCCTCGCAGGTTTCTGCTTGGGTGCCACTGTGCAGGGGCAGACCAAGGGCATCTGGATGTGGTGCCTCCCTCATCCCCGCAGGCCTGACCACACACTGGTGTTGCTGGACACAGAAGGCTTGGGTGACGTGCAGAAGGTGAGCGGTGTTGGGGCTAACTGGTGTGGTTAGTCCAGTTCCCACTAGTTAGCAGAGTGCTTTAAATAAAGCCACAAACACAGCAGCATCACTTTACCAGGTTACCCAGCTTACAAAGCTACACTGAGCCACGTGGCTGTTTTTCCAGTCGGAAATGCCCTCCTCCCAATCCCAAGAGAGGCAGAATATGGGTGCCTGACTTTTAGTCCATCGAAAAGATGGTTTGTCCTTTCAAGCTACCTGGGGATGGGAGCTCATGAAATGTTTGTGTCTGTTATGTATCTGGTCTCTCACAAAGTTTGCCTCAGTAACATGACAGCAACTTCTTTAACCATAACCTTAAACACAAGGATAGATCCAGGTGGTCAGAACAGTATATTAGAATATACTGAATGTATTACAAGGAATATTGGAATGTTTGACTGACATAACACTGCACCCAACTCAAAAAAGAAAAAAAGATGCTGTTAACTGACCTCCGCTCCTGAGAGGAGAGAATGGAGAGTCTCAGTCTTATTTTGACATATTTATTGCTTTACAGCTGTTGACCTTATAACCTTAGCTTGTTATTTGGTTTTGTTTTTGTATATCTTGGAACATCCTCCTCATGTTCAGGGGTCATTTCAAGGGGGAACGAGTCGGAACGCTGTTCCGGGAGTAACAAGCCCAGGAGTAGGGAACCCAGGCATGCTTGCAAGCCTGTCCTTTGTCAGGGGGTGTGGCATATGCAAATGAGCTCCTGCACCTCTTTTTCTACGAAATGATCCCTGAGATTCATGTTACATGTTAATTTGCTGTTCAGTCCCTGCCTATAAGTTTGAACCTTAGCTTCCAGTCCAATGTATTTGAAAAACTGTGCATGCACATGAAAGCTCATATCTTGAATAAACCTTTGTTGGTCTTAAAGGTGCCACTGGACTCTAAATTTGTTCTTAAATACAAAGTGAGTACTCTATCATCCCTATCGCCCCCTCTGGTGTAACAGCAAACTGCGCCACTAATATTCTCTGTCTATTACAATGTCTGTTTTAGGGCAACACACAGAATGACTCCTGGATCTTCGCACTGGCCATTCTGCTCAGCAGCACCCTGGTCTATAACAGCATGGGAACTATCGACCATGTGGCCCTGGGGAACCTGCAGTATCCTTTTGGGGCATCAGAAATTGGAAGCGGGCTCTGATGGTGGAGACGGAGGAACTGCTGTGCGTCTCTAGGTGGCTGGCTAGGGCAGCACTTTGTGGGAGGCAGTGGCAGGGAGAAGGTTTCTGTTCAAACTCCTGAGGCTGGTGAACTGCAGGGGCAAAGGAAAGACTGAGGGCAGGCAACTGTCAGAGGCAAGGAAGGGGACAGGAGGAGCTGTGTGGTATGATTGTTGAGACCCCTTGGAAGGGATAGGACACACTGGGAACCCCAGAAGGAGAGGCCAGTGGGAATGCCTCTTCAGTGGGTCAGATGCTAGCAGGGTTTACAGCCCCCTCCCGTATATAACCAAGGGGGAGAGAGTGTTGCGTTGCTGGCCAGAGTAGCTCCCGCTTAAATGCTGGGCGACGGGTTTCTGGTCAGCGGCTTCTCCCACCCACCCCCCTGTGGCTCAGTTAAGTGGATTATTAAGTGCAGCCAGCAGCAGCACCCCCCTCACAGCTGGCTGGGCACAGCCTCACTATGCAGGCCAACAGGCAGCCCCCGGCCAGCGCAGCACACTCGACAGCCTGCCACCACACCTGCAGCCACCTAGAGGGAACTCCTGAGCATCCGGCAAAGGCCACAGAGGAGACCTGGCAGCTGCAAAGGTGCTGCCAATATGAAAGGAGTGGAGCCCTGTGTGCCTCATCACTGGCTACGGCCCTGCTACTAGTCCTTGCTGGGTGGTGTTCAGAGAGGCCTTTTTAAATCCACCAGCCATCGCACAGAGAGCCAAAAAAATCAGTGATTTGGGCAGTTTGTGAGGACCCAGGGACAACGCTGAAATCTTTCCCTTAGCGACGTCCAGCTATGTAACTGAGCTGACGAAAAAGATTCAGATAAAGTCTTCCGGGTGCTGCCAAGAGGAGAATAATTCTGACGAATTTGTCCGCTTCTTCCCCGCCTTCATCTGGGCCGTGAGAGACTTCACTCTGCAGCTGGAGATAGACAGACGACCTGTCACTGAGGATGAGTACCTGGAGAGTGCCTTGAAACTGCAGCAAGGTGAGAGGGTCACAGAGCCTCCATTTCAGTTTGAGTGTAGTATAGAGAGCCAATCTGGTGTAGTGGTTACGAGTGCGGTCTCTCATCTGGGAGAACTGGGTTTGATTCCCTACGTCTCCACATGCAGCTGGTGGTGTGACCTTGGGTTAATCACAAGTTCTCTCAGAGCTGTTCTCTCAAGGACAGGTCTCGAGAGAGCTCTCTCAGCCCCACCTACCTTACAGGGTGTCTGTTGTGGGTGGGGGGAAGGAAAGGGATTGTAAGCCACTCTGAGACTTCTTAGGGTAGTGAAGGATGGGGTATAAATCCAATCTCCTCCTCCTCTTCTTCTTCTTCTTCTTCTTCTTCTTCTGGTGTGGTGGTTAACTGTGCAGACTCTAATCTGCGAGAACCGGGTTTGATTCCCCACTCCTCCACTTGCACCTGCTGATGTGACCTTGGGTCAGTCACAAGCTCTGGCCCAGCTGTTCCTGAAAGAGCAGTTTGTGTTAGAGTTCTCTCAGCCCCACCTACCTCACAGGGTGTCTGTTGTGGGGAGGGGAGGGAAAGGAGTTTATAAGCCGCTCTGAGACTCCAAGTGAAGGGTGTGGTATAAATCCAATCTCTTCTTCTTCTTCTTCTCTTCATGCTGAGATGCCGTATTTGCTACCTGGAGCTGTCTTCCTTTGAATCTATGAATCCTCTGTCTGAACTTGGCTTACAATCTCAGCTTCTCCCTGTTTGAGTATTGGGCAGAGAACAAGACTGTGAATGCTGGCATAGAACCAAAGTAAGCTGTCTGCAGCCACTAGCCACTGATGGCTGTAAAAAGAAAAGATGCGCATCTCAGTTTCTGCTGAGTGCTTGGCTCTGTCCTTTGACCGCTCGGTTCCACCCTTTTACTTCCCTGTGGATAGATATTTCACATGGTTGCAAGTTCACTGCTACTGTCACTGGTCTGCTTTTCTTCTCTCCCCTATTTTTTCCCCTAGGAAACACGCAGCAAATCCAGAAATGCAATGAGCCCAGAATATGTATCCGCAAATTCTTTCCTTCCCGGAAATGTTTCACGTTTGACCGTCCAGCTAACAAGAGGAAATTGCATCGGCTGGAGGAACTGGAAGAGGAAGATCTGGAGCCAGACTTCTTGGAACCAGTGAATGATTTCTGCGAACACGTCTGGAACACCTCCCAACCCAAGACGGTCCCAGGAGGCCGGGTTGTCAGTGGAGCAAGTGAGGAGCATTCCTGAGAAGTCATAGGTTGGGGCTAGTAAGCCTTTTTAGTTGCACCCAATAATAATGGTGTTGGCCATGCTGGGAGATCTCTCAGAGCACTTCATGTGTTCAAAGTGCACTGCAGTACGCTTTAGTGCTGCACACTTACATATAGCACAGTTGAAATTGTGTTCTTGGGTAAACTAATATGCAGATACGTGGCCATGACTGTGTTGCTGCTATTAATGATCAGCGAAAGAGTAGTAGTATCAAAAAGGAACTTGATGTAAGGGTGTCATGATCCTGGGCCTTTAGCGGTATGGCCTACAGGCTGTAGGGAGGCCTAGTGGCTCCAGGGAAGCCTGCATTGGAGTAGCTATCAGGGCCTACATTTCCCAGGTTCCCTGTGATTGGTTATCAGGGGGTTTTGGAGGGAAAATTCCGGGGAGCAGAGGGTGGTGCCTGGGAAGAAAGTATAAAACAATACAGTACTATACTCTAAACTGTCGGTGCTCTAGATGTTACAGAATAATTAGTTACAAGATGGGGATCCTGGCGAAAGTTATTAATTCCAGGTAACACAACCATCACCACCTTTATCCAGGGACATCTCGCACCCCGATGGTGCCCACACAAATGGTGGTGGAGGTACGATGATGGAAGTATACTTTACTGGACTCATTATTCCTATATGTTTTATGAACTACAGTTGTTATTAAATCCCTTTAATAAAACTAGTTCATTACTCTGCCTGGGTCCTCATGCCTCATTTGGTCACATATAAAGGGAAACTCACTGAAAAAGTACTGTGTAAAGGGGTAGGGTGGGTGCTCTGGGCTCTTCTGAGGAGACCCATACCAGAGTGGTGGCAGCCATTATAGAAACTTCCTAGTCGCTGCCTGCGACAAGGAGGCTCAACCAAGAAGTTGTTTTACAATTCACTAACCTTATGATTCTCCGGCTTGACTCCTCCCTCCCTTTGCAGTGCTCGCAAACCTGGCAAAGAACTACGTGGAAGCTATCAACAGCGGGCAGGTGCCTTGCTTGGAGAATGCCGTGCAGGCCCTGGCTGAGATTGAGAATGCCGCTGCCGTGCGTGAGGCCATTTCCTGTTATGAAGAGCTGATGGGGAAGCGGGTGAAGTTGCCTACAGAGACAGTGGAAGAGCTGCTGGGGGTGCATGCCGAGTGTGAGAGGGAGGCCACGAGGGTGTTCATGGCCCGTGCTTTTGGGGACCACATCGAACAATTTCAAGCCGATCTTTTGGTATGTTCCCTCTTGTGACTCCTCAACGTGCTATCATCTCATAGCCTTTCTCCAGGATGTCATGACAGCAAACTCATAGTTAACAATTGAGCTGTAGGTGTGACCATCCCATTGCATAGTACCCCAGGGAAGGGATGTTTTCTCACTGTTACCAAGACACTTATTTCTGGATCTTCTTGTTTTGGCAGTGCAACTTGCAAGAGAAGAAAGAGGAGTTTTGCAGGAGGAATGAACAGGTGTCTTTTGACCGCTGCCATGCCGTGCTTACGGATCTTTCCCAGGAGCTGGAAGATGGGATTGCCAAGGGGATCTATTCTGTGCCTGGTGGCTATCAGCATTTCTTGGAAAAGCAGCATGAAATAGAGGAGAAATACCGCCTGGTACCTGGGAAAGGGATTCAGGTAAGGAAGGACTTTCTCTGAGATCTGCTTCTGATCAGTATTGATACTGAAAACCAAAAACACTAAACTCCGAAAGTGGGCTGTGCCTAAAAGCTCCCCACTACTGGAAAAAGAATCATATATAGTAAGAGTATAAATGTTCCACCAGTGAAAATTCACAAATAGTAACTCTATTGAAAACAGCCCAACGCTCCAGTCAAATATAAGAAACTGTGCAAATAGACATACAGCATTTACAAAAACACAGTCGCCAAATGAACACATAGGCTGTGGTCAAGCAAAGTCTAACAATACAGTGGCTGAGGTGTCCTGTACAGCTGGCTCCTCAATCTTTCAGAGGACCGTTAACTTATGATCTGGCTGGTGAATGAGTGAAAGGGTTCATCTTTAGAGTTTATTTAGTTATTTATTTCAATTTATATCCCGCCCTTCCCACAAGCGGGCTTCGGGTGAGTCACAGCAATAGATGACAATAGATTACAGTCTTCAGTAGTTCAGAATAAATAAATATTGAAACAGTAAAAGCCAATTAAAAGTGGACATTGCAACAGATTTCACATTACAGTTCCTGCAGCCGGGAGCAAACGGACCAGAGCCAAGCCACAGAGGTTCATCTAGTAGGTTGGCTGCTGGGCAGGAACACTAGAACATTGCACTGCTTCTGCTGCTGGCCTTCTAAACATGCCCCCTATACTAAAGAGATTCTCAGATTTAATCTTAGTCTTGTTGGGTTTTGGCACTGCTACAGTGGCACTGGTTCTAGTGGGCACATTGCACTATTTCTGCTGCTGGCCTTGCAAACATGCCCCCTTCACACCACACCTCACTTAGTTTCTACTGCAGAGATTCTCTGGGAGAAACTGCTGGGTTGTTGTCTTATCTACCTGCCTTTGGAAACAATGGAAGATGGTGGGCACCCTCTTTGGATGCCCCTAGAGTTGGACCCCGGTCCAAATTTTTTCCAACTTGGAGGTTCTTTTAGGGAGAGGTTCCAGCAGCTACGGTACAAATTTGGTGCCTCTACCTCAAACCCCTTCTCCCCCAGCTCACTGAATACTCCTTAGAAGATTTTGCCATTGACTGCAATGGCCCCGTAGGATATAATGGAGCCAATTTTTTTCGGTATTCCCGAATATTTTGGGGATACAAATACATTACCGTTATTGGTATTCCGGTATATTTGGGAATACAGAAAAAATTCAGCTCCATTATACCCGAATCCGAAAAATACTGATTTGTTTTCTCAGCACACCGCTAGTCAACAGGTGTGCCACTGCATTTTGTACTAGCTGGAGTTTCCAGATCAGCCTCAGGGGTAAGCCCATGTAGAGCAAGTTACAGCAATCAATGCGTGGGTCACTGTGACCAGGTCCTGGAGGGAGAGAGAGGGAACCAGCTGCCTGATCTATCGGAGATGATAAAAGGAAGACCTGGCAACTGTGGCAACCTGGGCCTCCATAGAAAGTGAAGCATCCAAAGTCACCCCTAGAAGTCCATTTGTATGACTTTATTGAAAAAAAGATGATCCTGTGCATGTCGTTTGCCACGTGATTTTAAAATAAAGGGGAAAAGACCAATAAAAGAGCTTTGGTGGGCTCGCTAGCTACCAGAAAGGGAACCTATCCATAACCATAGGAAGGCTATCTCAGAACATCTGGCCTAAGGGGTTAGTAAACTACGATTCCCATAATTCATTACTTTAAAAGTGGACTAATTTTCCTGCACTAATACAAACTGCTTGCTGTGCTTCCTATATACTCTGCTGGAGCAGCACAGGTAGCATTTCAGCTAGGTGCACCCTAGAGGTCTGTTATGGGGGAACCTGCTTTACCAAGGCTGTACCTATTTGTGAGGTAAATAGAAATCACTTTTCCCTAGACATTTGACTTGACAGAGATGAAAATGAACAACAAAGAGTTAATTATCAGAAAATAAAGTATGTAATAGGGTAATTGTTATGCATGGCTGACTTCAATATATAAAGTAAAACTGACTCACAGCTTCACCCCCCGGATTTCTCCCTGATGAGAGTAACTGCTTTGCAGCTGAGCTTCAGGTAAAGTCAATAAACCCTGAGGGAGGAGATTTGATCCCCCTCTCTCCTGACAGGTTACCTCAGCAAATTCAAGGCTGCTCTTTTAACACAGAGAGCATTTGTGAACAGTGATTGTTCACACTGAGCATTTGCCCGCTGAAGGCACGGGAGCCCTGCGGACTTTCCGTGCACGATCATACGAGCACATCTGGGAGGCGTAGTGCTCCCGTGGCCAACCCGCGGCTTCCCGTGGAAAACGCGGAGTAAAAAACTAGTAGGTCCAAAGTACTAGTTTCTGGAAACCCCGGGGCAAAGGCTGGCGTCTGATCGCGGGAGCGCCAGTATCCCGCGGCTTCCAACGCCCACCCATGTCCCCGGGGTTTCCGGATGTTGTAAGTGTCCATGGGATGCGCACCAATGCTGAACAGCGCATGCGCACACACAAGACACCGACAGCGCCCCCCCCAATGGCGCATGCGCACTTCGCTGCTTTTTTGTCGCGCTGCAGCAGCGCGGTGTGATCAGGCTGCAGAGCTGGAGTGTGGCAACCCGGTGGCTCATGTGATCGGGCTACCGCGCCTTATTTAGCTCCGGGGTGAACTGACATGCCTCTCCCCCACGTTTTCTGGCCCGTATGACCGGGGCCAGAGTTCCTTTTCCCAGAACCTATTCCCATAAGTTAGGAATGAGGGGCCCTTAACAGGATGCTTATTTGAACTGGATCTAAAGCCTAAACAAATATCTGTGACAGGGTTGGATAATTTAAGCTGATCAAAGAAAGAAGAAATACACGCTCCCTGGAGGGCGACTCAGTCACTGAGGGGAACTAAAATATTTTTGGCGGGAAAATTCTGCCTAGGTGTTGGGGAAAAAACAGGGGTCTATCATAGCTTCCCTTCAGCCTACATAGTGGCTAATAAGTGAATAAACACAGAATCCCAACTTGAAACGATACTAGGCTTTCCTGTCATTAGGTAACATTCATCTGCTTTGCTCCCAATCCGATATCAGGCAGAGAGGGCTCTTGAGGAGTTCCTGAAATCCAAGAAGAGTGTGGCAGAGTCGATCCTTCAGATGGATAAGACCCTGAGCAACAAAGAGAAGGAAATTGAAGGTGAGATCAAGGCAGAAGGATTCATGTTATCGTTATGGTTACTGTTAAGTATGAGACTCAACAACGAAGTAAGCTCAACAAGTGATTCAGCTTTATTCAACAGCAAACTCCAACTCAGGAACACACAACGACAGACATTGGAGCACAGCTCCTTTTTAAACTCTCCCGGCTGTCAAAGCCACACCCAGAAATAGTTAACGGACCAATGGCAGTGCAGAGTTAAGGTCCAATCACAACTGTTCCCGCTTTGCAACATTATCACACAGTGATTGGCTATTTACACTGGTTTCGCAGAAACCGACCAATACGAATGCGACAGCTTAGAATCCACATTCCAGAATCAAGCTTAACATAGGAAAGAATAGGCTTGATTCACCTTTCAATACACAACAAATTCCTCCCCTCTAAGATGGAGCATTTCCCTTCCACACATAATCTTTCAGATAGGGAGGGGCACCTCGGCTTCGGGTTGACCGGCGCAGCAGTCTCTGCTCCAATGGCGGTGGAGCGGCACACTCTTCGGGGACTCTGATGACCTCTCTCGCAGGAGAGTCAGGGGACACTAATACAGGGGTCTCAGGCACTGGAGTTGGGGGCTGCCCAGACTCCGAATCCCGATCCGCAGTACTCACCTCCTCGCCGGGAGGCCCTTCCTGGACGGGGACCAGCTCAGGCTCGGGCACTGACTCGGCGCTTGAGTCTGCCCAGCGCTCTCTGAGCTGGTCAATGTGGCGGCGTATCTCCCGTCCGCTGGGAAGCCGGACCACATACAACCTGGACCCTGCCACCTTTGTGACCACGGCTGGTAGCCATCTGTGACCTTCCGCATAATTGCGGGCAAACACCTTGTCCCCAACCAAGAACACTCTTCCCTGCTCTGGGGTCTCTGACCGCTGCTTGGACCTGTCAAGGTCAGGGTGCAGTCGGTCCAGTAGGGTAGCCAACTTACGGCCCATTAAAAGTTCAGCTGGGCTCCTCCCCGTTGTTGAACAGGGGGTGATGTGTTGCCTCAGGAGGAAAGAGGCAATCTTCTGGCTCCAGTCCCCACACGTCAGGCGCCCAAGTGACTCCTTCGCCGTCCGAACCATCCGTTCGGCCTGACCGTTGGAAGCCGGATGGAACGGCGCAGAAGTCACATGGCGGATGAGGTTGTCTTTAAGGAACTTTTCAAATTCCGCTGACACGAACTGTGGCCCGTTGTCCGAGACCAAACAGTCCGGCAGCCCGTGGGTCGAAAACAACCTCCGGAGGGCGTTGATGACTGCCCCGGACCCTGTTGACCTCATGGGTACCACCTCTAACCATTTAGAGTAGCTGTCAACACAGATAAAAAACATTTGCCCATGGTATGGTCCCGCAAAATCAATATGGAGGCGTGACCAGGGCCTCCTCGTTTTCTCCCAGGGCTGAATGGGAGCCTGTGGTGGTTCTGGACGGGACTGTTGACACTCCATACACTGCCTTACCCAGGCCTCAATGTCCTCGTCCAGCTTCGGCCACCACACGTACCCTCTGGCGAGGGCTTTCATGTGAACCATGCCAGGGTGGCCCACATGTAACGCCTCCAAAACATCCTCCCTCAGCTTGGCGGGAATCACCACCCGACTCCCCCAAAGCAAACAGCCCTTCGTCACCGATAGTTCGTTCTGGCGCGAAACGAACGGTTTGAACTCAGGCGCCATTTTCCCTGCCGGCCACCCCCTCCATGCCCAATTAAGGACACGGGCAAGCACAGGGTCCTTAGCCGTCGCCGCGGCAATGTCTGAGGAGGTTACTGGTGCCTCCGGGAGCTCTTCGAGCGCCAAAATGTCCAACTCCGGCTCGAGTTCTTTGTTGTCCAGTGGTGCGGGGCAACGGCTCAGGGCGTCGGCATGCCCGATAGCCTTCCCCGGGCGGTGCTCAAGTTCAAAGTCATATGCCGACATGAAGACTGCCCATCTCAACATCCTGGGGGACAGTATGTTCGGCGTCTGCCGGTCCGGGGAGAAGATGCCCAGAAGCGGTTTGTGATCTGTGACAAGGAGGAACCTCCGCCCATAAACAAAGTCATGGAATTTTTTAATTCCGGCGATTAAGGCGAGGCCCTCCTTGTCGATCTGTGCATAGTTCTTCTCCGCTGCAGTAAGCGATCGCGAGTAGAATGCGATCGGTGCTTCTGACCCATCCGGCATGAGGTGGCTGAGAACGGCGCCCACCCCGTAAGGTGACGCGTCAGCCGCAAGTACCAAGAGTTTGTTCTCGTCAAAGTGGGTCAGCACCGCACTAGACGAGAGGAGTTCTTTCACCCCCGTGAACGCTCGTTCCTGCCGCTCTCCCCACTCCCACTTTGCGTTCTTGTGGAGCAGAGCATGCAGGGGTTCTGCAACTGATGCCTTGTGGGGCAGGAAGGCATGATAGAAATTTAGGATCCCCAGGAACGACTGGAGATCCTTCTTTGACCGTGGCGGGGGCGCGTTCTTGATGGCGGATACCTTGTCTGGTGTAGGATGGACTCCATCCGCGTCAATCAGGAATCCCAAGAACTCCACTCTGTCTGCTCCAACCACACATTTGGAGCGTTTGACCCTCAGTCCGGCTTCTTTAAACCGGCCTAGTACTGCTCTGAGCCGAGCCATGAGTTCGCACTCGTCAGAGCCTGCCACCAGAACGTCGTCAAAATAAGGCACGACTCCAGGTAGCCCACGCAGAAGCCCCTCCATCAAGCCCTGGAAAATGCCCGGGGCTACGTTAACCCCAAATTGTAGTCTTTTGACCCGAAATGCCCCCTTATGGGTCACTATGGTCTGGGCGTCAGCAGTTGCATCGTCTACGGGCAACTGCTTATAGGCTTGGGCTAAGTCAAGTTTAGCGAAAACCTTTCCTCCTCCCAGTGAAGCCAACACATGGCTGATGACCGGCACTGGGTAGGAGTGCTGCTGGAGCGCTTTGTTCACGGTGCACTTATAATCAGCGCATATGCGTATCGACCCGTCTGCCTTTACGGGCGTTACTATGGGAGTCTCCCACCGACCATAGGGCACTGGCTCGAGGATACCCTGATCCACTAGCTTGTCCAGCTCTGCCTCGATCTTCGCTTTAAGAGCGAGGGGTACCTTCCTGTACTTCAGCCGTATGGGACGCACTGAAGGGTCTAAATCAAAAGAAACCGGGGGCCCAGTATATAACCCAAGCCCTTCCCCAAAAACTTCAGGGAACTCTTGATACAAAGACTCCCTTTTATTGTCGCAAATGCTGTTAATACCAGAGATGGCAATACCCAGAGCCTCGAACCAATCAAGGCCCAACAAACTGACCCTCTCACCCTCTGCAACCAGGAGGGACAGCTCAGCCTTCCGCTCCTTGAACTCCACCTGGAAGGTAGCTCGTCCCGCCAACGGAATGCATCGTCCCTGGAAACCGGTGAGACGCGTTGTTACTGGAGACAGGCGACGTCGGCTCCTCCTCGGAAATAAGCGCTGCCATGTTTCGGTGGAGATGACGGTGACGGATGAGCCGGAGTCCACCTCCATCGTACACGGAACGCCATCCAGCCGAAGCGTGACGTGAATTTTCCGAGTGGCCTTGTCACCGGTCGCCAGGACGGTCGAAGGGCAGGTGTCAGTCTGGTGGCAATCGGACGTTCTGCTGTCATCTGAAGGCCGAACCTTGGGGTCTGCTCGACGCGAAGACGGTGGCGATTTCCTCGCAGCCCGGCAAACTCGAGCCAGATGACCTCGCTTCCCGCAGGAGTGGCAGATGAGCTCTCTAGCCCGACAGAGGTCTCTGTCGTGGTTACCGCCGCAGCCTGCGCAGGGACGGGTCGTCGAAGTTCTCGGTCTGGTCCGTGGTGGGCGTGTCTCCCGAGTTCGGCACACGCCGTCGGCGTCGCTGTCAGACTCGCAGGCGGACTGCCGGTGAACTGCAGGCTCCTTGCTGACCTGGGTCTGCCGCTGTCGAACCTCTCACCTCGACTTGTCCGCGGCCTCTGCTGCGATAGCCTCGGTGTAGGCAACCGCATACGTCAGTTGGGTGCGGGCAAACAGACGCTGTTGAAGGCGCTCGTCTCGAAGGCCGCACACCAAACGGTCGAGGAGGGCATCTTCCAGATCTGTGAACTCACATGGCCTTGCCGCCTTCCGCAAGGCAGTGACGAACTCAGCGATGGACTCGGAAGGCCCTTGGCACCGTTTGTAAAAGGCGTGCTGGCACGCGATCCGAGACGGTTGTGGCGAGAAATGGCCTTTGAGCTTGGCCGTGATCTCAGCCCACGCTGCTGCACTCAGCTCAGTCGGAGCGACCAGGGACCGGGCGATGTCGAAGGCGGCCTTGCCGCACGAGCTCAGGAGCGTCGCCTTCTTTCTCGCCTCATCTGTTATCTGATTCGCCTGGAGGTGGAACTCGAACCGTGCCAGGTAAGAGTCCCAGTCCTCCGTCGCCGGGTCGAACGCTTTGAACGCCGGGTTGACGGCCATCGGGGCTGTCGGTGCTGCCACTTCTACTCGTGGAGCCTCAGCCGGCTCAGCCGGGTGTGTGTCCTCGTCTGCCGTTGCGATCTCGGTTCAGCGGGGCTGCCTACCCGCTCTAGCATCCCACCTTCGTCGCCAATTGTTAAGTATTAGACTCAACAACGAAGTAAGCTCAACAAGTGATTCAGCTTTATTCAACAGCAAACTCCAACTCAGGAACACACAACGACAGACATTGGAGCACAGCTCCTTTTTAAACTCTCCCGGCTGTCAAAGCCACACCCAGAAATAGTTAACGGACCAATGGCAGTGCAGAGTTAAGGTCCAATCACAACTGTTCCCGCTTTGCAACATTATCACACAGTGATTAGCTATTTACACTGGTTTCGCAGAAACCGACCAATACGAATGCGACAGCTTAGAATCCACATTCCAGAATCAAGCTTAACATAGGAAAGAATAGGCTTGATTCACCTTTCAATACACAACAGTTACGTCAAGGAGGCTTGTGGCACTTTAAAGATTTATTGTGTCCTGCTGATTGTTGAGTTGCAATGGAAGACAGTGTGATGCCTAAATGTGCAGTTAATGGTGTGCTGTCTTTTGGTAGCATTTTTGCACTGCATATCTAGGCTCCATATTCTGTGATACTGACAAGAGGAAGTAAACATGGCAGCAATAAACTTTTGTTGCTTTCAGGCCCATAGCCTGGATTTTGTGGCTTGCACAGCTTGATTTACCTCATAGCTCTGTTTTCCATTGCAAAAGCAGGGAACAGAGTGCCCAAACACCAGTTTTTCTGCACTTTCCTGGTCTTGGTCCTCCATGGCTGTGAGGGACTGAGGGAAGGAAAACAGGACCAGTGTGGGTGGAACCTTGGAAAATATACACCTTCCTGGCAAGACCGCCCGATAACACGCTTGGGCTGCACTGTCTCTGAAAAGAGTGGAGAAAATTTGGTTTGGGGAAATCCCTAGAGCCAAGGAAAAGATGCTCAGAGGATGGCTAGACTAGGATGTTGCGTGGAGGTCAAAAATAACAATTGAGTTACAGTTTGGTAGCCAAAATGCAGTAAAACCTCTTTTGCCTTTGTTACCTGTGTGAAGCAGAATCTGCCAGTGGCTTTGCAGACTTTTAAAAACTGACCTCTTTAAAATAAGCCAGTTGGTGGCGGGTCAGGATGAGGCTTTGTCTTGACCAGTTCCCCACAAGCAGCTGTGCCACCCTTGCTCTTCCGTTTGCCCCGGTTGTATTGGTCAATTTCACACTATTCAAAGGGCGACGGCATTTTGACCCGCATCTTCCCCCGATTCCCCCCACGTCTTCTCGATGTCAAAACACGATTGAGAAGATGCGGGAAAAATCGGGCAGGGGGGAGATGCGGGTCAAAATGCCAGCCGCGCAGTGAATAGTGTGAACTTGACCAATACAAGCGGGATAAACAGAAGAGTGAGAGCGGCACAGCTGCTTGTGGGGAATCCATCTCTCTCTTTGGTGTTCTCAGATGTTGGTGGCGGGCGTGGGAGTGTCCAAGCGGGCCTGAGGCCTGCAACAAGTCTTTAGTGTGCATCTTGCGTGGTGCATCTTGCGTGCTTTCTCTGACAGCTATCCTTTCCTGTTTTCTCCTTCTCCTCCGGAACGCAGCTGAGCGTGCTCGGGCCGAAGAGGCCCGGCTCCAGCAGGAGCTCCTGAAACAAGAGCAGGACAGGTTGGCGCAAATGGTGGAGGATCAGAAGCGGACCCACGAGGAACAGCTTCAGCTGCTGCAGGAGAAGGTGGAGAGGGAGAAGGAGGCATGGCAAGAGGAGACGGAAAAGATGGTGCAGCATAAGCTCAAGGTAATGAGAGCTCCTTCGGGCCTGCTCTGACCTGCTCCGATGGGCTGATGGCTGGCAGCTGGGGTTGCCAGCCTCCAGGTGCAGCCTGATCTCTAGACAGCTGAACTTGGAGAAAGATGGCTGCTTTGGGGGGTGGACTCTACGGCATGCCCCTGCTGAGGTGTGGCCTCTCCCCAGACCTTGTCCTCACAAGACTCCACCCCCAAAACCTCCCGGAATTTCTTAACCTGGGGGTTGGCAACCCAAAGCTAGGAGGGGGCCCTCTAGGCCAGCCTCCCACTTTCTCCCTGTCCTACTTCCTATTGTGGTTGCGAGGATAAAACAGAGGAGGTGATGCCAGAACTTTTTTTAAAAAATTGAACTTATAGGATGTTGCTCAATGTCTGAAGCAGTAAAGTGGCTCAGAGGTATGAGCCACCAATCTCTCTTTTTTTATATAATTTTTTATTATTTTCTTCTATAAACTACAAGCACTACAAACACTAAACTACTAAAGAGAGTAACAAGGTACAACAATGAACTATCTATATGCTTTCATCATTTCTCTACCTGGTATACAATCCATTTCCATTGTTCACTACTACAAAAGTAAAACTTATAAAGAATTTGTTAAAAGATTCTATCACATCAGAGCTTACAATTATAATTTTAAGTATACATATAGAAATTCTGAGAAATTTATTTGGAAGTTCTCTTATCTTTACGCTTCTTCTTCTTTTGCCACGGCAGCTTAACCTTCACGGGCTTGGGCGCAGCTGCACCTAAATCAGAGTCCGTGTTAGAGTCAAAGATTTCTCCCAGAGATACTGAAGTATCAGAGGAAGATGAGTCATCTGTGCCTGTTCGCTGATTTTCTTTGTTGCTTGCTTGCCCTCTGCTCCATTCTTTTGCTTATTCGACATTTGGTGTTGCTTCAAAAATAATTCTGCTTTCAGTAAAGGATCAACCCTTTCTTTCTTTTCTTGGAAATTAAAGATGAGTCCTTCTGGTATTAACCATCTGTATTGGATGTTGTTCTTTTGAAGAAAATCTGTAATATTTCTATATTGTCTTCTTGTTTTCTGTATTTCATATGGAATGTCTTTAAAGACTTTAGTCTCCTCCTCTTGAATTTTTACCGTTGCCAAAGTAGATGCTTTAAGAATTAAGTCCCTAGTTACTCTTTTTGCAAATTTTACAAGGATTTCCCCTGGGAGATTTTTTTTTTTTTTTACAAACTCTGAGTATGTTCTATATATCATGTCAATATCCACTTGTATAATCTCAGGTTTGCTATTAATCAAAGGGGCCAGTGCTTCACTTAAAATTTCTCTTAAATTCTCGCCCTTTTTTCTCTGGGACCCCTTGAAATCTTAAAACGTATAAAGACCTTTCCATTTGAGGCTGAAGTAATTGTTGTTTTCCAGATGCTCTTTCTTTATCAGCAGTGTCTATTCTTTGATCAATTTCTTTAGTCTTAGTTTCCATTTTTTAAATCTTTTTCCCCATCTTTTCTGATTTTGCTCTTGTCTCTTTTTGCAAGTTGTTGAACTTCTGGTTGAGATTCATCATCTGGTCCAGCAAGGGGTGCAGGGCTTCAGAAACTTTGCTAGTCAAATTGCTGGTATCTTCCTGTCTTGTGACTGGTGATGATGTACTAGCATTTCCTGTGCTGCCTCTGCCCTTGGACACCATTTTTCCTGCATGCTGGATCATTATTTATACTTCGATAAAAGTTCACAAAAAAGTTCACAGTTTTCCCTAGGCAGTAGAGTTCAGTCCCGATGTTTTCCACTTGAATAAGGTGAGGTTTAACAGCTTACTCTCGGCTTGCTGCTACTGGGAAGGGCTCTTCCTCCACAGGTTTCCCCCTTCCCTTTTGCTCTGTGCTGCTTCGCTGTTCCAACACCCTCTTTATAATCATTGTATTGCTAAATTACCATGTAGGGAAATCGCGTTCTTTTTTTTTTTTTATGTAAAACTCTCCTGAAAAGGAGAGAATTTTATTCTTTTTATCAGAAAAGGAAGGGGTAGACAGATGGAGAAAGAAAAAAAAGATGGAGTGAAGTTTTCTCTGTTAAAATGGGTTAGTTTTAGTTAGTAATTAATACCGTTTTTCGGCATCCATCATGGTTAGAAGGTCTTCTTTTTAACTTTGCAACGTCCAGAAACACTCTGTTAATACAGTTAGTAAAGTCCATTGGGGTTAGTAGTTAAACAGCTCCTTACAGATGCGACACAAACAGTCCTCAAGGTGTCTTCTTTTTAAAACTCTTCCAGTTATGGACTAAGTCCTTTTTAACCTTGATGACTTCCTCTCCTTCACCTCCTTCCCCTGGGCTGCTGTCTTCCTCGCTGCTTCTCATGATTTTGAGTTCTGCGTCTTCCCTCACGCTGGCGTGTCTCTTCAGAAGTCTTTGCATTTCAAGAATGTAGTCTTTCTTCTTTCTTTTCTGGGCTTCAAATTTCCCGGGCGCCATAACCACTTCGCAAAGAGTTAGATCTCTGATGTCTTGTTTGCTTTGCTCGACCTCCCCTTCTACTGGCAGAGTAATTTCTTTTATAAAAGCGGAATTGGCTTTGGGAGCCATATCCACCTCTTCTTTTAAATCTTTCGCTTCACTGCCAGTCAGGGGTGCCAATACATTCGTCAAACTAAATCCGAGATCCTCTTTCTCTTCTTCTTTTACGCCCTGAGAACTTAAAATCAACGCTTTCTGTTCAATTTCCGCCATCTTCCTTGATGTTTTCAATATCAATTCCTGTCGACTGATGAAGACACTTTCCACTTTAAGCAAAGTTTCATTGATTTTCTGCATTTGCTCCAGCAGAGGGCGCAGAATCTCAGTTTCCTGTTGATTGACAGCAAGCTCTGGGGGGGGGCTACCCGGACCGGAAGTCCCACCTCTCATCTTTTCCAGTTTATGCAGGACTCTCCCCGTAGTCGACATTTTGTTTTATTATTTACTTTTTAAAAGTTCGTGCCGCATCCCCTAGGAAGCTAATACGGTTGTATTCTTTTATACAACCCCAACTGTACTTTCACCAACAGTTCTTTCTCTCTTCCCCCCTCCGCGCTCCCTTTGTAGATCTTGCTTCTCAAAAGGGGTGGGGACTCCTCCCTCCTCCCATACGCTTAGACGCTTGCGGGGGGGTTCAAATTCACGCTTCAAAATAGACCTTTCACTCACGATTCGATGCCACTTCTTCTTTTAATATTAAATCATATCGCTGTCTTCACTCCTGGAAGTCGGTGGCGCTGCTAAGTCCCATGACGGGCACGACGCAGCGGGGCTGATTGGGGTGGGGAGAAAGCCTCAATTTCCCGGCTGTCTGCCGGCAAAGAGGCTACTCCCCAAGCGCCCCCGGTTCGGAGCCTTTGCCTAAGGCTCACTAGGGTCTTTCGCACATGCGAAGACCCCCCCTAACTGCGTGTGGGCTAGCCGCCTCCGGGAGCGTCCCGAGACGCGGCCGCCATTCGCAACGCCGAAACCGAAACCCTCGGGAAATCGCGTTCTTAAGTCCTTGTACGCTCTGGTCCAGTAATGTCTCTGGGCGCCATTGCTGGCCTCGGCGCAGTGGGACCTTGCGGAGCAAAAGAAGCTCACTTCCCCAAGCTGCGACTTCGGGAGTGGCTCCTTCATCACTCCAAGCTAGAAGCTCCCTCCAAGAGCTTTATGGGGGGGGGGAACTGAGCCAGCTGAACCCCCTCCCTGCTGCTCCGATCCAAATTGCACCCACCGGAGCTCAATGAGGTGCGTTTGTTCGCGAGTCACCATAGACCGGAAGTTGGACCACCAATCTCCTGGTTCAAAAGAAGTTGCCAGGTCCCTTCAAGATGCCAGCGGAGGGATGAGGGGGACACTCTGGGAGCTGGCAGCATTGCCTCCTGATGTGCCAACATCATGAAAAGTGATGCCACACTTCCCCTGGAAATGACATAGGCACGTCGGGGGCGATGGTCTGGTTTTCGGGCAGAACTCTATGGTAAAATTGCCCTCAAATCATAGAGTTTGGCCCCAAAACCAGAGCATCACCCCTCCCCCAACATTACCAACGTGCCCATGTCACTTCCTGGTGATGTTGGCATGTTGCCCAGTGTTGCTTTTGGTGGGGGAAATTTCCTCCCACCAACCAGCTGGTCAGCAGCAGGCAGGAGCCCGCAAAAGCAGGAGATCCCCCCCCCCAACTGAGGAATGGTAACCCTAGTACAAAGTGCAGCTCTGCCATGATCTTCCCACAGTTCTTAGCCTTCGTTGCCTTTCCTATAAGCAATGATAAATTTGGTTCACCTTAAGAAGTTGTTGTGAGGAGTTCAGAGGGCAGGTGCAGGAAGAGTGTCAGAACCCTTCTAGAAAATGTTTGTAACCGTCATTGTGATGGACAGGTCCAGGCAAAAAAATAACATTATCCTTTTCCCAAAATCACCTTTTCCCAAGGAGCTGAGGGTGGCCTCCATGGTTCCCAGTCAGCCCCTCTCCTTTAGTGACAAGCCAAGAAAGTCATGTGGGTCAGGCCCTGAAGTGGACAATCTGGTCCCAGCCTAGCCTGATTCCAGAACCTGCATAGTATAGTGGTCAAGAAGAAGAATATTTTTTATTATTAATTTTGATTTATATCCTGCCTTGCCTGCACCGGCAGGCTCAAGGTGGCGTACAGCAGTTTAAAATGCAATAAAACACAAAACATACAATATTATAAAATTCCAAATTCCAAATAAGTTACATAAAGTGCAGTTGGGTACAGACAGTGAATTTTTGTGAAGTGGTCCAATAAAGCTAGGGTGGTGTCAGAAGTTGTTCTGGATGCCAGCAGCATGGTGGCCAAAATAATCCAGTTGTTAATAGCTCATTCATCAGTGGTTGTTCCTAATCGAAGGCCTGGTGGAAGATGTCTGTTTTACAGGCCCTGCGGAACTGTAATTGGATTTATACCCCACCCTTCACTACCCAAAGGAGTCTCCGGCTGCGGTCAGATGCGCCATTTGATGCGCTGGGGAAGCAAGCCTGTTTCCCCGGGTTGGAAACAGCATTGCAAGATCACACATCCTTTGTAGCTGTGGGCTCAGCCCGTCACTGCCCAATCAGACAGGACGTTTGGGCGAGTGGGGTTTTTTTTTGCCTTTTGTTTCTGTCATGCCAGAGATGCTGATTTGCAGAATCATCATGGATAAGATGCCTGTAAGTTTAGTCAGGATCAGCACATCCAGTGAGTTAAGCAAATGGGAGACAGCTGGGTCAAGGCAGCAATCTCTAATTAGCCTAGGACAGGGATTGGGAAAGTGAGGAATAAGAATCCGGTCCAAGAAGGCCAGAAAAACCAGAGAAACCGATGGACTTGCCTGAACACGCACACATCTACGCATTTGGAGGAAGCTGTGAGACCGGAGGTTCTCGACAACTTGACGAATGCCAGGAATGCTGCACGTGGCCTTGAAGAGCCAGAGACTGTGGTGGGAATCTTCCTGAACTGCTCACCGTGAGGTATAGTCCGGGTGCAGGAGCTGCTCAGAAGACAGCCAGTGTCTGCAAGCAAGTGAGTCTTGGCAGTTCTGTGTAAACCCTGAAGCAAGTGGCTAAGCCGGAGGGAGCCGGACGTTCAGGGAGGAAGGATCAACAAACCGTCTGTATATAGTAGCTAGATAGTTAGGGTTAGTTTTGTCTATTGTCCGTTTTATTCCACAACTCCCCCTTATTTGTTTTTACTTCCTTTGAATAAACCTTTATGTTTTATAAGCCGGGAGTCTGAACAAGTCTGTGGGCAGTAGAGACTGTTTATGTGCCCTCCTTGCTTCTCCTAAGCTGAGCCGGCTGGCTCTGTAAACGAAGGGGACTCAGGATAAGGGAAGCATGCTACCAGAGTGACCCTGAGCCCCAGTTTAAATTGAGGCCCAGACCCAAGGGGTTGCCTGAGAGATATAGTGGCCAAACACCCACCTGGCACCCCAGGGTCCTGATAGACAAAGCATTTACATCACATGTATGTGATATGGTGGCAGATATATGACATGGTGGCAGCGGTGGGATCTGAATCCAGCCTGAGTAACGGCTTGTTTAAAGTAACACGCTGAAGAAAGTGAAAGCCTCCTTGAAGGCAAATTGGTCTATAAATGAGCCGGAGTGTGGAGGAGTTTAGCAACCTAGCTAGATAGAATGAATTCCAGGATAAAGAGTGAACCGTGTGCGTGTATACAGAATGAAGTGATTGAAGTTATTTTAACTGGGGAGGAATTAGACAAAGACCGAGATGATAAGTTAAATACGTCTAGCACTAATGAAGAAATAGAATGGAAAGTGCTGATGCAGAAGTTTGTAGAGTGCCAGCAAAGTACAATGGATCTCTTAAAGAGACAGTTTGTGAACAAACAGGCAAATGCATGGGAAAATAAGAAATTTCCAATCTATAGAGAAAATGATGGCGTAAGCGTATATTTATCGTTATTTGAATCAGTATGTAAATCACATCAGATATTGGAGGAAGATTACATACAGATTCTGTGGAGTCATACTCATGGAGATTTGGCTAGACTGCTACAACAAGTACCACCAAATGAAGTCAATAATTATCAGAAATTTAAAAGGACTGCTTTACAGCATTTTGTTCCTACAGAGAGTCAGCTATGCCGGAATTTCAGAAGCATGCAACCACGACCAGGTGACTTGTATACTGCGTTCATGACCAGATTGATGAGAGCTGCGGAAAGCTGGTGGCAGGCGGCAGGAGTTGAGACGTTACAAGACCTACATGACCTGGTAATTAAAGAGCAATTTCTTATGTCTGTGCCCCAGGAAACGAATGTGTTGATGCAAGCAAACAGTTCAAAAGACCTAATGACTGTGGCTGCTTTTGCAGAGCAGATAGCTGCAAGTCAACAGCCTTTTGTTACAAAGGATGTCAGGCAAAGTTATGTAAATAACCAAAGGGGGAAAACGGATTCTGTGGCACGATGGAATGAGAAAGGATGCCTAGAAGAATATCGTTCCTCAAGGTTAGAAAGGCCTGTGGAAAAACGAAAGAGCACTATGGACATAGTGTGTTACTATTGTTCAAAAAGGGGACACACAAAAAGAAATTGTGTAAAGAGACAACAAGATTCTAGTAAAGTAAATATCCAGCTGATTAAAGAAGGGAATGCTTCTGCAGACTTACTGGGTGTTAAAACAGAAATCTCTAGTCATTTACAGCAGCCGGGAGAAAGCTCAAGGTCAGACCGGGAGGCAGAAGCCAGGAGACTCCAGGACGGTTCTACAATCAAGGTCGGAATGACGGTGGCTATGAATCAACTACAGGTGTTGGACATTAATCAGCTCATTACACAGGAACAGCGTTCATGGGTGAGAGAATTTAGAACGGAGCCTGTTACTGTGAATCATGGACTGGTGATCCAAGCAACTAAAGACTCAGGTGCTGATATGTCTTCAATTAAGAAGAGTTTGTTATCAGAGGTACAGTATGAGGGCTTAATAAGGGTGGAACCTTATGAATGTACTACTCAGTTAATTCCTGTGGTTAAGGTACATGTTAAATTTAGAGGTTATGAGGGAGAGCAACATCTACTAGTACATGAAAAGTCTGAATATGATTTTGTAATAGGCGCTGACCTGTTGTATAAGGCAATGGCAGCACCAAGCATTCAAACTTCTTCACTTAGAGGTAGTGATGTGAATAAAATTGTAGAAGCTGCAGTACAGACAAGATCTCAAAGCAGGGAAGCCCAGGAAAGAGTAAGAAGAGTTAAAGAGGCATTGGGGCTGGAGATGCAGCACAGTGATCAAGCTACCTTACAGAATGAAGTAGGTCCGGACATCGCAGAAATTTTATCATCATTAGAGGTTAAGAATCAAAGATTTAAAGGAAGTCAAAGGCAGTGTGAGAGTTTAAGGGAGTGTAGGAGTAAGGTTAAGGACCCAGAGATACCTTTAAGTGTTGAGAGCCCCGTTAAGTTTCTGTGGAAAAATGATTTGTTATACAGAGAACATCTAAGAAAAGGAGATCACCCAGAGTGGGAACCTATTAGCCAGTTGGTGGTGCCACAGGAGTCTAGGCAGGAGGTACTGAGGGTGGCCCATGAAATACCTTTATCTGGTCATTTGGGAATTAAAAAGACCTTGGCAAAAGTGCAAAGGAGTTTCTATTGGCCTGGTATGGCTACTGCCGTGCAAGAATTTTGTAAGTCATGCCCAGTGTGCCAAAGAGTAGGATTTCCTCAGGACCGAACCAAATCAGAATTGCACCCTTACCCGGTAATAGCACAACCCTTTGAGAGGGTGGGCATGGATATTTTGGGGCCACTTAATATGACCAAGACGGGAAAACAGTTTATCCTTTTGATAGTGGATCACGCTACGCGTTTTCCAGTGGGCTTTGCATTAAGAAACATAACTGCTGATAGCGTGGCTAGAAGGGTAATTGAGTTTGCTAGTTTGTTTGGGTGGCCCAGGGTGCTGATTACCAACAGGGGCAGTAACTTTGTCTCTAACCTTATGAGGAAACTGTGTGAGGTATCTGAAATGCAACACCTGCCGGTTATGGCATATCACCAGTCTGCAAATGGGCTTATGGAGAGAGCGATACAGACGCTAGGAAAGATGTTAAGGGCTTATGCTCAAGATCATGCTAAGGATTGGGATGAGGCGCTGCCTTATCTCCTATTTGCATACAGGGACGCACCCCAAGAAAGTTTAGGATATTCGCCAAATGAATTATTGTTTGGGAAGGATGTGCGAGGGCCTTTGGAATTATTAAAGGCTAACTGGGAGGGGATAGCCACGGAGCAGTGTCCCCAGAAGGTTTCTGAATACTTTGGAAAGTTGCAACAGACCCTAGAGAGGGTTAGGAAGGTAGCTAGTGAGAACCTAAAGGATGCCCAGCGTATTCAGAAGGAGCACAGTGATGCTAAGGCAAGGCCTAGAATATTCCAACTGGGAGATAAAGTGCTTTTGTTAAGAGTTGACCATACCACAAAGCTAGAAGCAGATTGGGAAGGTCCTTTTAGGATCGTGCAGGCGTTGTTGTTTGATAATTACCTGATTCAAAGGGCTGGGACCCAAGAAAAGCCTATGGCTGTGCACGCAGATAGGTTGAAGCCATTTCAAGAGAGGGTTGAAGTTAAGGTTGGGAAGTGTCATGGAAGGAATGACAGGTTTTGCGAGATTGTTTACGGAAAGGAATATGGAAGTCTGTCTGATAATTAATTTGTTCCTTTATTTTTTGTAGCAGGTCTAATAATGTGTGTTGAGTCAGAACCTGTATGTATTAGGTAGAACCGTGTGAACTCTGATGTACTTGTATACCTTTGTTTTGAATGTACCTAGTTTAAGACTAGAGAACATTCCTTTAAAAGGGGGCGTGTCATGCCAGAGATACTGATTTGCAGAATCATCATGGATAAGATGCCTGTAAGTTTAGTCAGGATCAGCACATCCAGTGAGTTAAGCAAATGGGAGACAGCTGGGTCAAGGCAGCAATCTCTAATTAGCCTAGGACAGGGATTGGGAAAGTGAGGAATAAGAATCCGGTCCAAGAAGGCCAGAAAAACCAGAGAAACCGATGGACTTGCCTGAACACGCACACATCTACGCATTTGGAGGAAGCTGTGAGACCGGAGGTTCTCGACAACTTGACGAATGCCAGGAATGCTGCACGTGGCCTTGAAGAGCCAGAGACTGTGGCGGGAATCTTCCTGAACTGCTCACCGTGAGGTATAGTCCGGGTGCAGGAGCTGCTCAGAAGACAGCCAGTGTCTGCAAGCAAGTGAGTCTTGGCAGTTCTGTGTAAACCCTGAAGCAAGTGGCTAAGCCGGAGGGAGCCGGACGTTCAGGGAAGAAGGATCAACAAACCGTCTGTATATAGTAGCTAGATAGTTAGGGTTAGTTTTGTCTATTGTCCGTTTTATTCCACAACTCCCCCTTATTTGTTTTTACTTCCTTTGAATAAACCTTTATGTTTTATAAGCCAGGAGTCTGAACAAGTCTGTGGGCAGTAGAGACTGTTTATGTGCCCTCCTTGCTTCTCCTAAGCTGAGCCGGCTGGCTCTGTAAACGAAGGGGACTCAGGATAAGGGAAGCATGCTACCAGAGTGACCCTGAGCCCCAGTTTAAATTGAGGCCCAGACCCAAGGGGTTGCCTGAGAGATTTTGTGGCCAAACACCCACCTGGCACCCCAGGGTCCTGATAGACAAAGCATTTACATCACATGTATGTGATATGGTGGCAGATATATGACAGTTTCCCATGAGCATAAATAAGGAATCGCACCTCTGCCCTGAGAGTTCCCTATGGAGTATGTGGTTATGTGCATACTGCCAAGTGAGGGGGAAAAACAGCACTGAGTCGGGATGGAATAAGCAGACCATCCGAATGGCTTGAGTGTGTGCTTGAGTGATCAGACAGGGGAAAGTCCATCCGTGACCCATCGACAAGCATTAGGACTGGACTTTCCTCCAGTGTCTTAATTCTCCTTATGCAGTGGGGCAGCACAGGGTGCTGATTTCTGCGGGACCTTTCCCAGAGGTTGCTGTCTGATCCGTCAGGCACTCACAGCTGAGTTGGATCTAAAGGCACAGCTGACTGCATCTCAGAGCAGCCTGTAATCTCCTTTCCCGTCCTCTCCCCACGACAGACACCCTGTGAGATAGGTGGGGCTGAGAGAGCTCTTTTGAGAACTGGTGTTTCCAGAACAGCTCTGATAGAACTGTGACTGACTCAAGGTCACACTAGCAGCTATGTGGGGAGGAGCAGGGAATCAAACCCAGTTCTCCCAGATTAGAGTCCGCACCCCTAACCACTACACCAAACTGGCTCTCTCTAATCTGCAGTCTCTAATCTGGAGAACCGGGTTTGATTCCTCAATCCTCCACATGAAGCCTGTTGGGTGACCTTGGGCCAGTCACCATTCTCTCAGCCCCACATACCTCACAAGGTGCCTATTGTGGAGAGGGAATGCGATTGTAGCCCGCTTTGAGACTCCTTAGGGTCCAGAAAAGCAGGGTATAAAACCAACTCTTCTTCTTCTTGTTACCTGACCCATGGTGGGTACGAGTTCAACACTCCCTTTATGCCTTCCTTATCTTTTGTAGGAAAAAGAACAGCTGCTGAGAGAGGGATTTGAACAAGAGGCCAGCAAGATGCAAAATGAAATCCAGCGTCTCCAGGCAGAAAGCGACCATTCGAAACTGTCCGTCGTGATGTCTACCCTGGGGAATATACTCTCGTCTGTGTTATCCCTGGTAGGCCAAGGTCTTCAGTTCCATACACTCTCAAGCCTTGCAAGGGCACCAAGAGGCCCCAATCAGCCAGGCAATTCAAAAGCTCTGAAACAATCCAAGAAATAGTTGAGAGGCAGGGAAGGATAGGCAGGGATGAGGGGTTTTCTCTGAATAATCTCAACCTCGCCGAAACAAATCAGGATCGCATTCAGAACGAAGCAGCTTTGGTCTCTCGTCAGTGACATTCATGAAGGGTGGAGATCAAGGTAATGCTTAAAGAGAAATACGAGCTCCCCCCCCTTAGCTTTGCACTTTGCATGCAGCAGACGTGTATCAAGCCCAGTGCTGTCCCTTTTCCTCTTCCCCCGTGTTTCACCTCCTCTGAAGCATCCACACATATATCGATCTGCTTCTGCTACCTGTCTTCATCATATTAAGTACAAAATGAAAGCTGTGGGGGGGAAACGACACACAATTTCCACACAGCTCTGTGGGTTCAGCATCTAGGTGCTAGTCGGCCTTGGCACTAGCCAATCAGTGTTGTCCACAGGCAGCTTTTGCTGTGAACTTTTGGCTTACTCCTAAGTAAGACCGAAGTACGGCTATGCGCATCTCATCAGACCTTGGATCGAATCAGTATTCAGATAGGAAACCACCGAAGAAGACTCTTGCAGAGGAAAAACACCTCTTGCCAGTCAGTCATAGTTTATCACGATCCAAGATCAGCATATATATATAAATATCATGTAGACTTCTATGTTTGTTATGTATCTAAATATGTTAAACAGAAACGCGAGCATGCATTGCTGAAATAAAATCCATTAAAATTAAGATGAAGCAGTAATCTTCCCTCTGATTAGACATGCCATTGTGCAGAATCTCACTACCTGGAACGTAGTTTCGTTACAACAATCAGCAAGGATGGTACTGGGATATAATTGGAAAGATACATATTCTCCGGATATTATGGTAATACTGGCAATGCAGGAAAACATTGCTCTATTGTCTCTACCGATCCAGATCGACAGCAGAGACCTTGTGCATAAGGAGTGTGTGGGTATCTCCCCTCAAGAAGGGCCGATGGGAGAACATTGAATCTAGCCAGGGTAAAAGCTCTGCAGTGTTTGGGGAATTCCAATGAAAAAAGATAACTCGGTGAGGTAAAATTTTGATTACTATTCCCTGTGGCTGTGGCCCAGTGGTGGAGCATCTGCTTGGCATGCAGAAGGTCCCAGGTTCAGTCCCTGGTGTCTCCAGTTAAAAGGACCAGGCAGGAGGTGATGTGGTAGATGTACAGGATCTAGAGTCTCTGCCCACAGGTCCAGAGAATCCAGATACTGTCTCCATGTACAGGATTCATGCACATAGGCAGCATGCCCAGGTTTCCCTGCACACTGCCAACATGCACCAGACCCTGACTCTGTCTACAAGCACTGGGTTCTTGCCTCTTGCACCCCCCTCCAGGAGTGAGAGAACAAGCCAACCCCTCATGCTTGTTAAGAGCACTGAAAATCAGTGTTCTGCCACCAGGACCTATTTTAAGAACATTCCCAACCAGACAGGAGAATAGGTCCCCTCTCCTTCCTGGTTCTTGGAACTTAGCAACTTATCAGCTCTGGGGTAGAGCTGCAAATGATTTAACACACACTAGTAGCTTTCAGGCGAGCAGGTAAGGCTCTGGAATTTAGCCTTAGAGTTCAGGTACAATATTGATCCAAACCAGATCAGATTACTCTATATAAGATCTTTATTAAATACAGCAACTATAAGACATGAGACTCACTCAGGGTACAAAATAATAAACAGTCCTAGAGCTTTATAGCACTCTATCTAAAACATACAAAAGCATCATAGTTACCAATCCTTGGTGCAGATAACAGTTCAAGCGAAGTCCCTTCTCCAAGGGATTTTAAAGATGAAAGCCATGTTTGCAATGGGCAATAAAGGTCAGCTTGTTGCCCCCCTTGCAAAATTCAGTCTTGCCAGAATGTAATCCAAACAGAGACTAACTCTTAGAAAGGGGCCCTCTTTCCAAGAGAGTTCTGGGTGCCTTTTGATAGGCCAAAGACAACTCTCCTCCCACCTTTGTCATAATTGTGCATGGCCAGTACCCAATTATGCCAGAGCAGAAAGGCGTGTCTACTTTGCAAGTGCCTCCATAGCTTACGTGTGATGGTTCACGTAGGCTAGGCTTTGAAGTTTGGGACAGAGACTGAATGTCTACGCTGTCCCTGTGAGGTGTCAAAGTGTCCTTTGAAATGTAGAACCAGGCTTGCCATTTGTGCTTGCCATCTGGTCAGGTGTGAAAGTCATAGCGATCTGTTCCCAGCTCAACCATTTGAGTTTAATCAATGAATCAGAGAAATATTTTTTCTATACAGACCTCTGTCTGCAACTCTGAAGAGCCGCTGCCAGTCTGAGTAGACAATACACTGACTTTGATGGACCGACAGTCTGATTCAGTATAAGGCAGTTTCGTGTGTGTTTGTGTGGAACAGAACAAACTCGTGATCTATCCATTTGAAGAGAGATACCCCATGGTCCCTATTTAATCATTGCTTTAGCTCCTTGTGACGGAACAGGCCTGTTTCTTTTACAGACCTCGTGCTGTCAGCCCCGTCCTTTGCTTGTGCCAGTTCCGGGAGGGTGCTATTCCACTTCCTTCCACTAGGGTATGCTGCCACCACTGTCCCGCTGGGGTCTTCCAGCCAGGAGGGACAGACTCCTGACACCCCTCCTCTACCTGGGGCCCTGGTTACCACAGGGAACAAATTCCTTCTTTGGGGGCCCCCTGGAGGATTGGCAACAGGTGCCCTGACTGCTTGCCTTTCCCCTTCCCGTGACTCCCCTCTTGAAGTAGCATGGTCTAAGGCAGTTGGGGGAGACTATGTGGTCCAGAGGGCACTACCAGCTTCAAAGAGTAAAATATTTATCAAAAAGAAAAAGGTTACAAGCATACTTTTAGCACAGCATGAGATTAGCAACCGGAAGAACAAAGAAAACTTGGTGAGAGACGCAACCTTCTGAAGGCCCCTGCTAGGGAAAAAATTTTCTTGAGCAACTCCCTCCCCCACCCATGCTTAGGAGTTTGGTGTAGTGGTTAAGTGAGTGTACTCTAATTTGGGAGTACCGGGTTTGATTCCTCATTCCTCCACGTGCAGCAGCTGGATGACCTTGGGCAAGCCATAGTTCTATCAGAGCAGCTGTCAGGTTCAATAACAAGTGGATCCAGTCATTCTTGTACAAAGAAAGGTTTTATTGGATAATCTTGCTAAAACCCACAGTAGGAGGTCATTGTCAGGAATGGGGGGCGAAGCAATGCAAGCTAACTTATAGTGTGATGCAAAAAGCGCCTAGCAAATGAAATATGAGCGCGCGCGCAGGAAACTCCCGGCGGGAGATATACTTCATGAACGGGAGACTACTCCCCCCTCCCTTTGCCTTCCCAGGACTGGAAAATTCTCAGTAACACAAGAATAGCCCAAAGCCTACATTCAAGGCCACCGTGATAAGGAAAAGCGGCAGGGAAGAAGCTCCCACGTTTCTGCCTGCATAGCTACGCAAGCGCAAAGCAGGGTAGGGAACACATAACAATGGATTCAGTGAGAAACATCAAAGAAGCATTTCTGACATTCTGCCCTTCCCAAAATACCACCCACCCACCGCTCAGGAAGGAGAGAATGAAGGGCCCCCAGGTTTATTTGGGTAACAGGTGTGAAATTCCTTCAGGTGATCAGGTGCATTGATATCAGACACTTTCACCCACTCCCTGTGTTGGGGCCCAAAGTGTACCCATTCAATAAGGTACAGCAGTTGTCCACGAAGGATCTTAGAGTCCAAAATGTCAGCAATTTCATAGTGCTCCTCATCATCGACCATCAGTGGTGGTGGGGGGTGCTGGAAGCTCAGGATGCCACTTAGTCGGGGTAATGCTGGTTTGAGGAGGCTGTAATGGAAAATTGGATGTATTGCTTTAAGAGATTTAGGTAAATCCAGTTGCACAGTCACTTGATTTATACATCGCATTACTTTGAATGGACCAATATATTTCCAAGCAAGTTTCCGGGATTGTTGTGCCAGCCTTAAGTTTTTGGTGGAAAGGTAGACAGAGTCTCCCGGTTGCAGATTCCAGCCACCTGCCCTCTTTTTGTCTGCCTGTTTTTTGTATTGTGCTTTGGCCTCATTTAAAGTTTCAATGATTAGGGGCCAGGACTCCTGGAAAGTTTTACACCATGCTGTGGCTTTCCCACCAGTCTCGCCGGGCTTCAAAAACGGAAGAGGGGGGCTGTCATAACCCATGGCAGCTTTGAAGGGAGACATATTCGTTGAAGCATGCCATGAGTTGTTGTACGCAAATTCTGCTAGTGGTAATAAATCTACCCAATTGTCTTGTTGATAGTTAGTGAAACATCTTAAGTATTGTTCTAGGGTTTGGTTTACTCTTTCTGTTTGCCCATCAGTTTCTGGGTGATAGGCACTACTGAGAGTGCGTTCAATGCCCATAAGAGTCATCAACTCCGACCACAGTTTTGAAACAAATTGAACCCCCCTGTCGGAGATTATTTTGAGCGGTAATGTATGTAGCCTGGCAATGTGCTGAAGGAAGGCTTTGGCCAAGACTTTGGCCGTCGGCAGGCTAGCAAATGGTATAAAGTGAGCCTGTTTAGAAAATAAGTCCACTACCACCCAAATGACTGTCATATGTTTGCTGGGGGGAAGATCAGTGATAAAGTCCATGGAGATCACTTCCCAGGGTCGGCTCGGGGTGGGCAAAGGCTGTAAAAGACCTGGGGGTTTCCCTGGTCTAGTTTTGCAACGATTGCACGTTGGGCAGGATTGTATATAGAGGGATAAATCTCGTTTCATTCGGGGCCACCAGAAGCTGCGTTGCAGTAGGTGTAGCGACTTTACATACCCAAAGTGCCCAGCCGATTTTGAGTCATGGGCTGATTGTAACACCTGGGCTCGGGTAGCTTCTGGAACAAAGATTTTATTGCCCTTATACCAGCAGCCATTTGTGCTACCTTCCACATCTTCCCGAGCTTTTAATTCAATTGCTTCTTGTTTAGTAATGTCAGTGGCAAATTGCTTTTCCCAGGTCGTGCCATGGCTTGGGGTTAATGATTGTGTTTGCCGGGTTTTTCGGGTTACTACTGCCCCAACTAGTTGTTCTGGGGTGAACATAGACTCTCTTATTTCTGTTCTCTTACAAAGGTGTTGGGGAAGGCGGGAGAGAGCATCTGCCAGATGATTAGATTTACCTGGAAAATGGTGGAGGGTGAATTGAAATTTGGAGAAAAACTCAGCCCACCGGAATTGTTTTGCATTTAGATTCTGAGGCTTCCGCAGCACCTCAAGATTCTTGTGGTCAGTCCAGATTTCAAAAGGTACCCAGGACCCCTCCAACCAATGCCTCCAGGTTATTAACGCTAAACGTATAGAGGCTGCTTCTTTATCCCAAATGGGCCAAAATCTCTCCGTATCATTAAACTTTTTGGACACATAGGCAAGGGGTTGTAGTTGCCCCTGAGCATTCTCTTGCAAAATCACCCCCCCCCCATAGCGGTATCCGATGCATCTACTTGGACCACGAATTTTTTTGTCTCATCAGGGTGTGCTAATATAGGTTCAGACGTGAATAACTGTTTTAGTTGTTCAAATGCTCCCTGACACTGGGGAGTCCAGTTTAAAGGGGCCCCGGGCATTGAAGCCTTTGCCCCTCTCCCTTTAGTCTTCAGAAGGTCTGTGAGGGGGAGGGCCACCTGTGCAAAATGAGGCAGGAATTGACGGTAAAAATTGGCGAAACCGAGAAAACTTTGGAGCTGCCGCCTGGTTTTGGGGGGTTCCCAATCCAACACATCTTGGACCTTTTTTGGGTCCATTTCTAATCCAGCGGAGGATATACGGTACCCGAGAAAGTCGATGCACTCCTGGTGGAATTCACATTTCTCCCACGTTTCTGCCTGCATAGCTACGCAAGCGCAAAGCAGGGTAAGGAATACATAACAATGGATTCAGTGAGAAACATCAAAGAAGCATTTCTGACAGCAGCTCTCTCAGCCCCACCGACCTCACAGGGTGCCTGTTGTGGGGAGGGGAAGGGAAAGGAGTTTGTAAGCCGCTCTGAGACTCCGAGTGAAGGGCAGGGTATAAATCCAATCTCCTCCTCCTCTTCCTCCTCCTCCTCTTGTTTCTTCTTCTTCTTCTTCTTCTCTGAAGCACCATCTGCAGTCATAAGGCCTATAGGGCCGGCCCGAGGTTTTTTTGTGCCCTAGGCAGGGCTACCTTCTAGAGCCTCCCCCCGGCATGCGCCCAATTACACTGTTGCCAACCTCCCACCTCCCTGCTGCCAGGGGTCCCCAGAGCGAGGGAGGGCTCCCCTCCTCCTCCCCCTCTTGTCCACCACTGTTGTGTGCCGGCAAGCCAGGGGAAGGGGGGGGTTTAAACCCTGTCCCTTCTGTCTGAGCGCTGGCTTGCCGGCACGCCTCGCGGGGTGGGGGGGTTTGGCAGGGCTTTTGGCGGTGAGCTTTTGGCACCACTAAAGGCCGGTACACTCTAGGCAAATACCTAGTTCACCTAGTGAGTGAGCCAGCCCTGAAGGCCTAGATATACTTGCTGTTAAAAATAAAACGGAGGTCTGAACTCTGCATTCCAACGCTGCGGTCACAAACACTAAATAATCCAATTTCAATCCACCTTCCAACTGGATTTTGTCTGTTTACACAGTAAAAATCTAATTGGAAAGTGGACCGAAAGTGGACTGTTTAGGGTGTGTGACCGCAGACCGTGTCAAGCAACTTACAGCCACCTCCAGTCACCAGGATTGTTCAGCAGCACCAGCACTCCATCAGAGTAACTTCTACATAGCACCACACTGAGACAGTACTGTGGTAAACTATATACAGATTTATTTACAGGATTCACCGACAAACTGCTCCGCTAGACACATACACAGAGAGAAGAAGAAATGTACAGAGCAGGACATTTACATTTATACATTATCCAATCAGCATCATGCTGAGTCATGATCCACTGACCTCATACCATAGCTGGTCTGAATTGGTTAGAACTTGTTGCCAGCAGCTTGTCTGCTGTCATATAGACCATTCTGATCTGACTGCTGGATATTAACATCCAACACTCCCCCTTAATAGACAGCAAAGTTAGATCAAATTCAATTGTTTCCTAAGAGTCAGGAACTTCGCTTCATCTAAGCTTTTTGTAAACATGTCAGCAATGTTTTCCTTAGACGAACAATGTTGAAGAGCAACAATCTTTCTTTGCACAGTATCTCTAACATTCTGATACCGCATATTTATATGCCTTGATCTTGGCTTAATACCTTGGGAATCGGCAATCAGTGTAGCAGCTGCATTGTCACACATAACAGTCATTGGAATTTTACATTTCATGTCAAAATCATCCAATAGTTGTTTCAGCCATTCCAACTGTATTACACATTCATTTATGACAGCAAATTCAGACTCACAAGTGCTGGTTGATATAAAATATTGTTTCACAGATTTCCACACTACCAAAAATCCATACACAAATATCACATAGCCAGTAGTAGACTTGGCATCATTGTTAGTACCCCAGTTTGAGTCACTGTAGGCAAGGACCTGCTGAGATTGGGTCCCTCTCAGGACCAACTTATATTTGGATGTGCCCCTCGAATATTTCAGGATCCTTTTAGCAGCATTCCAATCCCTCACATAGGGCTTTGCACTCGTTTGACATAGTATATGTACAGCATTACTAATGTCAGGGCGAGACCAAATTGCAAGGTAAGTCAATAAACAAATTTCGCTCAAACAGTTTATCATCTGGCTCCCTAGCATAACCTGTAGACATTGGAGTTGACACAGGATTTGCATTTGCCAAGTTATATTTTTCCAACAATTTTTCAATTTTGGTTTCCCGGCTTATAGTAAAATAGCCTTCAGCATTCCTGGCAATCTCCATTCCTAGATAGTGTTTCATTTCACCCACATTTTTTGTCTTGAAATATTGTTTAGTGGTTTGCTCGAACCAGTGCAATTGTTCTGTTTGTTTGTACATAAAACATATGTCATCAACAAACACCATTAGATAACATTTGTTACCATTTATCATTTTGTGAAACATACATGGATCAGCAGCGCTTTGCTTAAATCCCATGTCAGTCAAGGTAGAAGTGAGACATAGATTCCACAAATGCCCACTTTGTTTTAAACCATACAACCCCTTTTTCAACCTTAACACCAGGCTGGGATTACTACTTTCAAAACCAGGAATTTGTTGCATATATAACTGCTCATCCAGATTTGCATTTAGATACGCAGTTGTAAAATCAAAATGTTGAACCTGCAACCCTTCTGCACCTGCTTTTGTCAAAGCCACATTCAAAATGTTGCTTTTCACTGTAGGAGCGAATGTTTCATCGTAATCGACCCCAAACTCTTGAGTATACCCTCGGGCTATTAATCTAGCCTTCCTATGAGGCTGGTTTCAGTTTGTACAATCATCTGCACCCTATGACCTTTTTTCCTTCAGGCAACTCAGATAGTTCAAACACTTCATTTGCACACAGAGAATCATACTCAGTTTGCATTGCTTTTAACCAAGTTTGCTTTTCTTCTTTATGCATCATGGTTACATCATTGTAGTATGTAGGTTCCTTTACACACTCAAAATTTGCTACTTGTGCCTCAAATCCATACCTTTGTGGCAGAATACCCTTAGTACTTCTCTCAGACCTCCCCTCAGCACTAGGCTGAGAGGAACTTGTTTCTGGAACCACAGGGTTTGAACCAGTATCTGTTTCACCAGTAACAGGTAACACTGTCTGTTCAGGTAAAGAATTTGCATGGATGCTATGCCAGTTCTTGCCCTCAGTAAAATTGGCAGATCTGCTGAAGCTGATTTGATGATGGTCATTAGAAAATCTATAGGTTTTCATGCCCGACTGATAACCCAAAAAGAGCATCTGTTTTGACCTTGGACCACCCTTCCTGTGCTGATCTACAGGTATGTTGACCCACGCCTTAGATCCAAACACACACAAATAGTTTAACTTTGGTGGTTTCCCATACAACAAGGAAAAAAGAATATCGTTTGACACTCTAGACCAAGTTCTGTTGGACACATATACTGCACACTTTAAACCTTCAGCCCAAAATGACTTTGGTATATGAGCATCAGCCAACATGGCATACATTATTGTTTGTAGGGTAGAGTTTTTCCGTTCTGCAACCCAATTTTCGGGTGGTAATGCTGGGTTAGCAACTCTATGTTTAACCCCTAACTTTAGCAACCATTGTTTCATTGCACTTGACATAAATTCTCCCCCCATGTCGGTCTGCATAGCCTTCAACTCACCCAATTGATTTTTTACTTTCTTGTACCAATACTTCAAGGTTTCAAAAGTGTCAGATTTGTTTTTCAAAATGTACACCCAGGAATAATTCGAGTAATCATCAGTAATCACTACGGCATATTTGTTATGGGATAAACTAGGTGGAAACGGTCCCATTAGATCTACATGTACCAGTTGCAAAGCATGTGTAGACACCCTTTCACTTTTGCGAGCTACAGGAAATGCCTGTGACTTAACCTGCTTGCACACTTGACAATCGAGGAATGTTTTACACTCTTTCACCCCTTCCCTGCCTGTCTGGGCTAGTGTTTTGTTAATGGCATAGAATGAAGCATGACCTAGACAGTGATGTAGGAGGTGTAAACACTCATGGTGTGGGTTTTTGTTTCCTGGCACACTCGCTGTGGCTGCCATTTCAGGGTTACCCAACACATAAACACCGTTTCTCAAGTTAGCTGTAGCCCTTTCTTTCCCACCTTTCTTAATGCTACAAGATTCATTTGCAAACACAATTTCAAATTTAGCTCAGTCCAATGCCAGGACGCTAAGTAAATTGTTCTCAAGGGATGGAACACAGAGAACGTTCTGAAAAGTGTGATTCAGAACGGGTAAAGTTAACTCTTCATGGCATGCTACGTCAGCTACGTGACCGTCTGCTAGGATCACATGCTGCAGCTGTGCTTTCTGTTGATTTTGCAGCATATCTGGATATTTACAAAAGATTTGGCTTGCACCACTGTCCAACACCCATTCATGTGTTAAATCAGTACCTGTCAGCACAAGAGATGCATTGGGACGCTTAGACAACACATCCTGATGTCCACTGGAGGATTTCTTCTTTTGCTGCAAAGGATAGGTTTTTCTGAGATGAGACACAGAGCCTCACAAAAAGCATTTCTTAACGCGTAGAGATTTCGCTGGCTCACTCTTCACACTGAATTCCTCTCTCCTCCTGCAGCTGGCCCCCAGGAATTCCACAGGCTGGGCTCGCTGCCAGGCAACAGAAGAAAACTTTGTGTTGATTTTAGCCTCGTATTCCAGTGCTCTGCCGACGATCATTTGCAGATTAAGCTGATCTGTTTATAAACTTTCCAGGGAGGTGATTAAGGTGTCGTACTCTGGAGACAAAGAGCTTAACACGAGATAACATCTGTCTTCTGGAGATATGACCTTGCCTCTGCCTTCTAATTGCTGGAAAAGCTCTGTCAAAGCACTTATATGCTCCCGGACTGTCTCTCCAGGACCCTGGAGCTTTCTGTAGAGGCGACGCATCAAAGACATGATAGTACCAGCAGTTTTCTGCACATAAACTGCTTTTAAAGCATTCCATGCCTCTTTTGCATCATCAGCAGATGAAATATGAATTAATTGGTCATCACTCACGGCCAGTACGATGCTTGCCAGAGCCTTCTGGACCTTCGGCACGTCTCATGCTGGAACTGGATCAGGAGGGTCATTAACGTACAGCCAGAGGCCCTCTCTGATAAGATAATGTTCCATCCGAAACGCCCACGTATCATAGTTTGTAGAAGTTAGCTTGTCCACCATCTGCGTTGTCGGCACTAAAGCCATAATTCCTCCAGCTTTCTCGACACTCGGGATGGAACTGTTATCTTTCTCTCTCAGCATGACTCACCGCAGCCAAGGCTTGTCCGGGCAGGCTCGTCCACTCCCCCACTCCTCGAAGAAGTCAGCACCCTCAGCTCTTTGTCCACTGCTGCATGCTCGCTCTCGGTCTGGCTCACCGGCGTTGTCCAGGTAGCAGTGCTGGCTGTCAGGCTCGCTGGTCTCCAACCGGCACAAATCCCCACTGGGCTGGTAGGCTCACCGTTGCTCGGGGCTGCCTTCCCGCCAGGCTGGGCCCATAACCCTGTTGCGCAGACCGCGTCAAGCAACTTACAGCCACCTCCAGTCACCAGGATTGTTCAGCAGCACCAGCACTCCAGCAGAATAACTTCTATATAGCACCACACTGAGACAGTACTGTGGTAAACTATATACAGATTTATTTACAGGATTCACCGACAAACTGCTCTGCCAGACACATACACAGAGAAAAGAAGAAATGTATAGAGCAGGACATTTACATTTATACATTGAGCATCCAATCAGCATCATGCTGAGTCAGGATCCTCTGACCTCATACCATAGCTGGTCTGAACCGGTCAGAACATGTTGCCAGCAGCTTGTCTGCTGTCGTATAGACAATTCTGATCTGACTGCTGGATATTAACATCCAACACCCAGGAGCCATCTTGGTCATGTGGTTTGGGCCTGCTGACTGCAGGGGGGCTGAGATAATGGGACATCTTTAGAACCTTGTGTAACTGTCTACGTTTGTACATACCCTACTCTATTTCAGCAACTCGTAGAGTATGTTTTTAAAACCAGGGAAAGAAGTGTTACAAAGGGTGACTTTTCCCATGTGTGGTTGCCCAATACACAGACACAGACAGGATCAGCGAAGAACTAAAGTAACTTTTTATTGCAATGAAAAAGGAGAGGAGCAGTACCTCCAGATAAAATCTACTGCTCTGAAGATGGCGACGAAGAGAACAAGTTTCATACAAAAGATTACAACTTGCATTTCTATGGCACGTGGGGTCAAGACTGTGATTTGACACGTTCTGATTGGTTGAACAGTTATGATGCAGTTAGAAATTCAGAGTGCCTGCGTTGATTACTCATTTGATTAGTTAGGTGTTAACCTGCAGCTGCGTGAAGCTGATATTTATGTAACTACCGATGTGCTCAGCCAGCTAGCCAATCAGCTTTTCAGTTACGGAAACACACAAATTTTGTTTCTCTGGCTTCGATACCTCCCTCCTCAGGAATGCCTCTGTCTCCTGGACCACAGGAAACTGTCAAGAAGCCTCATATTAGCTGCAACAGCTTTAAAATCAAAATGGTGTTGGTTTTGCTCCAGACAGACCAAACACCTATAAATCATGGAAAAACAACAGCCATAAAAAACAGATACATACATGTATACATGTCCTACAATCCCCCCCCAAGCTTGGTGAATTCATTCTCCAATCAGCGGCATCCATTTCATCTTGTTAAGACACCTAAAATTCAGACTTCCATCTTGGTTATTCTTTGTTACAATATTGGCATATCCACGGAGAGCCTGCAGACCAGAGCTCAGCAGTCTGTCCTCTTCCGAGAAGAGAGAGAAAAACCCAGGAACACTTTAAAAACTCAGGGTTGGGGGGGGTTCCTCCACACTCCTTGGTAACCAAGATGCAAAACAGCTGTCCTGGAGAAACCCAGGGATAACAGTTTGTGTTCTATTGTCACCCACCTTGAATGAAAAGTATCTGAAACGATTAAAGGGAACTATCCAAAGGAAGAGAAATTTACCCTAAGCCAAAATCATATAGCATAAAACCAGACTATGTTTCCGATGCCATGAATCCTGCCTTTAGCCTAAGCAAGGCGTCGGGAACACACTGCTGAGGTACTCCAAATAAAGATCTTAAAAATTTTGACTGGGTTATTTCTAATTTACAGTTGTTATTATTACATAAGGAAACCTGTGCTCCATACATGAGCTGAGGTCCTACCTTGCCTTGAAAAACTTTCAGAGCATATGGGATATGAGATCCTCCTTTTGTATAGAAGAATCTTAATGTAGCTGAGGCCGATCTTTGGGTGGATTCCACGGCCTGAGAAAGGTGAGCTGTTCGTGCACCAGATGAATGGAACGCAACAAACTAGGTATCTAAACCTAGTTTACATACCTATTTTAGAGAGCCAGTTTGGTGAAGTGGTTAGGAGCGCAGACTCTAATCTGGGAGAACTGGTTTGATTCCCCACTCCTCCACATGCAGCTACTGGTGTGACCTTGGGTCAGTCACAAGTTCCTTCAGAGTTGTTCTCTCAAGGGCAGTGCTCTAGAGAGCTCTCTCAGCCCCACCTACCTCCCAGGGTGTCTGTTGTGGGAAAGGGAAAGGAGACTGTAAGCAGCTCTGAGACTCCAAGTGAAAGGGAGGGTATAATTCCAGTCTCTTCGTCTTCATCGTCTTCTTCATTGTATTCATCATCATCTTTGTCGCCTTCATTGTCTTTGTCATCCTGGTTTTTGTCTTCTCCTCACTTTAACTTGGTCGATCTTATGACCATCCATTTGCCACCTACGCTCCATCGGTCTTTTGGCAAAACCCAAGTACCTTGGCTTTAGGAAAGTCGATGGTTAGATGTGCTTCTTTACAATAACTCGTGAGTGCCTGGAGCACTTTCTTCAGCCCTGTCTTGGTATACGACAAGATAGCCGTGTCATCTGTGTATAGAAGGGCAGAAATTGGTCTGTTCGCTATGTTTGGTGAGTGGAAATCAGGGTATTTCCTGCACCATATAGTTTATATAAAAATGAAATAGTAAGGGAACAAGGATGCAGCCTGGCTTCTCTTCCCTCTTAATCGGGGCATTATGGGGCAAGTTCCCTTGTGGATCGCATCTCACTGTCAAATGACTGTCCTCATAAAAGTTACATATGAGGGCAAGCGGTCTGTGGTCTATTCAGAATGCTTCAAGTTCTAACCAAAGTTTGTTACAAGAGATATTATCGAACGCCATCCTGTAATCAACAAAGGCCGTGTGCAATGCCCCATGTGGTCTAGCGGTATATTTCTCTACTAGATGTCGCAGAATCAAGCATTGGTCCAATGTGGAGCGGCCACCTCTGAGCCCTGCTTGTTCTTCCGCTAAAATATTCTCCCTGTCCATCCAGTCCCCAGATTTCCAGTAGAGATGTCTATCTTACAACTTTCCCACCACACTAAGCAAACTAATTGGATGGTGACCGGAGGGGTCCGATCTTGCCCCTTTTTAATATATGGGGATAATCATAGAATCATAGAATGTTAGAGTTGGAAGGGACCTTGCAGGTCATCTAGTCCAACCCCCTGCACTTTGCAGGAGCATAGCCGAAAGATAGCCCTACATACCTACAACATACCCAAAAGATGGTTGTCCAGCCTCCACTTGAAAACGTCCAGGGAAGGAGCATCCACCACCTCCCGAGGCAGACTATTCCACTGCTCAACCACTCTTACAGTCAGGAAGTTTCTCCTGATATCTAGCCGGTAACGACTCCCTTGTAATTTCCACCCATTAGATCTAGTCTTGCAATCCGGAGCAAGAGAGAATAGATCTGCTCCATCTTCTACATGACAGCCCTTCAGATACTTGAAGACTGCAATCATGTCCCCTCTAAGTCTTCTCTTTCCCAGACTAAACATACCCAACTCTTTCAGCCTTTCCTCATAAGACTTGGATTCCAACCCTCTCACCATCCTGGTTGCCCTCTTCTGGACACGCTCTAGCTTGTCAACATCCTTCCTAAAGCGTGGTGCCCAAAACTGGACACAGGACTCCAGGCGAGGCCTGACCATAGCAGAACAGAGCGGAACTACCACCTCCCGTGATCTGGATACAATGCTTTTGTTAATGCATTCTAAGATTGCATTAGCTTTCTCCACAGCCACATCGCACTGCAGGGTCATGTTGACCTTGTGATCAACCAGAACACCTAGACCCCTTTCACATGTGCTGCTGTCAAGCCAGGTCCCTCCCATTCTATCTCGGTGCCTTTGATTTTTTGTGCCTAGGTGTAGGACTTTGCACTTATCTCTATTGAATTTCATTTTATTTGCCTCAGCCCACTGTTCCAGCCTATCGAGATCATTTTGAATCCTGACTCTGCCTTCTTCAGAATTAGCAATCCCACCCAGCTTCGTGTCATCTGCACATTGGATAAGCATCCCCTCTATGTCTTCCTCCAGATCATTTATGAAAACATTAAACAACACCGGGCCTAGGACGGAGTCCTGTGGCACTCCGCTCGAGACTAGGGGTGTGCAAAAAAAAAAAATTCGGTAAAATTCGGATTTGGGCATATTGGACCCGAATTTTTTCGGTATTCCCGAAAAAACCCGAATACCTATACCGGTAAAGCATTGAAATCTGAAAATTTTGGGGATTCCCGAAAAATTCGGGTCCATTATATCCAATGGGGCCATTGACTTCAATGGCAAAATTTTCTGGAAAGTTTGCAGGGGGCTGGAGAGGGGGGTTGAGCTAGAGACTCCAAATTTGGACTGTAGCTGCTGGAGCCTCTCCCCAAAAGACCCCCAAGTTTTGAAAAGATTGGACCAGGGGGTCCAATTCTAGGGGCATCCAAAGAGGGTGCCCCAGTTCTCCATTGTTTCCTATGGGAATGGATCAGGCAAGCAGATTCTCCCTGTAAAAAAACCTGAGAGGTGTGGTGGTGGTGTGAGGGGGCATGTTTGCCAAGCCAGCAGCAGACCATGTGCAATCATCACCCCACCAACCCCAGGTCTCTCCCAAACCAACCCTAAGGAAGAATAAAATAAAGAGAAAAGAAATTAAATTTAAAAGTGCCCTAATAAATCAAACCAGTCTGAAGTCTTCTGAGGTATTGATCCGAGGTCCATGAAGAACAGGGAGGAAAGCAGGGCAGACTCAGGAGCAGGGGCAGCAGAAGCCAGCCAGCCACAATCTCCAACAGCCAAGCCAGGCAGCTCTCTCTCACCAGCCAGCAGGATCCAGGAACACAGCAATGAGAGTCAGCCCAGAGACTGGCTCCTTTTATGCTCTCTGAGCATACACAGAAGGATTTCAAAAAGGAAAAACCTTCTGTGATTGGCCAGAGAGCAGATGCCAGAACCCTATTGGCCACCACAGTGCTCCTTCCCTGGGAAAGGAGCAAACTGGTGGTTGGGCTGCAGGCAGCAACAACAGCCTTGCAAACTTGCAAACTGCAATGCATTTTGCAAATGCATTGCAGTGATTGGCTGTCTGGAGCCTCCTTTCCCCCCCCCTGGAAACAGGAGGAAAAGGTGGGAAAGAGGGGGAAACGGCGGGAAAAGGAATTCCCGGGCCCTTTAACAGTTTAAAAACCCCCACAATGCCGTTTTTCGGCAATCCCGAAAAATGCCGAAAAAATGCCGAATTTTCCGAGATTTTTTTTTTGGAATTCGAAGATTACAGTGAATAGCCTGTCCGGGATCCCGAAAGCCGAAAAAAACCCGAAAATGCTTTTTTCGGGTTTTTTTCCGTTTTGGGATTCCCGAATGCACACCCCTACTCGAGACTTCCCTCCACGTAGATGCAGAGCCATTTACGGGCACTCGTTGGGTACGATTTTTCAGCCAACCGTGAATCCATCCAACGGTTGCACCATCCAGCTCACACTTAACCAGCTTATCCTCAAGGATATCCCGAGAAACTTTGTCATGATATTATCATCATTATGACTCTTTTGTTTGGGTGAGGTAAACCTGGGTCAAGAACCTTGCTGGGGTAAAACATCTCGATGCGGTGAGGAGAACTTTGAGGGAAAAGGTGATTTCACTTTGTTGGGTTTGGTAATAATATTTATTTTAAATATTTTACCTCATGTTTCTGGGTTTCCTTGAGAGTCTGCTTTAGTACAGTGTGCTTCAGCCCTATTACTCCTCATAATCTTATATATCTTTTACATTGCAAATGTCAGCCTTGTAAAAAATATTTATTATTTTAAACATTTGCGACACGCTTTCGCCTGCTTAGTGGGCCCTGGCATGGAGACACTGCCCAGAGGGAGGCGCTTCCTACAGAGAAGGCGGGGTGAGTGGTTGCCAAGCAACAGGAGGGAAGGAGGGGTGAACTAGAGTTGCCAGCCTCCAGGTGGGGCCTGGGGATCTCCCGGAGTTACAACCGATCTCTAGGCAACAGAGATCTGTTCCCCTGGAGGTAGGGTGGCCAGGTCCTCCCTGCCCACCAGCGGGGATGTGGGGTAGGGTTGCCAGTTCCAGGCTGAGGAACTCCTGGGGGTATGGGGAAGGAGCCTGGGGAGGACAGGGACCTCAGCAGAGTACAATGCCATACAGACCACCTTCCAAAGCATCCATGTTTTCCAGGGGAACTGATCTCTGTAGTCTGGAGATGAGCTGTAATTCCAGGGGAGCCCCAGGTCCCACCTGGAGGCTGGCATCCCTACCGAGAGGGCTGTCAAAGCCACGCCCATACTTCAGTTAACAACCAATCATAACTTAGGGCTAAAGACCAATGAGGTCTGTTCCCTCCGTAAAATTATATACAGTTCTTATTGGCTATTTACAAGGGTCTCACAGAAACCAACCAATGGGAATGTCGATGCTTACAACTCATGAATCAGAACATAACATCTCAGGTGACTTTTCTGTTTCTCTCAGACTGACACACACTCCTCCTGACTGGGAAATGCCAAGTCAAAGTCCAAAAGGTGACTGATTTCTTCTGATGACTTCATAAAACTGTTCCCAAACTGTGCTTTATAGTGAGGCATTAACCCCCAATCTTCCAGCTCTCTGCTTTTGATGCACAGACCTCACCAAATGTACAGCATAGTTTGTCAAGACCCAGAGACTGAAGAGACTTCCTTCATTGTTTGTGGTGACTTTGGGACTGCTCAATATAATTTTTATTCACATTCTTTTGATTAATCTCCTGTACCTGTTGTTTCCCTATCTTTCAGTTCGTGATTTATTTAAATGCTGTTTGAATGGGGTATGCACAATTCTGTGGCCACTAACCCTTTTTTTAAGACTAAAAGGGTTACATAAATATGGTTCGTGTTGGTGTACAGGAAAGTGTGTGAGAACACCCAGACCTCTTTTTCCGAAGATTCTGAGTCATGACAATACGTTCATCGTCCGCTATAGAGTTTGAATCTCCTTTGCTTATATCAACCAGTATATTTTCAGTTTGATTTCTGAACCTTTATATACTCGAAAGAGCTACTATCTTTTAGTATTATGGCTTTCATTGACAGATAATGCCATGACCAGTTCTGGTACTTTAGTTATTTCAGGAGACATTTACTTGGAACAATCAATTAAAAAGTTTTGCTCTGTTAAGGAATTACCACCTCCAGGAACTGGTTGATGGACTTGTTTTTAAATCTATTTTTTTCATTGATCTAATTCAAAATCCATGGAAATTGGGCATCTTCATGGAGGATCCATTGTTCTAAGGTTTGGATTTCCTGCTTGGGGGGGGGGGGGTTGGACTTTTGTTGTTCAGTCGCACAGTCGAGTCCGACTCTTCGCGACCCCATGGACCAGATCATGCCAGGCCCTCCTGTCTTCCGTTGTCCTCTGAAGTTTGCTCAATTTCATGTTCGTTGCATCGATGACACTGTCTAACCATCTCATCCTTTGCCGTCCCCTTCTTCTTTGACCTTCAATCTTTCCCAGCGTCAGGGTCTTCTCCAGTGAATGCTCCCTTCTCATTTGGTGGCCAAAGTATTTGAACTTCAACTTCAGGATCTGGCCTTCCAACGCCCTCAAGGAGCACCCGGTGATACACTCATTTCATCAGTCTTGGGATGTGAGACCACAAAACATTTGTCTCTGTTTCAGGGCAACACATAGAATGATTCCTGGATCTTTGCACTGTCCATTCTGCTCAGCAGCACCCTGGTCTATAACAGCATGGGCACCTGGAGAAGCTGCAGTATCCTTTTGGGGCATCAGAAAGTGGGCGTGGGCTCTGATGGGCAGCTCTAGGTGGCTAGCTAGGACAGCACTTTGTGGGAGGCAGTAGCAGGGAGAAGGTTTCCCTTCAGACTTCAGAAGAAGAGGAGGAGATTGGATTTATACCCCATCCTTCGCTACCCAAAGGAGTCTCAGGCTGGCTTACAATCTCCTTTCCCCTCCCCTCCCCTCCCCTCCCCACAACAGGCACTCTGTGAGGTCGTTGGGGCTGAGAGAGCTCTTTCAAGGACTGCTCCTGAGAGAACAGCTCTGAAAGAACTTATGACTGACCCAAGGTCACACCAGCAGCTGCATGTGGCGGAATGGGGAATCAAACCCGGTTCTCCCAGATTAGAGTAGGTAGTGAAGGGTGGGGTATAAATCCAGTCTCTTCTCTCTCCTCCTCCTCCTCCTCTCTTTGGTTAGACCCAACAAGAATGCTGTTGGCAGCCTGACCTGGATAGCCCAGGCAAGCCCTATCTCGGAAGCTGAGCAGGGCCAACTCTGGCAAGCATTTGGATGGGAGACCTCCAAAGAATACCAGGGTCGGGAGGCAGAGACAGGCTATCGAGCCACTTCTCTAAACGTCCTCCATGCCCCAGTAGGAGTCACCAGAGGTTGCCATGACTTCCAGGCACGGGCACGCTCGCGTGCACACACACACAGACAAAAGAATGGTGTTGGCCATGCTGGGATATCTCCGAGAGCCCTTCATGTGTTCAAAGTGCACTTCAGCGGAGTTCAGTTCTGCTCAATGACCTATACTGTACTTGGAATCAAGCCCCCAGTGCTTTCGCCCAAAGAGGTCATAGCAGTACTAATCCTAGGGCTCTCACTGTAGAACCTGGAGGCCAGCCCGAGTATACTCTCTGCTTCCCAGTGGCAGCCTGCAGGCGGAAGGAACTCCCGGCCAGGTCTCTGCCTCACAGCAGCGCCACAACCCCAAAGAGCTCGCGGATGGCACTGCAGCAACCACCTGGAGGGACCAAGAAGTCAAAAGGGACCCATTGCGGTTCAACAAAATCATTCACACCGGCCCAGCTCCTCAGTCTGAAGAACTTATTTCTCACCTGGACAGAGAGCTGCGTCTGAAGCATGACAGTGATTAATAATTTCCACCTGAGCCTTAATTTAAACCCATCATCATTGTGAGTCCTCTCCTCTGTTGCCAACAGGAACAACTCCCTGCTCTCCTCTAAGGGACAGCCCTTCAGATACTTAAAGAGAGCAATCAACCGCCAGACAAAACATTCCCAAGTCCCTCAGCCTTTCCTCGTAGGGCTCGGTCTCCAACCCCCCCCCCACCCCGATCATCCTCGTCGCTCTCCTCTGCCCCCGGCTCCATTCTGTCCACATCCTTTTTGAAGCGAGGCCTCCAGAATTGCACACAATAATCCAGGTGCAGCCTGACCAGTGGGACTCTGACATCTTGCGATTTGGATGTTATGTCTCTCTTGATGCACCCCAAGATCGCATTATCTTTTTTTGTCGCTGCATCACACTGGCTGCTCATATTTAACTTATGGTCCTCCCATACCCCGTACCTAGTCCTACTAGGGATCGCCAGAAGTCACCATGACTTCCAAGCACACAAGCAGATACTCACAGAGACACACAACCCCCCCCCACACAATTTCCACCTGCTCTTACAGACTGAGTACAACCTCCATGTATGTGCCTGCAGACTCTCTCTTGCTCTCATACATACACACACACATATTCAGTCAGGGCGACTAGAAATTTGCTTTCAAAAAGCAAACAAAAACTTGTGTGCTGTAGGTATGCAAAACATCTAATTCCGTTCCTGCATCACAGATCCACAGTTATATGCCAATCCATGGCCATGACTGCCTTGCTGCCATTCACAATCATGGAAAGCGTTGTTGTTGTTGTTGTTCAGTCGCACAGTCGAGTCCGACTCTTCGCGACCCCATGGACCAGAACACGCCAGGCCCTCCTGTCTTCCGCTGTCCGCTGAAGTTTGCTCAATTTCATGTTCGTTGCATCGATGACACTGTCTAACCATCTCATCCTTTGCCGTCCCCTTCTTCTTTGACCTTCAATCTTTCCCAGCATCAGGGTCTTCTCCAGTGAATGCTCCCTTCTCATTTGGTGGCCAAAGTATTTGAGCTTCAGCTTCAGGATCTGGCCTTCCATGGAAAGCGTATTGGTGTGTAAAAGGTTCTTGTTGTAAGGGACAGAACCAAGAAATTGTCAAACAGATCTACAATCATATGATTCTCTGTTTTTATTCCTTCCTCCCTTTGCAGTGCTCGCAAACCTGGCAAAGAGCCACGTGGACGCTATCAACAGCAGGCAGGTGCCCGGACTCTAATCTGGAAAAGTGGGTTGGATCCCCCACTCCTCCACAGGTGTGTCCTTGTGGTCGAATCTGCATTTGCATTTTTAAATCAGTTTCGTGCTGCTGTGACGCTGTCTTTCTCTGTGCTTGTTTGAATGTTGTTTGGAGAAGATTCTTTTAAAGCAGTGCGGAGGTGCAATGACGGTGGAGCCGCCCCGAAAGGACGATAAACATGTGGATGTGCAAACTTCTGCTATCACTGTTGAGGTGTGAAAACGACACCAAATGTGGACAGCTTTTTTGAAGATGGAGTCAAAAGGCAGGGACACTGGTGGGAAAGACAAATGTAGATTCGGCCAAAGACAACGTAACAGCAGCACGAAACTGATTTAAAAATGCAAAGGCAGATTCGACCACTGTGTCAGTCACAGGTTCTCTCAGAGCTGTTCTCTCAAGGGCAGTCCTCTCAAGAGCTCTCTTGGCCCCACCTGCCTCACAGGGTGTCTGTTGTGGGGAGGGGAAAGGAAAGGAGATTGTAAGCCGCTCTGAGACTCCTTCGGGTAGTGAAGGGCGGGGTATAAATCCAATCACCCCCTCCTCCTCCTCCTCTTATTCTTCTTTATGACTTTTTACCGGGTTGCCTAATAGATGTCAGATTTCATGGTAGATCACGGTATTTACGTGGTGCTTTCTCTAAGAACACCAGCCACTCCCCATGCATTAGGTCAGTATCCCTTATGATAACCCCGCAAGGCAGGCCAATCCATACTTGATAGAAGAGGGGGCTGAGTCACCTAGAAGCCACTTAGCAAGACCACGGTTAAGCTGAAACGTGAACGTCTCTGTTCATACTTCTTGGATGGCTCTTACCCATTGTGCTTCCTCTGAGCTTCCACAACATTTATTAACTCCTAAAAATACCAGCTGTTCTAACTGGTAGGACAAATCCAGTTTTCACACAACTTTTGTCGTTTGGAAATATGCCGAAAACAGCATGGGATTTTCCTCCGTGCGGACAGTGGGATGCCTCCACTCAGCCCCGCAGCCAGAAATTTTTGGCTGGTGGGGCAGGGGATCAGGGAGCCTAATTAGTTTACCCAAACAGCACGTGGGGTGGGGAGTAGTGAAGGAAAGAGAGGGGGGGGCATGCGGATGCTCCTGAACTCAGTGGAGGTAGGCCCATAGCCACAGTGGGGAATTGGGGGCATAGCCCCACCATTGATGAGCCCTGCCCCACCCCGGGAGGATGCCGGATCCCCCCAGATCCCCCCAGTGCACCTCTCCCTTGCAGCCATAGGGAGGCTGGGAAAGGGAAGGGAAGCCACCCTGCTCTTCTGGTGAGTTTCATTCCCTGAGATCAGCTGTTAAAGCGAAGGGCCGATGAATGAGGAGTGAAAATGACCAGAAGGGGCAAGGCGGCTTCCCTTTCCTTCCCCTGCCTCCCTGCCACTGTGGGGGAGGCGCACCCCAGTGGGGGTCTGGGGGGGGGTCTGGCTTCCTTCCGGAGTGGGACAGGGCTCATCTATGGTGGGGCTCTGCCCCCCATGCCCCGCTGTGGCTATGGGCCTGCTTCCGTTGTGGAGCATGCACAAAATGTTGTGCCCAGTCCAGGCAGGATGACTGCAGCTCCCATATTCTTCCGTGATGGGCTAGGTTAATGGGAACTATGTTCAGGTTGATGGGGAAGCGACGAGGCGCGTGTTGGCAGAGACTGCATATGGACGCCAATCCAGGGAGAGGGGAAACCAAGCCCCACTGTCAGGTAGCCCAGTGCCAGGTTCAGCACTGCTTAGCTTCTGAGATCTGACAAGATTAGGCTTTCCTGGGCTATCCAGGTCAGGGCTCACCTTGCCATCCTGATGTTCCTACTTGCAAAGAGAGACATAAGGTGTAGCAACCTTTGTCTCTGTTCATACAAATTAGTGGCAGGTACTTCAAAACTCAGAAATGTTTGGACAGGTAGACAGACGTTTGATACCAGCAAAGTGTCTCAGACCCGTATCAGAAGAACTACTGACATTCTGTGGCTATAAAACTTGCAAATCTAATGCATGTAGGTGGAAGAACACTGGACGACTTTGTTCCCTTTTTTGCAAGAGTCAAATGAACTGTTAAAATGTTGCATAGAAAATTACTTTGCATATTAGGAATGTAACCTTTGTTTAAGAATGAGAGTTTAACCAGCATGTAAGCATTATAAATATCAAATAAGCATGCTAATATTTTGTTTACTGTTGTTTAAGGCAGCCGAATAAATAATTCTGTACTTTTAGGAGTTGTCACCTTAAATAATTTTCCTGTTACATTTTGTCTCAATATTACAAACATTAAAAAATTGTCTCGGTTTATCCTTCCCCTCCAATATTACAAACTTTAAAGAATAATACTTTATTTAGTTTTTACAACATTGGTATTTTTACACCAATATGAGCATCCTATAAGAATGTGAAAAAAGATCCCCCATCTTGCAAAATTGCAGCTACAGGAAAAAATGGCTGTCTCTACAACTAATTGTATTATACAATATGATAGTGTATTTGGCTTTATCAACCTCAAAAACATGTATTTTGACTCCAAGATAAGCATCCCTTTTGAATTTTAAATATTGCAGTAACTATATCTGCCATCCTGGAAAGTTGCAGCTAGAGAAAAAAATGTCCTGAAATTGTCCCAAGAAAATTTTAAAGCAGTAGTACCCTGTAGCATACACAAAGAAAGTTCTCTGTGTATATCTTTTTGTGAGGGTCTATTGTGGATCCAAGATCCCTAACCCTAAACCTTCTATACTGAAAAGGGATTTGAGACTTGAGTGTACACATTCCCAGGTAAGGTAGGTCAAGGTGTACAGGCGGTGACATTCCTGTTTAAAGCCTATGATTCACTGATCTGTCTGTGAATTAGTGTGAATGTCCATATTAATCCAAACAAAACAGACTGAGAGCATCAGTTTCCCCCCCTCAGTTCTTGAGGGGGGAATAGCAGTGTTAATATATTTGGAAGTCTAATGCATTTTACCTTGTTATGTTCTCTAGAAGCTGAGTGAAGAAAAGAAATTATATCACAGACACAGTTCTTTCTCACCCTGCCCCTCCCCCCACATTAGAGCTGTGCGCTTCATCAATCTCTGGTATTTTCATGCCAACACAGTTTTAGAATTCACCTGTCTGACACTGCACAGTCTCTTTTGGGATAGAGAGTGGTTGGATACTGGAGGATATGAGTAATAGAGTTAAAAATGTATTTGTACTGTTCATCTGCATGCTTGATTGCCTAATGTATATGCAGATTTCCTTTATTGACAAAAACACACAAATAAAGTAGATCATTTTTAACGTGTTGTAGTCCGTGAGATGCTACTAGCACGGCAGCATCTTCCATTGAAACGTATGCCAGTCTTTAGGGGACGTTTGACTTGTTGACAAATATTTGTTCTTGGATACTCCATATTTGTTTTTAATGTTGATTAGTAGTCATCTTTTTATGCAAGACATTGTACTATTCATATAAATGCCAAGCTGTTGGGGTATGGATCTCTCCTGAGGGATTACTGGTAATGACTGAATGTAAACTCCTACTGTGATTAAGTGGGTTTCTGGGGCACACATTAGCCTGTTGTGCACAAGGGGCTATGTAACAGCAGAATCAGTACAACAAGCCCCATGAGAACAAACAGCATTGCCTCTAACCTTTGATATTCCACTTAGCTTCCATGGCTAACAGCCAGTGGTAGACCTCTCCTGTTCTCCAGCCAGTCAGGTAAGGACATGCCTGTTGGGAGTTTAGGCTGTTTTGGTTGCAGAGTATTACTAGACAGAGTAATGGGGATGAGCAAATAAATAAAGTTGGTGTGCCCTTTTAACCAGTGGTAGCTTTTGTTTTATTAAATGTTATATATTATATGTTTTGTTTTCTTCAGTATCTCAGAAAAGTGCTGGTATTCAAGTTTTTCATTTTAAGCACAGTTATTTAAACTTGATTAATCATAAAGTATAAAAGGCAGATAATTTGTCAACCAAAAACTCTTCAATTGGTTGGCAGCGCTAATATGTATGCATCATACACAATGTTTTGATTGGAGAGAATTCCAAAGCTACAGAGGCCCATGTGTGCATAGCAACTTCCTGTGTGACTGGTTTGGGAAGCAATATCTAGGGGGAAAGCGGCTGTCATGCTTCATTGGGTTTGTTAGACTTTCAGGCTTCTTCCCATATCTCATGGCTGTGGTAGATAGTTTCTCTTCATATCTTATTGGTTCTAAGAATTATGCATGCTGACTTGAAAAGAGCTCTTTGATGCGTAGTGTTCACGAGTACTGGCTGCCTCTCAGCAGCGTTCAGTTGTAGCAGCCTGATATTTTCTAGATGCTCTACACATTTTTTAATTTCTTAAGTCACTGAGCCATCAACATCATCTTCACTAATACTCTCTCATAAGAGCAAAATGGGTGATGAGTGCTAATTGTGAAAGCAGCAAAAAAAGTGAATTAAACAAAAGAATATTAAACCTTCTGAAATGGCTTGTAGAGAACTGTGTATGCTCCAGGGGGCGTGGAATGCTGAGAGACAAAGAGGGAGGTGGAGAACTTGGCCTGCTCTAGTCCATAAGAATGCATGGAAGGGGAAATGGGGAGGGGCCCCTGAAACTTCCCAATACCTAATTCCTTCCTGTATTCCAGCCTCATGGGTTTGTACCCTCTACTATCAAAAATGGTCTACCACTACGATAGTGAAATGGGGCCTCCAACAGACAAGGTAAAGAATCTTTGCAGATATGATGAAAAATATTAGCTAGGTGATACGTATCACTGGAATGTAAGATCTATGAATCAAGAACCTGGAATGTAAGATCTATGAATGTAAGATTTATAAATCAAGGTAAGCTTGACGTGGTCAAAAATGAGATGGCAAGAATGAGCATCGACATCTTGGGAGTCAGTGAACTAAAGTGGACAGGAATGGGCAAATTTAACTCAGAAGACCATTATATCTACTATTGTGACCAGGAATCCCGCAGAAAAAATGGTGTGGCCTTTATAGGTAACAAGAGAGTGAGAAGGGCACTATTGGGATACAATCTCAAAAATGACAGAATGATCTCGGTCCGAATCCAAGGCAAACCATTCAATATCACAGTAATCCAAGTCTATGCCCCAACCACTGCTGCAGAAGAGGCTGAAGTGGACCAGTTCTATGAAGACCTACAACAGCTCATAGAACTAACACGAAAAAATGATGTCCTCATCATCATAGGGGACTGGAATGCTAAAGTAGGAAATCAAAAGGTAACCGGAATAACAGACAAGTTTGGCCTTGGAGAACAAAATGAAGCAGGGCAAAGGCTAACAGAGTTTTGTCAAGAGAACATGCTGGTCATAGCGAACACCCTTTTCCAACAACCTAAGAGGTGTCTCTACACATGGATGTCACCAGATGGGCAACACCGAAATCAGATTGACTATATAATTTGCAGTCAAAGATGGAGAAGCTCTATCCAGTCAGTAAAAACAAGACCTGGAGCTGACTGTGGCTCAGATCATGAGCTACTCATTGCAAAATTCAGACTTAAACTGAAGAAAGTTGGGAAAATCACTATGCCATTCAGATTTGACCTAGATCGCACCCCCAGTGAATATACAGTAGAGGTGAAGAATAGGTTTAAGGGATTAGATTTGATAGACAGAGTGCCTGAAGAACTATGGACAGAGGTTCATGACATTGTACAGAAGGCAGCAATCACCACCATCCCAAAGAAAAAGAAATGCAAGAAAGCAAAGTGGCTGTCTGATGAGGCTTTACAAACAGAAGAGAAAAGAAGGAAAGCAAAAAGCAAAGGTGAAAAGGAAAGATTTACCCAATGAATGCAGATTTCCAGAGAACAGCAAGGAGAGATAAGGAGTCTTTCCTGAATGACCAATGCAAAGTAATAGAGGAAAACAATAGAATGGGAAGGACTAGAGATCTCTTCAAGAAAATTGGAGAAATCAAGGGAACATTCTATGCAAAGCTGGCCATGATAAAGGACAAAAATGGTAGGGACCTAACGGAAGCAGAAGAGATTAGGAAAAGATGGCAAGAATAGACAGAACTATACAAGAAGGACCTCAGTGTCCTTGACAACCACAACGGTATAATCACTGACCTCGAGCCAGACATCCTGGAATGCGAAGTTAAATGGGCCTTAGAAAGCATTTCTAACAACAAAGCTAGTGGAGGTGATGGTATCCCAGCTGAACTATTCAAAGTCTTAAAAGAAGATGCTGTTAAAGTGCTGCACTCAAGTTGCCAACAAATTTGGAAAACACAACAGTGGCCACAGGATTGGAAAAGGTCAGTATACATTCCGATCCCAAGGAAGGGCAATGCCAAGGAATGTTCAAACTATCGCACAATTGCACTCATTTCACACGCTAGCAAGGTCATGCTAAAGATCCTACAAGCTAGGCTCCAACAGTACATGGATAGAGAACTGCCAGAAGTACAGGCTGGGTTTCAAAGAGGTAGAGGAACTAGAGATCAAATTGCCAACATTTGCTGGATTATGGAGAAAGCAAGAGAGTGTCAGAAAAACATCTACTTCTGCTTCATTGACTATGCTAAAACCTTTGATTGTATGGATCACAACAAACTATGGCAGGTTCTTAAAGAGATGGGAGTACCAGACCACCTCGCATGTCTCCTGAGAAACCTGTATAAGGGTCAAGAAGCAACAGATATGGAACAACTTGACTTGTTTAGCATCAGAAAAGGAGTATGACAAGAATGTATATTGTCACCTTGCTTATTTAATTTACATGCAGAGTACATCATGCAAAATGCTGGCCTGGATGAATCACAAGCTGGAGTTAAGATTGCTGGGGAAAAGATCAATAACCTCAGATATGCAGACGATACCACTCTGATGGCAGAAAGTCAAGAGAACCTAAAGAGCCTCTTGCTCAGAATAAAAGAGGAGAGCACAAAAGTGGGCTTGAAGCTCAACATCAAAAAAACTAAGATCATGGCATCCGGCCCCATCACTCCTTGGCAAATAGAAGGGGAAGTCGTAGAAGTAGTGACAGACTTCACGTTCCTGGGGTCCCAGATCACTGCAGATGGTGACTGCAGCCATGAAATTAAAAGACACCTGCTCCTTGGGAGGAAAGCAATGGCAAACCTAAACAGCGTGATAAAAAGCAGAGACATCACCCTGCCAACAAAAGTCTGCATGGTCAAAGCAATGGTATTCCCAATAGTAATGTATGGCTGCGAGAATTGGACTATAAGGAAGGCCGAGTGCCGAAGAATAGATTCTTTTGAACTGTGGTGCTGGACAAGACTCTTGAGAGTCCCTTGGACTGCAAGGAGATCAAATGAGTCAATCCTAAAAGAAATCAACCGTGACTGTTCCCTGGAAGGCCAGATCCTGAAGTTGAAGCTCAAATACTTTGGCCACCAAATGAGAAGGGAGTACTCACTGGAGAAGACCCCGATGCTGGGAAAGATTGAAGGTCAAAGAAGAAGGGGACGACAAAGGATGAGATGGTTAGACAGTGTCATCGATGCAAGGAACATGAAATTGAGCAAACTTCAGCGGACAGTGGAAGACAGGAGGGCCTGGCGTGATCTGGTCCATGGTGTTGCAAAGAGTCGGACTCGACTGTGAGACTGAACAACAACAGCATGTATCACTGACCTTCAAATGGCCTGATGGAGATTGAGCCTGCATGGAACGTTGAAGGTGGTTTAGTGTCAGTGAAAGGGGTGGGGGAAGAAAGAAAATGGTGGGATGGGTGGGAATTGCTTTGTTCAAGTCCTGTTTAAAATAGAAGAAGAAGAAGAGATTGGATTTATACCCCGCCCTTCACTACCCAAAGGTGTCTCAGAGCAGCTTACAAACTCTTTTCCCCTCCCCACACCAGACACCCTGTGAGCTAGGTAGGGCTGAGAGAGAGCTCTTGACAGAAACTGCTCTTTTTCAAGATCAGCTCTTTTCAGAATTATGGCTTGCCCAAGGTCATCCAGCCAGGTGCAAGTGGAGGAGTGGGGAATCAAACCTGGTTCTTCCCGATTAGAGTTCATGCACTTAACCACTACACCAAACTGTCTCTGAGGTGTAGCTTTGGGTTAGTGAAGACTTTCCCTGCCAGTTATCCTTTTCTCTCACCCCCGTTTCCTTGAAAGTTCCCAGTTTAGGTCTGTGGGAAGATGGCATGTGGAGCACCTGAAATGGATCTCCAGCACGATGCACCAGTGTTACGGGATTAACCACTAGGGATGGGCACAAACCGGCTTATGAACTAAAGTTCATCATGAATTTTGGCCATTTCATGGTTCATGAAGCAATGTTCATGGAAGGATGACAGGCACAGACATACCACAAACTTTCATGCTGTTTGGAGTGGTTTGTGAATGGATAGATTGTCTCTGTTCAATTAAAACATTTACAAGACTTCAAAGCAAGAGGGAGGATGGACTTCTCCAGCCTTGGAAACACCAATGGGGTCCTCCAAAGCTTAACAGGAATTAACACTAACAGGTTGGTGTTAATTCACCTGGTTGTGAAGAAAGCTTTGGGGATGGGGAACACTGTCAGGGCCGTCTGGGATGCTGCCACCCTCGAGATGCAGTCCTTGCACAAGACCTGCCGGCATCTGGCTGCCCACACCTCATGCAGCATCAAGCCTGCCTGTCTGGTGTGTGAGAGGTAGGAGGAGAAGCCTGAACACCGGCTCATCCTGGCCTTACCCACCCTCTGGAACTCCACCTACAACAGGATTGCTTATTTGGTGGAGCAGAAGAGCATGGTGCAGGATGTCATCTCCATAACCATCCTGCATGGGGAAGAGGAGCTTAGCATTAGCTTCAAGGACTTAGTGACCCTCTCCCAAAGACTGCATGTTCTCAAGCCCTTCCAGGACACCACCAATATGCTCTGCACCCAATACAGCCAGCCTGTGGCAAGTCATCCCCCTGATTTATGGTCTGGACCAAGTCATCCCCCTAATTTAAGGTCTGGACCAGGTCCTGGCCTCCACACTGGAGCCAGGCCCCAAGGGGATGACTGTTCTCCCATGGGTTGTCTTGGCGGAGAGGTTGTGGGTGGCCATCACCCCTAGGTTGCATCTTCTCTGCAAGGAAGGGGAGTACAAACTGGCCTGTATAAAAGGCAGCATTGCTCTCCGAAATAAAGAACTCATGTAATGGAAGTGTAGACTCTGCAAAGAAGTGCAGAGGATGCAGGACAACAGATGTGGCCAGAGGGAACAGCAAGTGGAAAAGGCTGGGGAGGAGGAGTCACAGGCAATTATCTCTGCCTCAAAGAGTGCAACCAGGGAGAAGCACCACTGGTGGTTATCAGTGGTGAACTGGGAGGTCAGCAGTGGTAGGGATGCCAGGTGTGCGATGGCAGAGGTAATAGTGAGGGAGTACCTCACCAAGTCCCCTGAGTCTGCCTCAGCTGGTGTCCTGGAGTTCTGGTCATGCAAAGGTGTCATCTAGTCCAACCTCTCTTGAATGGCCATGAGTCTCTTTTCTTGCTCTCCCATCAGTGTCCAAAGTGAACGGGTGTTCTTCCATCTTGGAGACATTCTCAGCCCCCACCGTTCCCACCTGGATTGGGCCTGAGTGGATGAGTTGGCCTTCCTCAAGGCCAACCTCCCCCTGCTGGGCTACCGCTACCCCTCTGTGGACATCACAGGATAAGATCTAGGCCTTCTGTTGTCCCCCTGCGTGTCCCTCCATTCCTGCTCCTCTCTGGGTGAAGCAGCATTTGGATTGCACCCTTGGTGCTTGAGTGGGAGGAGGGCCACCTCTGCCAGGTGGTGGTTGGCTGGCCGAGCAGAGGGGCTTAACTACTGAGTGCCTTGGCTGAGGACCTGCTGGGGTTTGGGTGTTAGGTGGACTCAGGGCTCTGAGCCACTCTGTCTCTCCGCTAACATTGAGCATAGGGGCTTAGCTACTGGTTGCCTTGGCTGGTGACCCACATTTTATACCTTTCCAGCCCTTTCTCAATGAAATTCTCCCACTGAGAAAACCCCTGGATATCCCCCTTTTACCCTCCAAGAAAATCTTCCCCATCCAACACCTACCTCATGAAAGAACATCTACCTTGTAACAGGCCCCTTGAAGAAAGGCTCCCCTCACCCAACCCTTTATTGCCCCTCCCAAGGAAACCCCTGGATTACCCCCTTTTACCCTTCAAAGAAAATCTCCCCCACCCAACATCTACCTCATGAAACAACTTCTATTTTATAATACGAGACCTACCACATAACACAACCCTTACCTCATGGAACAACATCTACCTCAACAAACATTTGCCTGTACAAGCTAGCCCATGTTTGACTGCTCCTTTCCATTGCATTTGTACAATTCACAATTTATCTGTACTATGTGTTGCGCTAATAGTAAATAACCAGAAATTTCACCCAGGGTGGGCTGTGATCAGAGGATCTGTGTTTGGTCCTGAGGGGCTTGGGAGCCTTGTGGGCACACCTTGCTGGGTTCCACTGCTTGCCAAGGGTGCCTGCCAAGCTGGGGACTTGGGGGGTGGCCTGGCCACCTTGACACGCGTTTCCATTCCACTGCAGAGTAGAAGAATACATCCTGGTTGATGGGTATGATCTGGACCTTTGTGTTTCAACCCTTTGGGGGGGTAATGAGAGTTGTGGGCATGTTTCCCTTGCTTGTGTTGTGTGCCTGGAGTGCCCACCAAGCTGTTGTGGGGTTACTTTGGGGAGCCCCTGTCAAAATTCTGGGGATGTCTGCTTCTGTCCTTCAGAACTTGCCTTTGGGGACTTGGGGGGCATGAGTATAGGGGGGATGCTTGCCTTGCTTTGAGGGTCTGGCTGGAGGGGTGATCTGCCCAGGTGAAGTTTCCCTTTGAGTTTGGTGTCACTGGCTTGTTTCTTAGCTGCTCCATAGACTCCTGAACTGCAGCTGTCTTTTCCAGATAGAGCTCTACGGAGACCTTTGGGGGGTGATCCATAATTGGGACCCCAGAAATGTAATCTGCCCCCAACTTAGAGAGATTATAGAGGAGCAGGTGGCAAGGTGAGGTTCCCTGTGCATTTGGTGTGTGTAGCTTTTTTTTTTTTTTTGTAAAACTCTCTTAAAAAAGAGAGAATTTTATTCTTTTTATAAGAAAAGGGAAGGGTAGACAGATGGAGAAAGAAAAAGGTGGAGTGAAAATTTTTTTCTGTTAGTGAGAGTTAGTTTAGGTTAATAACCAATACCAAGATTTGGCATCCATCATGGTTAGAAGATCTTCTTTTAACTAAAACAAAGTCCAAAATCACTCTGTTAATGCAGTTAGTAAAGTCCATTGGGGTTAGTAATTAAACAGCTCCTTCCAGATGTAACACGAACAGTCCTCAAAGTATCTTCTTCTTAATTTTCTTCCAGTTATGGATTAAGTCCATTTTAACTTTGAAGTCTTCCGTTCCATCACCTTCCCCTGGGCTGCTGTCTTCTGCACTTATCCCAATTTTGAATGCTGCATCCTTCTTCCTGCTGGCGTGTCTCTTCAGGAGTTTCTGTGTTTTGAAGATGAAATCCTTCTTCTTTCTTTTCTTTTTTTTCTTAAACTTCTGGCCTTCAAGCTTCCAGGGCTCCACAAACTCAGCAGATGAAATTAGATCTCCCGTTTGTCGCCTGCTATGCTCGACATCCCCTTCTACTGGCAGAGTATTTCTTTTATAAAGGCGGAATAGGCTTTGGGAGCCTTATCCACCTCTTCTTTTAACTTTATCGGCTCCACTGCCAGTTAGGGGTGCCAAGACATTTGTCAAGGTAAATCCGAGATCTTCTTTCTCCTCTTCTTTAGCGCCCTGGAAACCTGGAATCAAATTCGATTTCTGTTCAATCTCCTTCATCTTTCTAGTTGTTTCCAATATCTGTTTCTGTCGACTGATGAGAACACTTTCCATTTTAAACAGAGTTTGGTTGATCTTCTGCAATTGTTCCAGCAGGGGGCACAGCATCTCCTTTTTCTGTTGATTGACAGCAAGCTCTTGGGGGGGGCTATCTGGACCGGAAGTCCCTCCTCTCTTCTCTTCCGGTGTCTGCAGGGCTTGTTCCATTATCGACATTTTGTTTTTTTGTTTACTTTTAAAAAAGTTCGTGCCGCATCCCCCAGGAAGCTAAGATGAACACATTCTTCCATGCAGCCCCAACGGTACTTTCACCAACACTTTGTTTTCTTTCTGCCCCCCTTCGCGCTCCCTTTGAATAACTTGCTTCTCGAGGGGGTGGGGACTCCTCCCTCCTCCCAACGCTTATACGCATGCAGGGGGCTCCGATTTACGCTTCAAAATAGATCTTCAACTCACGATTCGATGCCACTACTTCTTTTTATGTTGAACCATAGCGCTGTTTTCACTCCTGGAATTCGGTGGCGCCGCTAAGTCCCATTACGGGCACGCCGCAGCGGGCCGATTGGGGCGGGGAGAAAGCCTCAATTTCCCGGCTGTCTGCCGGCAAAGAGGCTACTCCCCAAGCGCCCCCGGTTCGGAGCCTTTACCTAAGGCTCACTAGGGTCTTTCGCATATGCGAAGGCCCCCTAACTGCGCGTGGGCTAACCGCCTCCGGGAGCGTCCCGAGAAGCGGCCGCCATTCGCGACGCCGGAAACCGAAAAACCT
>JAPDNY010000005.1:181968605-182180358 GCA_029375565.1 Gekko gecko | reverse complement strand
TGGTGTGTGTAGCTTGTAGGGAGTCCATTCTATACACTTTTGAACCTGCGCCCATTTTCCCCAAAAGCACTTTCCTGGGGGCATCTCCTTTGGGTAGCCATAGCTCAGACCTCCTGTCCAATCAGCACATAACTTGAAGGGCTTGTATATGAGTATCAAGGGGAGGTCCCTGATGAGTTTGATCTCTATCTTGTGCAGGGTCCATTTTATACACTCCTGGACCTCCTGAACATGCACCTGTCATTTCCCCAGAAAGCACTTCCCTGGGGCACCTTAACACGGACCATGTAAATCCAATCCTCACCAGACTTGGAGGACAGGCAGAGAAGAGCCAGCTGGAGATACCCTGTGAGTTTGATATCTCTAGCACACTGGCAGGCTGTTCTACCGCATCACAAACATCACACACTGAAGTGGTTCGTTTACCCCCTGAAAGTTCATGCTGGTTTGTGGTTTGCAAACCAGATATACCATGAACTGAATCATGCTTTCCTGGTTCATGCCCCTTCCTGTTAACTACTAGACATGCACTCCAGTGTCACGAATTCACCAGAACCTAGGGAACCAAGAGTCTCCCTATGCTGCCACCACTTAGAGATTTTGATTATCTTATGTATACTAGATAAAAGGAACTGGATTTTGGACTATACTGTTGTGTAATATATGTTAACTATTCACTGTGTGTTTTGTCCTGCTCCCATTGTGTATCGTGTTTAAATACTTTATGCTTTGTTTCAGATCTTTTTATCCTAGTCCTATTGCATTTCTTATTAGATGTTCCTTCTTCTTGATTGCATTGATTTACACTGTGTAATTCTGCTTGAGTTTCACTGAGAAAGACAGTTTATAAATAAAGTAACTCTGTGATAAATAAAACTCCTTGTACCCCTTGGGTCTTCTGTTTCAGGTTTTCCTTCTAACTAGAGATTTCCATTTTGGGACCAAGCAGAAAGTGGTATGGAAACTCAAAATCCCCCCCCCCAAAAAAAAACCCCTTTAACTAATAAACATTTATTCTGTGCTCACCTCTAAAAATAGTGATGTGAGCAGCAAAACATACCACATGCAAAAGTTACAATAAGAATAGTGTCAGATGATAGAAACTCATCCGTACTGTCCACCTTGAAATAAAAGGAGACTGACACAATGGCTGAAAGGTGACATTGGCCAAGTTGATTTCTCTCACTCCCCCCCCCATTCTTCGTCTTGTACAATGGAATATGGTGTTCTGTGGGGAACTCAGGATAGTTCATGCTCTGACATAAGCTCATATCCATCCATTCTTAACAGTAAAAAGCTTTTTATCTAGAAGGATCACTTAACAAGCATCACCTGAGGGCAAGATCTTCTCAATCACCTGAGGGCAAGATCTTCTGATAGGTGTCACTGAGACTTGGTGGGATGACTCTCATATATGGAGCACAGTGATTGAAGGATATACCTTGTTCAATCGGAACAGAATAAACAAAAAAGGCGGTGGGGTGGCACTATATGTCAAGAATGAATATGCTTGCACTGAAATTCAGGATTTTGAGAGTTGCCCTGTTGAAAGTGTGTGGGTAAGGATAGAGGGGGGGGAAAGAAGGGGATATTGTTGTGGGGGTATACTACAGACCTCCAAATCAACCGGAGGAACAGGATAATGCATTTGTACAGCAGCTTGCTAAACTTTCACAGAGACGGGATGTAGTTGTTATGGGAGATTTTAACTATCCAGATATTTGCTGGGAATCTAACTCTGCTAGACATGGGACATCCCGCAGATTCTTGAATAGCCTTGAGGACAACTTCATCTCTCAGAAGGTGGAGGTGGGAACCAGAGGATCTGCTATCCTAGATTTAATTCTGACTAACAGGGAAGAACTGGTTGATGAAATGAAGGTGGTGGGTTCCTTGGGGAATAGTGACCATGTCAGCTTGGAATTTGACATAAAGACTGTGAAACCAGGACGTAGCAGAACTCATATCCTGGACTTCAGGAAAGCTGATTTCAATAAACTCAGAGATCTAATAGGTAGGATCCCATGGCTGGAAATGCTGAAGGGAAAATCTGCACAGGAAGGATGGGTGATGCTGAAAAATGAAGTGCTTAAGGCACAATCTCAAACTGTTCTGGTAAGAAAGAAAGGTGGGAGATGGGTAATGAAGCCAAGGTGGCTGAACAAGGAACTCTCTGAGGAGCTGAAACTAAAAAGGGAAATGTACAGGAAATGGAAGGAGGGTCAGATTACTGAGGGTGAATACAAGACACGAGCACAAATCTGTAGGAATGGTGTCAGAAAGGCTAAAGCACAGATGGAGCTGAGGCTTGCAAGCGATGCAAAAAATAACAAGAAAAATTTCTATGCCTATGTTCGGAGCAAAAAGAGAACAGGGATGGAGTAAGCTCATTGCTAGGGGAAGATGGTCAAGCCTTAACAAGGGATGAAGACAAAGCGGAATTACTCAACTTTCACTTTGCATTGGTCTTTAACCGTAAAGTGAGCTGTATACAAACTGGAGAATGCAGGGCATATGAAGGAAAGGGGAACTGTCAGTTCAGAATAAGTAAGGAAATGGTTAGATAACATCTAGCTGCCTTAAATACTTTCAAATCTCCAGGGCCGGATGGCTTGCATCCGAGGGTGCTAAAAGAAATTGCAGATGTTATTTCAGAGCCTCTGGCTATAATCTTTGAGAGGTCCTGGAGTACGGGTGTTGTGCCGGAAGACTGGAGAAGAGCAAATGTTGTCCCAATCTTCAAGAAGGGGAAAAAGACGGACCCGGGAAATTATAAGCCTGTCAGTTTGACATCAATACCTGGGAAAATTCTGGAGCAGATTATTAAATGCTCTGTCTGTGAACACCTTGAACAAAATGAGTTAATTGGTAATAGCCAGCATGGGTTTATGAAGAATAAGTCATGCCAGACTAACCTTATCTCCTTTTTTGACAGAGTTACTAAAATGGTTGACTCTGGCAATGCCGTGGATATAGTGTACCTAGATCTCAGTAAAGCATTTGACAAAGTTTCTCATGATATCCTTGAGGATAAGCTGGTTAAGTGTGGGCTAGATGGGCAACCGTTGGGTGGATTCATGGTTGGTTGAAAAATCGTACCCAACGAGTGCTCGTAAATGGCTCTGCGTCTACGTGGAGGGAAATCTCGAGTGGAGTACCACAGGGCTCGGTCCTAGGCCCGGTGTTATTCAATGTTTTTATAAATGACCTGGATGAAGACATAGAGGGGATGCTTATCAGATTTGCAGATGACATGAAGCTGGGTGGGATTGCTAATTCTGAAAAAAGACAGAGTCAGGATTCAGAAGGATCTTGATAGGCTGGAACAGTGGGCTGAGACAAATAAAATGAATTTCAATAGAGATAAGTGCAAAGTCCTACACTTAGGTACAAAAAATCAAAGGCACAGATATAGAATGGGAGGGACTTGGCTTGACAGCAGCACATGTGAAAGGGATCTAGGTGTTATGGTTGATCACTAGCTAAACATGAGCCTGCAGTGTGATGCGGCTGTGAAGAAAGCTAATGCAATCTTAGGATGCATTAGCAGAAGCATTGTGTCCAGATCACGGGAGGTGGTAGTTCTGCTGTATTCTGCTATGGTCAGGCCCCACCTGGAGTACTGTGTCCAGTTTTGGGCACCACATTTTCGGAAGGATGTTGACAAACTCGAGCGGGTCCAGAGGAGGGCGACCAGGATGGTGAGAGGGTTGGAGTCCAAGTCTTATGAGGAAAGGCTGAGGGAGTTGGGTATGTTTAGCCTGGGAAAGAGAAGGTTTAGAGGGGACATGATTGCAGTCTTCAAGTATTTGAAGGGCTGTCATGTAGAAGATGGAGTGGATCTATTCTCTCTTGCTCCGGATTGCAAGACTAGATCTAATGGGTGGAAATTACAAGGGAGTCGTTACCGGCTTAATATCAGGAGAAACTTCCTGACTGTAAGAGTGGTTGAGCAGTGGAACAGACTGCCTCGGGAGGTGGTGGATGCTCCTTCGCTGGACGTTTTCAAGAGGAGACTGGACAACCATCTTTTGGGTATGTTGTAGGTATGTAGGGGTTTCGGCTGTGTTCCTGCAGAGTGCAGGGGGTTGGACTAGATGGCCTGCAAGATCCCTTCCAACTCTAACATTCTATGATTCTATGATTCCTCAACCACAATACCCCTGCATATCTTGGCATGTGTGCTTGCTTGACTTTCACCTCTCCAGCCAGCCAATGGATGCCTACAGCCATATCTGGGCTTCTGATAGCTGGCGCTGACAACTGACAGCATCTTTGTGCGCCTCCTTCCCTCTCAGCTTGCCTCAAGGTGTTGGGAGCATTCTCTGCCAGAGGACTCCTGCGCAGCTGGCTTGCTGGTTTGACTGCTGTGAAGGACACCTCTGTGGCTTGGCTGAAGGATTCTGCTTGGTGAGGGGGCTCTTCCCTAGGCATTCCATTGGGGTGAGCCTTGGTTGCTACAGTTTCCCCAAGTTAAGGGGCCAGGCCGAACAATAAGCTTGGGTATATGTCATATTTGATTAACAGAAGTTCCTTGTGAGTCCCGGATAACAAAGCTTTTTACCATATATAGTTTTATTCTTTTTTAAAAAAGTTTCTGCAGTATTTGCTGAGATAAAATCTTGTTTTTCTCTGTGTGTGTGTGCTTGTGTATACACTCATGTCTCTGTGTTGCACTCTGAGTTGGATCTTTACTGACAGTCTACTGTTGGGGGTCAGTGAGCAGGTCTTTTCATATGGTCTCCAGGTTTTGGGGCTTAATTTCATTCCATATGAGTGAATAACTTGGCTAGCTTTACCATTAGAGTCTAAGAAAACAATCTATGCCATTAACTGTTGTTGTTGAGTAATGCAAAAACACCAGTTTTAAGTCTCATTATTGTTTATTTGGAGTGTGAATAGTGGGAGGCTTCCCTCGTTATAATACTACAGAGTTCAGTTTCAGAGGAAGCTCATTATAAGTTTCTTTATCAATTACAAGAAGAGTGACAGTCAGAAAAAAACTGATTATCTTTTGGCAGATTCAAATGAGGACTAGGGGCAGGTAAATCTTGTTATGCAGTTTAACTACAGATTCAACCTGTGTCTTGATTGACAAGTGGTGGCTAATGTTTTGTAGATAAAAAGGTTTTTATTCTTTTTTATGTGATTTTTATAACTTAGGAATTTCTATCATCTGTGAGTCTTGTTTTGACTATGTTTTGTAATCCACTTACTGAATGACTGAACAGTTTTTTTAATTACAGTTGTAATCCGATTTAGGTCCCACTGAGAAAAGTGAACTATAAATTAAAATAATAATGCCCACAGTCAATAAAAAATAAATCACAGCTTGTTACCATAGGTGTGAATTTGTGATATTTTATTCTTTTTTTAACTTTTGTTTTCAAGTAAGGAAAATATAGTGTCCTGTTGCTCTGTAGGCATAAACATTTGAACAATACATGGTTAGTTATCAAGAGAGGCATGCTTGGTAATTAAAATCAAACAAAAATCCAGTGGCATCTTAAAGACTAACAATGTTTATTTTAACATGAGCTTTGTGAGTCAGAGCTCACTACTTCAGATATATGGAAAGGAAATCATTTTGGGAATACTAGGGAAAATTACTGAAAGGTAATTATCTTGGCTGGTGGACATACAAGGTGAGGCCTTGAGTCCATACATAGCCCTGGGATCAGAGATTCTTGAAGTAATAATCCCTCTTACCTTCTATTCGAGGGTACATGGGGAGGGATTACCCTTGAACTGAACAGTTGTTGACTGTTTGGTACAGTGGTTAAGTGCATGGACACTAATCTGGGAGAACCGGTTTTGATTCCCCACTTCTCCACTTGCACCTGGCTGGATGACCTTGGGCAAGCCATAGTTCTGATAAGAGCTGTTCTTGAAAAAGAGCAGTTTCTGTCAAGAGCTCTCTCAGCCCCACCTACCTCACAGGGTGTCTGTTGTGGGGAGGGGAGGGGAAAGGAGTTTGTAAGCCGCTCTGAGACACCTTTGGGTAGTGAAGGGCAGGGTATAAATCCAATCTCTTCTTCTCTTCTTATGTAGAAGATACCTGGGGTGTTTGACCCCTTCTTACTCATTCTCTTGGTTTGCTCTGATGTCACTGTGTGTTTATGATTAAAACAAACAAATATAGCTGGCTGTGTGATATGTCTTGTTTGTTCCAGACTGAACAAGAAACAGAGAATAAGAGATCTTCTTCGTAGTCTCTGTGCATCACACCCTTGGGACTGCAGGCACCTGCGCTGACCCTGAGCAGTGACTTCTAAGCTCTGGAAAAGGATCTTTAACACCCCCTCCCCCGCACATGCCCAGGAACTCCACTGCACATACTCAGGGAAGGGTACAGAGATCCCTCCAGTTCTCTTCTGACCACCACACAAACAGGATGTGTTTCTCCTTGCTCCAGTCAGTGACCTTCTCTCTTATATTTAGCTCCATTTTCTTCTTCACCAGCGAAGCCCACCGGTGTCCAATTTGCCCTATTTGGGCAAACTTATAGAGAGGGCAGTGATGTTACAGCTACAGGGCTTTCTGGATGACGCTTCTATCCTAGATCCCTTCCAGTCTGGCTTTTGCCCGGGTCATGGGACTGAGACGGCATTGGTCGCCCTGACTGACGATCTCCGAAGGCATCTGGATTAAGGCGGTGTGGCGGCATTGCTGTTGTTAGATCTGTCGGCCAGATTTGATACAGTCGACCATCAGCTGCTGGCCCACTGCCTCGCCGACGTTGGGATTTGGGGGCTTGCCTTGCAATGATTTGCCTCTTTCCTACAAGGTTGTGGACAAAGGGTGGCAATTAGGGATCAGCGGTCCCAGAGACACCCTCTTGAGTGTGGGGTGCCTCAGGGGACTGTGCTGTCCCTGATGCTATTTAACATCTATATGCGCCCCCTTGCCCAGATTGCCTGGAGTTATGGGCTTGGGTGTCATCAATATGTAGATGACACCCAGCTCTATCTGATGCTGGGCAGCCGGTCGGACTCTAGTCCCGATGACCTGCATCAGGCATTGCAAGCTGTGGCTGGTTGGCTCAGACTGAGCCAACTGAAACTAAACCCAGCGAAGACAGAGGTCCTAGGCCTGAGTCGGGTCGGTTCGGGGTTGGGCCTCCCTCTCCCGACCTTCGATGGGGCGCCATTGGTGCCAGCATCGAGGGTTCGGAGTTTGGGGGTGCTCCTGGACTCTTCATTAATGATGGAGGCCCAGGTGGCAGCCATTGTCAAGTCAACCTTTTACCATCTCCAGCTGGCGCGGCAGTTGGTCCCCTTCCTTGACCGTGATGACCTGGCCACAGTGATCCATGCGACAGTCACCTCGAGGTTAGACTGCTGCAACGCTCTCTACATGGGACTGCCTTTATCACAAATCTGGAGGCTGCAGCTAGTGCAGAATGCGGCGGCCTGGCTGTTGATGGGCCTCACTAGGTGGGACCATATCCAACCTATGCTGAAGGCGCCGCACTGGCTGCCGATAGCGTACTGGATTCGCTTCAAAGTGCTGGTTCTTACCTACAAAGCCCTATATGGCCAGGATCCAGCTTACCTAACGGACTGCCTTTCCCCATATGTTCCCCCAAGAGAACTACGGTCCGGGGAACAACATCTGGTTGTCCCAGGGCCCAAGGACATCAAATTGGCTGTGGCCAGGGCCTTTTCCATCATGGCTCCTACCTGGTAGAATGAGCTCCCGGGGGAGATCTGGGCTCTATGGGACCTTATGCAGTTCTTCAGGGCCTGCAAGATGGAGCTCTTCTGCCAGGCTTTCAAGTAGGGGCTGCCCCTCCCTGCTGCACCACCATTGTGATGTTAACTCAGGTGGTGCAGTGAGATGGCCCTGGCAAGAAGAAGATCAGAAGAGCCGGCAATATGAAGGGAACATCGCTGGAACAACATCTGGAACAGTGCTGGTAGTGGAGACTAGAAGATCTTTGGACCCCATGTGGGTATTAATAACAACTTAATTTGAACACCGATATTTTAATGTGGATGGAGTATTTTATCTTGGTTTTAATTGTTTGTATGATATATGCCTCTTGTTAATTGCCCTGAGCCTATGGGGAGGGTGGGATATAAATGTGAAAAATAAAATAAATAAATAAATACATTCACTACCCAAAAAAAGGCTTATTCTATCTCTCTTTCTAATCTCAACCCCATCTGTCTATGTGGGGGTTCTTCAAGCGGTGTTCCCACTGTGAGAGGAAACTAGCTGCAACCAATGACCACTCCCTGTGCTTACTGTGCCTAGGCGAAGCCCACCAGACAGACACTTGCTCTCACTGCACTAAATTTTCCAAACAGACCAGGAAAAACAGGGCTGCTCGATTGCAAGCCGCACTTCTGGAATCAGCCTTGGTCATCTAGCAGCTGCAAGTGGAGGAGTGGGTAATCAAACCCGGTTCTTCCAGATTAGAGTCTGCGCACCTAACTGCTACATCAAACTATACGCCCTAATCAACAGCACCGAGCTCCGAGTCCTACACAGGACTTGATGCCTCACTGTCTAGATGCAGAGGCTATACCACAACTACCAGACCCGGTCTCTATCCAATCAGCATTGATTCAACAACAGACTGGGTGAACTCCCCAGTACTGAAATCTCACCAGATTGCGTCGCAACCCCTCAGCATCTCTGAGTCTGAGGTAGATGGGATTGAACTGACACAGTAGAGCTATCATCACTCCCCTTCATTGGGACTGATGAACAGAAACAGCTCCCCACCACCGGTGCCTGTCCGCATCCATCACCACCGAGCATGAGATGCCCACAGAAATTCACACCATGGCACTCCAGACCGAGAGCTGGTTGCCCTTTACGATGCCCAGCCACCCCAATGGCAATCACTGCCAACAATGCCATGGGATCAGAGGCAATTCCAGTACTTGTATGGTGCCTATCCTCCACCCTTTCTGTGTCTCCTGGTGTGTGGACCACCAGCTTGGGATCAACGTTCCATGATTTCCTATTGCTCGAGATCACCCCATCAACCAATAGCCAAGAAGAAGAGAAGAGATTGGATTTATACCCCGCTCTTCACTACGCAAAGGAGTCTCAGAGCGGCTTACAAACTCCTTTCCCTTCCCCGCCCCACAACAGACACCCTGTGAGGTAGGTGGGGCTGAGAGAATTCTAACACAAACTGCTCTTTCAGGAACAGCTGTGCCAGAGCTTGTGACTGACCCAAGGTCACATCAACAGGTGCAAGTGGGGGAGTGGGGAATCAAACCCGGTTCTCCCAGTTTAGAGTCCGCATACTTAACCACTACACCAAACCAGTCGATGCATCCGACTTGCCATTACTGACACATCACTTCTGACACAAGACAATATTGAAACCGACAGACCAGACCCTTTTGATGCTGATGGGATCATCAGCATCCACATCTCTCAAACCCAAGCCATCAGTAACTCCCTTGCAGGCTGATTCAGACATTTCCGACACTGATCATAGTGCTCACGGACAAGACACTGATGATGACGACTTAGTGCATCACACCCCAGAGTTGGAACCATCGCCACTTACCCACACTGCTGAAGATTTACCAATATCTCCATTTGAAGATTTAAAATCACATGGGGATCTAGTAAAGAGGATGGCCCACACTCTGTCTATCCATTGTTCAGCCATGTCTAGATGTGACCAATATGGTTTTTGACATTGTACAGCTGGACACATCTACAGCTGTAGCCCTTCCCATGACCACGGTCATTCTTCAAGCTGCAAAACAACCCGGAAACAAGCCCAGATCTATTCCTATATCCTCAAGATGGCTGGACAACATGTATAAGGCTCAAGAGACAGGGGCAGAATTCTTGTTCTCACATCCCAAGCCCAACTCTTTGGTGGTCAACTCCTCATCCAAGAGTAAACACCTCTGCACCTTCAGATAAAGAAAGGAAGAAATTGGATTCTTTTGGTAGACACTTCTGTTCCATGGCAACTTTAAGGATTAAGAATGCCAGTTACCTGGTGTGCATGAGCTGTTATCAATATTCACTATGGGAACAAATTTCTGAGACCATTTCCAGTCTTCCTGCAGACAAGAAGACAGTGATTATGAAAATCCAAAAAGAAGGCATGACTCTCCCTGTCCAGATGGGTACGGTTCATAGGAGCTGTCACAGACTTTCTGCTAAGCAGGGCCTTCCTTCCCATTCAGAGGGCAGTGGCTGTAACATCCTTGGTCGGCCAAATCAAATTGAAGGGCATTGCAACCACCCTTTCTATCCAGTACTTACTGGGTCTCATGGCAGCCACAACCATGGTCCTACCATTTGCAGAACTCAAGATGAGGCCTCTGCAACTCTGTTTTCTCAAGTGCTTCAAATCAGGCCTATAACCCCAGTCCATGAGTTTCCTGATACCTCTGCATGTACTTCTGTCCCTCTCTTGGTGGGATCACAAACCCAATCTAATGGAAGGAGCCACATTCCAACTCCCAGTCCCCACAGAAACTCTCACTATGGATGCCTCCCTATGGGGATGGGGAGCCCACCTCATGAGTATGTGGGTGGGTTTGGTATGGACAGATCTTCAGTGTCACCATCATATAAATTTTCTGGAGCTCCTATCCATTTGGTTTGCCCTCCTCTCATTCCTTCCAAGTCTACAGAGAAAGGTTGTCTCTGTTCTCACAGACCACACAACAGCCATGTTATAAAAACAGTCAAGGGGGGATGGTGTCCAAGAGACTTTGTCTCCTAGCAATAGAGCTGTGGTCATGGTGTCTGCAACAGGGAATCTTCCTGGTGGCCACACACATGCTGGGGGAGCAGAACACTCAGGTGGACTGCCTGAGCAGAGGGGGACCCACGCTACATGCATGGGAAATTAACTGGGTTCACCTTTGCCCAGTATTTGTCAGGTGGGGATACCCAACCACATGTTTTTGCAACAAGATCCAACAAGAAATGCCCAAACTTCTGTTGCAGAGGGGGCATAGATCCACTGTCTCTGGGGGATGGCTTACACATCCCTTGGTCGGACAGTTTTCTGTTCATGTTTCCCTCAATCCCACTCATCACCAAGGTCACTAACAAGATCCTGAGCAAGAGAGACCAGAGTGCATGCTTATCACTCCATGGTGGCCACGCCAACCCTTGTTCCTGGTTCTCCTCCATCTATCCCAGGGGAAGGTTCACCACTTTCCTCTGTCCCAGACCTCCTTCTTTCTCATAGGGGGAAAGTAATCCACCACGATGTTCCCATCAAAAGTTGACGGTGTGGAGGATCATCTGGGGCCCTTTTCCCAATGGGTGAGGGACATCATACTTAACAGTAGGAAACAGTCCATGAAGAGGTCCTATGCCTACAAGTGGTTGAAGTTTGAGTCCTTCACCTGGGACCATGGGCTCTCCCTAGTCTCAGCGGGCCTTCCCTTCATCTTCAACCAGCTTCTAACCCTAGTAGATGAGTCATTCATCTCTGTGGGTCTACCTCGCAGCCGTAATTGAACAGATGGCTTCTCTGTGTTTGGCCACCAGACACTAAATGCTTTCTGAAGGGCCTGATACATCTCCATCCTCCAGTGAGGGAACCTACCCCTGTGTGGGACTTGCCCCTTGTCCTCCATGGGTTAACTCAATGGCCCCTTGAACCAGTGGGCACATGCGACCTCCAACCATTGTCCTGGAAAACGGCCTTCCTGGTCGCCATTACTTCTGCCAAATGAGTGGTGAACTGAGAGCACTTAGATGTGATCCACCTTACCTCACCTTCCACTGGGAAGGAGTGTCATTACTCCTGACATCCTTCCAAAAATCATTTAGGACTTTCATCTCCAAGCAGAAGTCTCCTTACCTACCTTCTTCCCTGACCCGAAGTCCGATTCAGAGAGGCAACTCCATCTACTGGATGTCAGGAGAGCTCTCTTGTTTTATTTGGACAGAATGAAAACACTTGGTAAGGATACCCGCCTTTTCGTTTCCTATACAGAACATCAAAAAGGACTTGGAATCTCAGCCTAATGGCTGTCAAAATGGATAGTGGAGACAATTAAGTTGTGTTACCTCCTGGCTAAACATCTGCTTCCTGGCCCAGTCCAGGCTCATTCCATGAGGGTGCTGGCCACGTCCACAGCCTTCCTCAGAGGAACCCCTTTGCAGGAGATATGCAGAGCTGTAACTTGGGCGATGCCTACCATGTTCATCAAGCACTCTGCCTTAGATGTTTGAGTCAGGAGCCATGCTGCAGTTGGATGAGCTGGTCTCCAATCGATATGTGATTGAGTAGCTGTCATCGCCTGCCATCAGGTAGGTCAGAGCTTGCTACTGTCCCAAAGGTGTGTTGCACAGAGACCACGAAGAAGATAAACAGTTTGCTTACCTGTAACTGATGATCTTTGAGTGGTCTTCTGTGCATTTACACCACCCGCCCGACCTTCCCCTCCATTGGCAACCTGCAGTCTTCAGTTGGGTTGGACAGCGCTCCGAACGCACTGGCGGGATCTCTGTGCCCCTCCCTGAGCATGTGCAGTGGAGTTCCTGGCATGGAAAATCCTTTTCCGGAGCTTAGAAGTCACCACTCAGGGTTGGTGCAGGCGCCTAGAGTCCCAAGGGGGTGAATGATCAGATGACCACTCAAAGATCATCAGTTACAGGTAAGCAACCTGTTTTTCCTAATTATTCCCCCACCACACAAACAATTTACTGCAGTTTTTCATCTTTTACCCCCTGAGTGAAGTAAGCAAGTCAGATGGAAGTGAGGAGAGAGCTTGTCATTGGCCTTTAATTATACTGGAAGTGGGGAGGTAATTAAGGGGAGGCTTTAACTAGCCATTTGGATTTTTGATCGCTGGGTACAAAAAGGATGGCAAGTTGAAATGGGACAGGACTTTAGTTTCTTAGGGAAACACCTGGTTTTGGTGTGTCTCTAGAGAATCTCAGTTTCTGAAACCTCCAGATGTTTTCATTTTCTTTTGAAGTTTCTGGTTTCCTTGATAGCATGACTTCTCTTCCATAACTGAAACTGTGGCACTAGCTTTCTTGATATGAGTCTTTAAAAACAAGGTTCCTGTTATACCTGAGTTTCCAGGTGTTTGAAGGCTGGCCTTCAAGAGTTTCGCTGTGTTCACTGGAAAGTAATTTAAGAACTGATGTTATCCCAAGATTTTTTTTAAAAAAAAGTTTTTATTTTCTACAACATACATACAGCACATACATAACAAACATCCACACTAACATAAAATTGGGGGTACATTTTAAGTATACATAGTTTGTGGCAGGGCTCTTTTTGTAGCAGGAACTCCTTTGCATATTAGGCCACACACCCCGAATGTAGCCAATCATCCAAGAGTTTACAGAACTCTTCTTACAGGGGCTACTGTAAGCTCTTGGAGGATTGGCTACATCAGAGGTGTGTGGCCTAATATGCAAAGGAAGTTCCTGCTACAAAAATTTTGTTATCTTAATATTTCCTTCCCATAATTTAGACCATTGATCTAGCTGAATATTATAATCCACATTTTATGCCCATTGTATCATAACATTTTTAACAGTTTCATCATGCATTTTATAGTCTAATAGCATAGCATACATTTTCTTTATAAAATTCTGTTCCGTGGAAAGCATTAACTTATCTATTTCTAACCAGTTCTTATAGAAACCAGTCGCTTTATCTTTAGTGTATCTTGATTCGATCTGAACTTTTTGCCATCAATTCAGTTCCATGGGAAGTTTTAAGTTAAAGTTAGGGTCTAATAAATCATGATATCTTCTAACTGGCTCTCCTGATTTCATCTTTGGATTTGCAAATGCTTCCAGAGGTGCTACCAGTTTCGAGATCTTGGCATAGAATTTTTTCTTAATTGTTCCCAAACTTTCATCAATGAAGCCCTTAACCAATGTTGGTTAAAATATTTATGTGAGTCTACTTTCCCATACCATAAAAAGGCATGTCAACCTAATTGGTTTAAGGAGCCTTTGATTATCCAATGTAATCCAGTCTTTAATCCAAGCCAATGCTGCAGCTTTATTATACAAGATACAGCCTGAAAGGGCAAAGCCAGCCCTTTCTTTTGAGTCCTGTAGCGCTTTGAGCTTTATTCTCGGTCTCTTTCCTTGCCAAATAAACTGTCCCAGCAGTTTCTCCACATCTGTGAAGAATTTTTGGTTTTGAAGGACTGGAATAGTTTGGAATAAAAACATCAATCTTGGCAAAGTGTTCATTTTAATGGTACAATTCTGCCCATAAAAAAAATTGAAGGTTCTTCCATTTATTTAAATGTTGTTTTATTGTTTTCAGTAACTCCATATAATTATTTTCTATCAAGGAACTACATTAAGTCAGATTTATCCCAAGATATTTGATCTTCTTTCAAATTTCCAGTCCTGATATTTCCTGCAAAAGTCGTGTTTGTGGCTTTGTCATGTTTTTTACCAGTATCTTTGTCTTGTTTTTATTAACTTTTAGTCCAGCTACTGCTCCATTTTCCTGTAGTCTCAATAACAAAGTCTCTATTGAGTCTAAAGGCTCCTCTAAAATAAATGCCAAATCATCCGCAACGGCTAAGAGTTTAAACTCCTCTCCTCATATTTTAAGTCCTCTGATTTGTTTTTCAGCTCTAATTACGTCATTTATAATTTCAAGTCCAAAAATAAATAAGAGATGAGAGTGGACAACCTTGTTCATTTTTTTGTGTTAAATCTCCATTAATTAATATCTTTGCCTGTTGTTTCATGTAAATAGCTTCAATCATTTTGCTAAATTCTTCTCTAGCTTGTGAATATTTCAACAATTCTTTCAAGAATTTCCAATTAACATTGTCAAAGGCCTTCTCCGCTTATAAAAAGATTAAAGCCATTTGCTTCTCCGGGTGTGTTTCATAATACTCCAAGGTATTTTAGATTATCCTCACATTGTTTCTAAGTTATCTTTTAGGAAGAAAACCTGCTTGATCTGTATGTATGGTTTGTACAAGCATTTTCTTCATTCTTGTTGCTAGAATGAAAGCAAATATTTTATAGTCTACATTTAACAATGAAATAAGTCTATAATTTTTAATCTCTTTCCCATCTAGGCCTTGTTTATGTATAAGCGATGTTATCGCCTCATTCCAGGAGCCCGGTATTTTATGTTGAGATGTTACATTTTTACATACTTCCTTTAATGGGTAGGTCAGTTGATCTTCAAAGACAAGATAAAAATCTGCTGGGAGCCCATCCGACCCGGTTGACTTGTTTTTCTGTAGTTTTTTTTAGGGCTTCTACTACTTCTGCCATGGAAATTGGTTGATTTAGTATTCTTCTCTGTTCTTCCGTGAACATTTTTGGATTCTATTTCATTAAGTATTCTCTAATTTGTTCTTGAGGTATTTCTATTCCCTTATATAAATTTTTATAGAACTGTTCCACAATTATTTTTAAATCTTCTAGCTTATTTTGTCTTCACCTTTTCCAGTTTGGTGTAGTGGTTAAGTGTGCAGACTCTAATCTGGGAGAACCGGGTTCGATTCCCCACTCCTCCACTTGCACCTGCTGATGTGACCTTGGGTCAGTCACAAGCTCTGACACAGCTGTTCCTGAAAGAGCAGTTTGTGTTAGAATTCTCTCAGCCCCACCTACCTCACAGGGTGTCTGTTGTGGGGAGGGGAAGGGAAAGGAGTTTGTAAACCGCTCTGAGACTCCAAGTGAGGGGCGGAGTATAAATCCAATCTCCTCCTCCTCCTCTTCTTCTCCTTCTTCCTCTTCCTCCTCTTCCTCTTCTGAGAGTGCTTATAAATCTTTCTTCACGTTGCTTGCGTATTTTGTATGCTAACCATCGGGCAGGTTTGTTTGCATTTTCAGAGTAGTTTTGTTTAGCATACTTTATCTTCCTTGCCATTTCTTGAGTTAGAAGACAATTCATTTGATGTTGTAATTGTTTAAGCTTAATCCTTCCTTGTACACTCTTAAGTTATGTTTTACATTTTCTTCCTGTTCTTTTATTTGTTTTTGTAATTGGAAATATTTTCCAGTTCTTGGTTTTTTCCTGTAAGAAGTTTCTTTTATCATCCATCTTCTCATAAAAGCCTTGAACGTAACCCAAACTATATTTATAGACATCTCTGGTTGTATGTTTCTTTCAAAAAATGCTTGAAATTCTGCCTTAGAGTCCTTTACAAATCTTTCATTTCTTAAAATTATAGTATTTAGTTTTCATCTACTTCTTTTAGGAGCACCTTGAAATTCTAAGGTAATGGGATTATGGTCAGTGAACGTCTGTGGCTGTATTTCTGCTTCCAATATTTCATTTGTCATAGTGGCCGAGATCCAACACATATCAATCCTTGACCAGGATTTATGCCTCGCTGAATAAAAAGTATAATCTCTCTTTGTGGATTCCTGGCTTTCCATGCATCTATACATTTGTTCTCTTCCATTAAGTGATAAAATGATGGTGGTAATTCATGTTTTCTTTTCCTTTTTGTTTTCTTCAAACGCTTTCTGTCGTGGCTTCCCTCAAATACTGCATTGAAGTCTCCTATTATACAAATCTCTTGGTATTCCTGTTTTGCCATGATTTCTTGTAGAGTTTTATAAAAAATTTCTTGATGATGGTTTGGTGCATAGATATTTACAAGGAGACTTTTTTTAGTTTGTCTTTGTATCTGAACCATTAAAATTCATCCATCTTGAGATGCATACACCATTTCTGGCTGGAGATATTCTTTTACATATGTCACCACGCCTCTTTTCTTCTTCTGTTATCAGAAGCCATAAACGCTTTACCTAGCTTCGGGTTTATGAGATGTTTCTGATCTGCTTCTTTACTATGGGTCTCTTGTAGACAAATAATATCAAAATTACTTTTTTAATTGTTTTCATCTACTTCTTTTCTGGGGTGAGTTCAATCCATTAATGTTTATCAAAACCAATCTCAGTTTACCTTTACTTTTATCCATCTTGATTTTTGGCTTGTGCTTCCAGGTTTTGTCTTAATTGTTTCCTTGTGAATGGTGGTGTAGTCTTAAGGTGTTTAGATTTCTTTAAGTCTTCTTTGGGTACTACTGAAGTCCCTGTAGCTCCTTGGGGGAGGTCACTTTCTTCTTCCTCCTCTTCTCTCTCGAAGCCCATTTCTTCAGTTTGGAGATCCAGTCCATTCTTTTCCAGAAAATCCTCTGCCTTAAATGTAGATGTGATTCTTTGTCTCTTACCTCTGTACGAAAAGATTAAGCCTTCAGGCAAAAGCCATTTGCCTTAAATGTAGATGTGATTCTTTGTCTCTTACCGCTGTACAAAAAGATTAAGCCTTCAGGCAAAAGCCATCTATACGGTATGTCGTCTTTCCTTAAAACAGCTGTAAGTTTGGAATATTCTCGTCTTTTGTCTCTGACTCTCCATGGCACCTCTTTCAGGACCTTTATTTCATTGCTATCAAGCATCAGTGGTTTCTTGTTTGAAGACTAAAATTCATCTCTGAGTATTCTTTTATTGAATCTAACATGTACTTCTCTGTGCAGTTGATTTCTTCTGGCAAAAGCTGAGTTCATTCTGTAAACTGCATCCAATTCTTCTAATACTTTCTCGGGTTCCTCTGCCCCCATATATTCAGCCAAACATATAGCCATTTTCTTTCTTATGTCTTCTTCTCATTCTTCTGGGATATTCTGAAACCTTAAAACATAAGATGCTTTAGCCACTTGAAGCCTAATCAAATCTTGTTCCAGCTGAGTTTGTTTAGAATCGGTTGCGTGAAGTTTACTCTCCATTTCTTTCATTCTGGTATCTGCCTTTTCAGTTATTTTACTTATTAGTTTTGTGTGTATTGTCTGCTATTTGCCTTTGTAGGCCTTGCATCTGCATAGTAAACTGTTGTGTCATCTCTTTCATTGCTTCTTTGATGGGATCAATGGCTTTGAGAATTGAACCTTTGATGGTTTCTTTAATTAATGCTTGTAACTCCTTGGATTGTGGAGTTGAGACAGCTGCTGTAACTGATCTGGGTATCCCTGGTGAAGTTGCTGGCACTTTAGTTGGTCTATTGGTTCCAGCCATCTTTCTTCTAATTCCTCTGTTCTGCCTCAGAAAAGGCTTCACCTAAAAGAAAAAACACTCCCAAGCAGTACAGAAAAAAAATAATAATCACAGTGTTTTGTCTTCCCCTTCCTCACAAAGCTTACTTATTTTTCAGTTATTTTGGAACACAGTGTACTTAATAACATAAACAAATACTTTTCTCAGTTCTAAGTCAAAACCACAGCAATGCAACATACTGGTGTCACCAGCTAGTTTCCTCTTTCCTTATATGGAAAGTGCCAGCGAATTTATGGGAAAGTAATGAGAGAGAGGCACTTTCAGTCTCCTTTCAGTCTCTTTAAACCTCCATTTCTTCTGCTCCACATGACTCAAGAGATGAAACTTTTTATTTAGGTATTGTTTATTACTTATTGCTTATGTTAGTATGCTAGTAGCCACCAGGGTACCGACCTCTGTTCGAAACAATCAGGAAGTTAATGAAGCCAGTTAGAAGCTAAACAGCCCCTGGCTTTTTCCCAGCCTTTTGCAGAGACGAACCTGCAGCTGAGGAGGAAAAGAACAAAGAGAAAAAAATAGATCCACACTCCACCTGGAATAGAAGGCTAAGCATTAAAAACGCTGAAATCTCCCTTTTATTTCATCCAAAAATTGTGTCCGTTAAAATAGCCGGGGTGTCAGCTTTCGATCAGACAAGGAAGGACGTCTCTCAAGCGCCCACCATTAAATCCATGAGTCTCCCATTAAAATCCCTTTTGCTTGCTGCTTTCTCCTATTAAAATCCCTTTTGCTTGCTGCTTTTTAAAGAGTTGGGGGGAACCTCCCACCTCAGCTTCACCAGAGTTCTTACAGATTAGAAAGTGAGCTATACTTTTGTAGAGTTTTTCTCTGTTGTTGCAGTTATAGAGTTACTTACGGTACCAATGTGCTCATACAGGCAGGGTTTCTAACCCCCCTCCCCTTTCTGGGAAGCAACAGCTTGGAGCCCATTGCAATGGGCTTTCTTCTTTGTCCTGGCATTGGAGGCGATCCAGGGCTTGCACCCGACTGCGGCCACAGCTGCGGGGGGGGGGCTGAATCAAGCCTCTTGCGCTCCCCCCTCTTCCCGCGGAGGGAGTGGAGTCTCGGAGAGCCCAAAGACCCCGGTGATAGATCAAAGAAGCCAGCGGTTTCAGGAGCTCTCCTGAAACACGTCTGTAGCACCGTGCTGTGTCCCATGTGATCCTCATGTTATCCTAAGATTGCAGACACATCATGGTGAAGTCTATCTATTTAGCTGTTGCTCCTTAGAGGATTCCTTTTAAACTGCCAGTATTTATTTATATTTATAATTTCTCTACACAAAAGAGGTTAGACAAATATTTTGTATATATATATATACCAGTGTGATGTAGTTGTTAGAGTATGGGACTAGGATATGGGAGAACCAGTTTCAAATACTAGTTCTACCACTGAAGCTTGCTGGGTAACCCTGAGCCAGTCATAAGCTATCAGCCTGACCCAACTCACAGAGTGGTTATGAGGATAAAATGGAGGTGAAGAGAATGGTGTAAGCTGCTTTGGGTCCCCATTGGGGAGAAAGGCAGGGTATAATCCGGCGAAGATAGTGGTCCTGTGTGTGGGTTGGGGCGGTACAGGGGTGGGGGGTCCTACTCCCGACCTTTGGTGGGACACCATTGGTTCCGGCGCTGGAGGTTAGGAACTTGGGAGTGCTCCTGGATACCTCCTTAACAATGGAGGCCCAGGTAGCAGCCACTGCTAAATCGCCTTTTTACCATATTCGGCTGGTTAGGCAGTTGGCTCCCTTCCTTGACCGCAGTGACCTAGCCACAGTGATCCATGCAATGGTCACCTCGAGACTAGACTACTGTAATGCTCTCTACATGGGGCTGCCCTTGTCACAAATTCAGAAGCTGCAGCTAGTGCAAAATGCCACAGCCAGGCTGCTGATGGGCCTGCCCAGATGGGAGCACATGCAGCCTGTGCTGAAAGCACTGCACTGGCCGCCAATAGCATACCAAATTCACTTCAAGGTGCTGGTGCTTACCTTTAAAGCCCTATATGGCCAGGGTCTGACATACCTGAGGGACCGCCTTTCCCCATATATACCCCAGAGAGCAGTGCGGTCGGGGTCACAGAACCGACTGACCACCCTGGGCCCCAAAGACACCAGGCTAGCCACTACCAGGGCCTTTTCAGTGGTGGCTCCCTGCTAGTGAAATTAGCTCCCGGAAGAGATCAGGGCCCTGCGGGACCTCTTACAGGGCCTGCAAGACGGAGCTCTTCCACCAGGCTTTCAACTAGGAGCTGCCCTGATCATCACCATTGTCATGACCCCAGGGGGTCGCCAGCTTCCACCACCACCACTCTGGACTTCGGGTCCCTTGAGAAGGCCCAGAGTACCCTCCCAAGCCCAACCAAAATGCCCCTTTTTAAGCCGAGAACATAGGCATGATGACCAGGCAGAGAACTTAAACAAATGGTTTATTAACACAGTACTGGGGCAAGGAAGACAAGGTGCTTTAAAAGATATAACAGTGTTTAAAAGGCAAAATAAACAAACAGACTCCTAATGCGACTACCTAGTTCACTTAACTAGTGTTATGTATTGGTATACATAATGCCTGAGCTTGAAATCTACCTTCTATTTAAGTCTGGTATCGTAACCCATGCAAGCTGATTGGATACTCTGCACAGCAGTCCAATCAGGATACAAGAAAGGTTCTGGGGGGAGATGACTTGATCGGTTGTTATATTCATATTTTGATTGGTTCTTATCTCAACTAAGGGCATGGCCTACCAAGCCTGGATAGTTTAAAAGAGAGCCTGTTGCTCTCCTGTTTTGTGTTCGTTCCTACTTTGAATCACTTGTTATGAGCTGCTGCCTAAGTCTCATACTCAACAACTAGTTACTAGTTAAGGCCTACATTCTTCTTACCAGGCTTCCTGCTTAACACTCACTCTGAGCCAAGTGAGGGGTTTTTCTCCTCAGACCAAACTGTCCCCTCACTGAGACAAGTCTGCAGAAGAGCAAAAGAACCGTTTCCTCACAGTACACAGAGTTTATATCACAGTTCCCTTCAGTTTAGCTCTCTGAGAGAAAAGAACACCATTTTCCACAGCTCACAGCTTACGTCAGAATCTCCTCACTAAGTATGTAACAGTCTCTTCACAGAATCTCTGTACCCTGATTGGCTACAACCGTTGCTAAGCATTGTGGGGGTTGTAGGCTGTCTATTCTCCATTCCCACAGAGGCTCTAGGCCTTTCTCCCAGGCCTACACAGATCATGGCAACCATCACTGAGCTCGTCCCTTAATATCTGGCCTAGACTATCATGCGACTCAAGAAGACCATGAGCTGGATTGTCTGCTTGCAACACTCTTAGTATGCCATCTCAATTAACTAATGATGGACAATTAGCACCTATTATTTTATAACTCATTTGTATCTGAATAGTTTTAATGTGATTTTATGTGGTTTTATTGGTAGTTTGTACCAACTGTGTGAGCTGCCCTGAGCCTGCTTGCGGGGGTACAAATTGAATAAATAATACATGAAGTAAGTAAATAAAAATAATAGAAGATCCAGAGGGGGTGGAAAGGACAGGGGTCTATGTCCCCAAAAGCTCATGTTGTAAGGAGAGTCCTTAGACTGGCCACCAGCCAAGTACTGTAGAGTGTTCAGTGCAAGATTACTTCTCCCCTCAGTTTTTGCAGTTCCAGACAGGTAAGAACAGAAGGTAGCTTATGGAGCCTCTGGTGAGCTAGAATATATGGCTGGAGGGCTGCATTTGGGTTAGAGAGTCACAAGCTATCCAGCACTGGTCCAAGGGTAGGCTTCCCTGCAAGGAAGTACTCTGGTGTAGCAGGAAAAGATCTGCATATGCAGTCATATGTTGAAATCATGTTAAGTGTTGATCTTGGGAAGGCATGGCTGGGTTTCCAGTGAGTTCACATAAGGCAAAGCAGTGGGGCTGCAATGTCTGGTGCATATGGTTGCTTGCTTGAATTGTTTGCAGAGCTATTGATCAGAAGATTAATCTGGCAGTAGATTAATTTTTTAAAGGTTCATTATTTTGAATGTAAGCACTTAAACATTAATGGGTGGTGAGTTTGTTCTCTCTTGCATGGGATGAAATGCCTCTTCCAATATGGTGCCTACTGTATCATCAAAAAGAATGCTTTATTCTTTCCATTGTTATGTTCATATGTGAATGCTTTATTACATTAATCTCTTAAAGCTAATATGATTGACAAAGACTTCTTTGATAAAATGACATGGATTAATGAGAATGCTACAACACATATACTGTTTTTATAGGGCAGTTTTCAGTAGTACTGGAGCTGCGGTGGCTCAAGTTGTTAAGACGTTAAACTGCAGGCTGTGGAAGGTCAGTAGTTCAGCAGTTCGAGACCCGAGAGTGCCGCATGACGGGGTGAGCTCCCATCTCTAGTTCCAGCTCCTGCCAACCTAGCAGTTCGAAAGCAAGAAATTGCAAGTAGATAAATAGGTACCACTTTGGTGGGAAGGTAACAGCGTTCCGTGCGCCTTGATGTTTAGTCATGCCGGCCACATGACCATGGAAACGTCTTCGGACAGCGCTGGCTCTTTGGCTTTGAAACGGAGATGAGCACCGCAACCCTAGAGTCGGATTCGACTGGCTTTCGAGCAAGGGAACCTTTACCTTTTTTTCAGTAGTACTACCTGAGACATACCTGATATATTGCAATGATTATGCCTCCAGAATAATTACATTGATTTTTAGAGGTGTGTATATGGAGTCTTGAGTTACATAGTTTACTGACCACTGATGAAATCTTCAGCTTGTTGTGGGGCAAAGGCCTAGATCCCTGCTCTTTTTTCTTCTTAGTGCCAAAGTAGACATTTGAGTCCTGTGGAGAAAGGCTGTTAAAAAATAAAGCAGAGCCTGTTTGGGCTTGGAACACTGTTGTGGTGGAAGGAAGGGCTCCTGCTTCTCCCCAAACTGTTTTCCTGCACTGAAACAGCAATGTGGGAAGTTATTTCCATGTTTTTGCCACTCCACATGCACAGAATATTCCACATGGAGTAGCAAGAATGGGGAAATGACTCCCTACCCAGTACTATTTCCATTTGGGAAAATGGCCTGAGGTGAAAAGCAGAGTGCTATAAAAAGCTCATTTTGTGGAAGGATTATAAACAAGGGGGGTGTCTGCTTAAGCTGCAGGAAGGGGCACCCCATTGTTTTCTGATGCAGGTTGTACCTGTAAAGTATGTGTGTGTCCATTTAACCTGTATCTATACATATATGTACTGCAATTGCTTGATGTTCCACCCTTAAGTTAGGGTGCAGGATTCCAGTTTTCAATGCTCTCTATAACCAGGGCTTTTTTTGTAGAAAAAGCCCAGCAGGAACTCATTAGCATAATAGGCCACACCCAACAGCACAAATGAATTAGCATATTAGGCCACACCCCATGCCTTCCCTTGGCTTGCCTGGGTGCCCCATGGCTGCTGGGAGCCCAGGCAAGTGGGCCCTTGGAGGGGAGGGGGAGGCAAGTTAAACTGCCTTCCCTTGACTTGCCCAGGCACCCGAATCCTTCCAGGGCCCCCTTGGCCCACCTGCCTCAGAGTTTCCAGGGGGAGTTGCTCTCCAGGCCTTCCCTCTGTAGCCATGCATGCAGAGGTTTTGGCTGTAGTGGGCGTGGCCAACTCTGAAGCCAGCTGGAACTCCATTCCTGTGCGTTCCTGCCCAAAAATAGCCCTGTCTATAATGTTGTTTGCTTCAGAGGCCCAAACTAAATGCTTAGAGATCCAAATCTGGAGATTTGGAGAGGACCAGGCAGGGAGAGGAAGGTGCGGTTTTGAGATGCATGTTTGCTACTACAGGAAAAGGGAAGTGGGCAGGAGAAGAATAAAGTTCCCTTTACACTGGTTGCTTCTCCCCTCAAAATCTCAAACCCCCCCCCATTTGTCCAAAATGGCAACTGAACTTTTGATCTCTCTGAAGAATACCTTCTTGTAATTTGAAAGCTTGCATGATTCTATGCCAACCAGATCATTCCAGTTAGATTCTGGTGGGTTTTTGTTTGTTTTGTGTTCTGGTAGCAGGGTGTTTAGTATTCTGCAGGACCAAGGCAGCATTTTGTAGAGGGCATGCTGAGATTTTCATGGAGACAGGAACACTTTTTTGTGTGGTTTTTTTTCCTAATTAGGCACTTCAGATAAATTTTGCTACTTCTTCAAGAAAAGACTGGGCTGCCCTGTCAGAGCCCTTGAGGCAGCCTACAGGTATTTCTCAGGATCAAATATCTAGAGAGGTAGGAGAATTTCCTCTTTGACTTATGCTGAAGCTGTAAAACTCCCTGGAATGAAAACCCATGCTAAAGATTACTTTCATCTTTGTGTGGAAAATGAGGAAGGGAAAAAAATGATCCAAGAGAGGTAGAACTTTCCCACATGGTGATGCTTTCTTATGGAAGCCCCTTTGTTGCTGCTGCTTCCATTTGATGATTTCCTCTGTAGCCATTCTGCCCCATGCCTTTGGAAGGGGGCATTTTTCAAAGGTTTTTATATTGGTAATTGATATGCAGATATCACTATGTTAATTGTCATTTTAAAAAAAGCTAATCAGAAACTCTTCATCACATGGGCAGGGGGTAGTGGCTGCTGCAGGATTTGAGGAAGGGAAAATAGCACTGATGTGGGCAGGACTGGGAAGATCTAGACATTCCTGTCCACGAGGCAATCAGCTCAGCTTTGCTGTGTCGTTTTCCAAAACTTTTTGGTACACAGGGTTGGGAAAGATCACAGAAAAGGAGAGGAAAGCCCAAACAATACATGAAAGCACTGTGATGCTCAGAGGAAATGGGGGAAAACCTGCTTCCTAATAGTGTCCAAGCTTGGCCAAATAACACGTTTGTAAGTGACCAAAAAGAATTTAGTCGGTGTCCATCCATCCCCGTCCCCCTCGTTGGTTAGGCTCTAGCATATTTAGAACAATCAGACAAACAAAAACACCAACTAGAATGGGGTTGTGTAGGTGAAGGGGTCTAGCTCGCAGTGACTCCCCTTATATTCCCTTGGGCAAAGTACTAGGTTGCAGTTGGGAAGATGATCTGGGGGAGGGGCAAAATCTGCTGCTTCTAAGAAACTGGGCTATCCTGGAGCAAAGACAGGCTGGGCTCCTACCTGTGATGCCCCAAGTCCCTTTTGTCTCATGTAAATGAGTCACTGATGTTTTGCTTTTATGTGAAAGACTGCTAGGGGAACCAAAGCCTTTCCCCTCCTCCCTGTAGTCTTTAAAACACACAGAACCTCTCTATAGCCACCTGCTTATTCTGTCCATCAGTATGCTACTTCTAAGTAGCATTTGGCTTCCTGTATCCATTTTTTCCCCAGTTAAACTTTAACATTTGATTCCCCTATATTTTTCTTAGACCTACTATAAATATGGTTCCCCACTTTTAGGAGCGGTTTCAAGGCTTCCTATAGTGTGTTCAGTTTGTAGGAATGTCAGGCAACTCCTGAAAAATAAGTATTTTATTAGGATTGATTTTATAAATGTTCTCTTATTTAGTACATTAATGCAACTCTAGAATGCCTGCATCCATCTCTGTGGGGTAATAAGTAGAACCCTTTACCATCCCCAGTCACCTCTAGAACAGGGGACTGGGATGGAAGGCCAAGCTTCTCTCACCCCAAAAGGTTTGTGTGCCCACCATTTCAGTTTTGCTTCCTTCCTGCCTCGGTACCAATCTCTATGTGCTGCTTTTTGGGGTAAATTGAGGAGATTTAAATCAGCAAGGGGTGGGGGGGGGCTGATATGGATAAAAAATGTCTGTGTAATATTTAGATACTTAAATAAAAGTGCATGCTAATTGGTTGCCATAATCATAAAAGCATACTGACTTAAAGCAGAATAAAGCTTTCATACAGCCTCAGAGGTGCACTATGCATTTCTTAATTATTTAACAATGTGTGTTATTTTAGAAAAAGGTATACAATAAATTGTCTATTTTTAGATTGGTTAGTATTCATGGCCCCCAGTAGGTTCTCTGTTACAACCTGCAGCCATGATCACTTTTTTGAAGATAGGTGTTGCTTGGAATCCACATTACCAAGCAGTTCTTCTATCCCATGTTTGTTTCTGGTCTGGGCTCTGCCCTGCCCCCCCCCCCCCCAGTAAATAATTTCAGCCTGAAGTGATTGCTGATTATAGTTGCTGGGCAGATCAGTCTTCTCTGGGGAGTGGGAGGTAAATGTCTGTGTCCTTTGATTTTATATTTATAATTGAAATACTGAGTGGCACAGATCAAATCGTTACTGGCATTGAAATAGGGATAAGAAGTGACCCAGATGGATCAGTGGATGTCACCTGTGGTGACTTGCTGGTCCTTGGCCCCAGTCTAATTATGTGAACATTAAGCATGTTTTGCCCACAGGTCATTTTTTTAAAAGGCTGCTTTTCTTGTAAAGTTTCTGCTAGTGTCACATGTCTGCATTAAGTTCAAAATCCATTTTTAACTAGGTGTTTTTTAAAAAATGAAACTGATTATAGATAATTTTTAAAGCCATTCATAAAAAACATCATCTGTAAAAAAAACACCTACTCTGGTTTCTTTAGACATGCAGAATGGAACTTTATTCTCACCCTCCCCCACCCTTAAATAATGCTGAATTTGCTCTGAATTGTAATAACTGACAAATAGTATTCCTTCCTTGGGGTTAAATCCAGACTAAGTTTTCCACTAATGGAACAGAACTGGTGGAAATTATATTCCCCCTTCTGTTAGTAGAACACTTAGTCTGGATACAAATTCATGGCATAGTATTGTGTTTGCATTGGCACTAAGCAGTATTTCCCTGCTTTGGAAGTCCACTTTAAATCCTTACTACATATTGTGCTTATAAGCACAGTCTTAGCGCTAACTGTGGCTTTCTCTAACCAATACACCTGTTTAAAAATAAATGGAACAGAAAGAGGAATTTCTGTGGAAGCATTGAGTGAGTGATGAGGGGAATGAATTTGAGAATCATTTCACCTGTGTCAGATTCTTGAACAAACTTACTTCCAACAACACTCTCTTGGCAGTGATTTGTTTACTGAGAGATGAAGATGTTTCAAACTGAGACCAGTCATGTCGGAACTGACTCCTTTGGCACCAGTTCTAAAATAATACATGATGGACCACCCCTAAGTCCCATTGGTAGGTTTAAACTTCCCGCCAAGGTTCCTATTGGTGACCGCTTGAGGTTTTAGGATCCTAGTCTCTATTTTCTCTCTCTCTTTTTTTTTTGAGCCCCCTGAAGGGGATTTTTTATTTGCATTTTTCTATATACTACAAACTACAATGAAAAAGAGGGAAAGGGGAGACATCTACAGCTAAGGAGAAAGGAAAGATAACCACAACTAACTAAAAACCCAAGAATTGGAGATCATCAGTAACACTTGTACATGTGTTAGTCATAAAAAGGCTTATGTAGCATTGAGCATGATCAAAAAGTCACGATTCTGCATCAGATTAACTATTTTCCCAGTTCAAGAAGCCTCCCCAGATCATCTTAAAGACAAAAACTTTGCATGAGCTTTCAGAGTCTCAGTCTTCATTTTCCTTTCTCTTTATGTTCTCTCAGTTGATAGCTTTGTTTGGGAGCAGCTGCCCCCTTTTCCGCATCAGAGTCCTCATCGGAAGACACAGAGTCCAATTCGCCAGTAGATTTGCTATCTGTTGCGCCTTTGGTCCAGCCTAGGAGGGCGACTGGGGTAACTTGGGGTAGGCCGGCCGAAGGGCAATTCCGAGGGGTCCTGCCACAAGCCTCAGATAAAGGAGAGGGCTTGAGGTTACGTCACCATCAGCAGCCACCTCTCCTGGAGTATGTACAAAGAGAAGCCCCCCGAGTCTCACTGTGTGGGCAGGCTCTCTCTCCAAACTCCTTCTCTCCTCCCTGGCTCTGGCTTTATACCCCTCTTTTATTCCCTTCCACCAACACCTCCCCCTCCCTCCCCCTTAACCATGGTCTCATTGGCTCTTGGTCCTGTTCATCTTCCTGCTTTCCTCCTCCCATTGGCTCCTGTACGCCTCCTTTAAGGCTGGCTGGGGCTCCGCCCCTCCCGGTCCTCATGGCAGGGCGTCAGCTGTGCACTGTCTTTCCCTTCTGCCGTGGCCTGTTGGTCGAAGAGTCCCAGGTAAGGAGGTCTCCCAGGGACCAAGAATGGGAGAGGGGTAGTGGGGACTGCGGGGCTGCCCTCGGGCGCGCCCCTATGAAGTGGCTCCCAGGTTTTGCCTCCCCACCGCCTTCGGAGAGGACTTAAGCCCCGACCTCTCTCATGCCGCTCCAGATACCTTCCCTAGCAGCTCCTCCACCCAGGCTCATCCCCACTCCCGAGCCCTGGGTGGCCAGGCTGGTGTGGGTGGTCTGTCATTGAGCCGCAGAGCAGCCCGAGTCCTTGCGGCCTGCATTTTAGGCTGTCCGTCCTTTTCCCCACCACTCGCTCCGCCTGGGTTGGGCGAGGCCTCTGGTGGGGGTGGTCGTGGCTCTCCCGGAGCCTGCCCTCCGCCCCTGTCTGTTTTGACCCGGCATTGCCTGGTCGTGACCGGGGTGGGGCGGTGGGGTGAGGTTGGACGCAGTGGACCCGGGTGTGAGGCTGGGCCGCCGGGTCTTCTCTGCCCCTCTTCTCTGGGCCCCTGGGGTGGCACAGCATCGGGTGTAGCCGCCCCCCCTCGTTCCAGTCCCGGCCCGCTCTCCAGCCGCGGCTCCGAGTTGCGGCGGAGCAGCCGCGGGTTGGGACACTATCTTCTTCTTCTTTCGTGTCCTCTTCTGGATCTTCCAGTTGCAACCTCAGGAACTCATGTGCTTTAAAAACAGAGTCAATTTTTTCCTTTTCCTACTTTATTTTGAAGGTGACGCCTTCGGGGACCAACCATCTGTATGCAATGCTATTTGTCTGTAAAAAAAGAACTAAGTCCTTATACTTCTTCCTCTTTCTCCTTATTTCAAATGGAATATCTTTTAATATTCTGATATTGTTGCCTCCAATTTTCAAGGGTGTATTTGTAGTCGCCTTTAAAATTAAGTCTCTTAGATGCCTCTTCGAGAATCTCACCACGATCTCCCCTGGCAGATTATTCTTCTTAATGTATGTAGAGTAAGCTCTATAAGCCACATCCATTTCACTTAGTATGTCTTCCGCTTTTTAATCTGTCACTGGGGCTAGTGCATCGCTCAGCAGTTGCTTAAGATTCTCGTTGGGAGAGAGAAGAAAGGTTTTATTGTATTTAGCCATGGGCCATTACAATCCAAAAATAACAACAGAGAAAAATACTATAAACATAGGAAATTGTGTAAAATTGAGTATAGTCTAAAATATTTAAAAGGTCTAAAATATTTAAAGGGTATAAAACCGAAGATATGAACAGTTAAGTGAAACACAGCAAACCCACTAAAATCAGTGTTAACTAGTTCCTGTAAGAACAGCATTGGCCCGTATCTTCTTTGCAGTCAAGGCAAATAAAGCCATTCTATAGGATATATCAGCATTAGAATCAGCTAACAAAAATACAGTCTTCTCAGGGACTGAGAAAAAGCTTAAAACTGATAAAATACCAGAAAGAAATTTTACCCTAGGTTGGATATACAAAGAGCATTCAAGGATATAATGGGGAAAATCCTCAATAGCAGAAGAACCACAAATACATAGACGCTGTTCCTTGGGTGTTCTACTATAGCGGCCAGCTAATACGGCCATAGGCATTGATTCAAAACGCAGAGATGTAAAAGCTGCTCTGAGGTTATGATTATCTATATTAACCAGGTAGGGTGATCTAGAATGGTCATTCTTAAATTATTTAAACCAGGTAGCAGACTGTGAATTTAGAATTAACTGTCTGTCTAACAGAACATCCTGTTTAAATACCCATTCTCTAAGTTCTGAATTGTTTGTTGAAGAACTAAGAAGGTCGTCAGGAATGGAATATCTCAATAGTAAGTTATTAAGAAAGCAGGCACGATCTGAGTCTGTAGATAGCATTGAGTTAAAGGCTAGTTGGCTAAAAGAGTCGGTGCCAGCAACTCTGATTTTCTTCCAAGCTTTTAGAACCACAAGATGCACCCGCGCCCTTAAGGAAGGCAGACCAGTTTCTGCTCTCATCAGAGCAACTGGTGTTCCCTTGGGAAGAGCCAAGATTCGCCTTAAAAACTGATTTTGAATTGTTTCAATGCTAGTGAGTATATCCTCTTTCCATCCCCAAACCTCAACACCATACAGAAGGTGGGGGATGACCTTACTTTTAAATAGTTTTATAACAGGATCAATAAGAAAACCTCCCTTGGTATAATAAAACCTCAGAATGGAACCCACAATCCTTGTCGCAGATGCTTTTACTATGGCAATGTGAACATTCCAGTTCAGATTCTCTCTAAACGTAATCCCTAAATACTTAAAGGTACTGCTCTGATTTATTGAATTGCCAAGTATGCTCCAGGAGGATATTTGAGCCCTTTTTCTAAAGACCATCACTTTGGTTTTTTCAAAGTTAATATTAAGGGCCTCTTCCTTACAGTATAAACCTAGTTGCTGCAATAATCTTCTCAACCCAATTTTTGTAAGTGATATTAGGGCCATGTCGTCTGCATAAAGTAAAATTGAAATTTTATGCTTCCCAAGGGTAGGTGGAAAGAATTGCGGGCCTGATAACCTTTCAACAATATTGTTTATATATAAGTTAAACAGTAGAGGGGCCAACACACACCCCTGCTTCACTCCTTTATGAATTGGGATTTTGTTAGTTAGGGACCCTGACATTCCAACTCTAATTTGGGCACTAATATCTGTGTGCAGCTCACGTAACAGGAATAACAACCGTTTATCAATATTCAGTTCTGCCAGTCTTTGCCATAGTCTATTCCTATCAATGGAGTTGAACACGGTGGCCAAGTCCACAAATGACACGAATAAAGACTTTGTGGGGCCTTTTAAGCTTGCATAGGCCAACTGATGAAGAGTAAGGCAATGGTCAATGTTGGCAAAACCTTTCCGAAACCCTGCTTGATGGGGGTGGATGATGTGGTTCTCAAAGATCCAGTCATCCAGCTTAAACAACACGTATTTACTATAAACCTTTGCTGCTATATCTATCAGGCTTATTGGTCTGTAGTTCTGTGGATCTGTTTTGTCCCCTTTCTTATGAATGGGTACAATAATACTTAGCTTCCAATCAGAAGGAATTAAACCTGTGCCATTAATTTGTGTAAAAACTGCGGCTAGCACAGATGACCACCATGTGGGAAAAGCTTTATAAAAATCTGACAGGATCAAGTCTTCCCCAGGTGATTTTCCTGAAGTCAATGAGTTAATTATACCTTTGATCTCCCTCTCCGAAACTGGGGCCCATTCAGGGAGGTCTGAGATACCTAAGGTGGATCTCTGAGACAGGGAAGTATCTACAGGGACAGAAGGTGCACAAGACCCAAAGACCTTACTAAAATGCTGTACCCAAGTTTTGGGAGGAATATGTGCTGCTACCTGCCGGGAGGAGCTGTTTATACCACTGGATACAATATCCCAGAAGCGTGCTTCATCTTTCCTTGAGACAGCCAGTTCAAGTTCACTCCATAATGATTTGGCATTGTTCCTTTTCTTTGATTTGATTAAGTTTTTATAATCAGACCTAAGTTTCAGGAGGTGAGGCATCAAATAGTCATAATTATTCTGTCTTACCAGTCTCATCAGAGACGTTAGCTCTTTTTTTGTCACCTTACATTCCTGGTCATACCAACTGTTACTGCCATTAGGTAAGGGGTTGATTGGCCTGCTATTGATAAAAAAGGTTTTAAGGTAATCATTTATGGCTTGAAAAGTTTTTAAAACATCATTACCTGGCAGAAAAAGAGCTGACTTCATAGACTCCATCACAGGATTAGCAAGAGTTTGGGCTAATTTAGTATTTAATTGCTCTGACCATCTAAGTCTCCTATAGCCTGGGATTGTATCTTCTGCAAATTCTGGCACTGGTTTCAAAAAAATATTATCATTGAGATTAAGTATAAGTCTTAATGGGCAATGGTCACTTAAAGGGCTATCAACAACCTCAAACCTGTCTACAAAATTCAACAAAGTAGATGATATAGCAAAATAATCAATTGTACTGGCCCGTAAAGTTGACAAATAAGTAAAAGAGCCACTGGATGCATCCAAATAAGTACCATTTAGGACATGTAGGTTAGCCCATGAGAGCAATTCCAAGAACTTAAGACTGGATTTGTTAATAACCTTGTTCCTAGAAGAACGGTCCAATAGGGATGCGTGAGCGGCAATTAGAGAGTTTGTACTGGCTCTTGTGTCTAAGGCACCTGATCCAATTCTGGCATTGAAGTCACCACCTAAGATAAAATGTGAATTGGGAAACTTGAGAGGTTAAGACTTCAGTGGAGGCTCCCAGAGTATCCCAGGGATTTCCATTAGGCTTATACTTAGAGTTATTTGAAGGTATATACACATTAATACATATAAGATTACCAAAATTAAGACCTTTGATTAGTAAAATTTGAAAATTACTAGGACAACTGTTTTCCAATACTTATAATTCAACATCTAGATCTACTGTTATAAAAATTGCCAAATCTCCAGAACCCCGAACTTTTGGATGGGATTTAACTGTGGGGACTTGTAAGGTCCTGTAACCCTTAGTAAAAAGTTGTTCTTGATTCTGACTCCAGGTTTCCTGGAGAAGAATTATATGATACCCTTGCAGGAAATCTAGAAAATCCGGATCATGGAGCTTATTTCGCCACCCCCCAAGATTCCAAGACAAAAACTTTAGTTGTCAAACTTCATGTGCTATCTCGTTTAGGTTACCCTCGGGATCTAAAAATATACATCCATTTTTGGGTGGCCCACCAGTTGCCCTTTGACCAGCAATTGGTTTGCTGGGATGCTGTCCATGGTTGTCTTTATGATTTCCCTCTAGTTGTCTGACTACGGGGATTTCAACTGCAGCATTTGGATTTGGTGCCACATTATCAGTTTCCGTGGCAAAGGGCAGTCTTTGAGATGTCTCATTTTCTTTTGCTTTCCAAAGTTCAGTTTTTAGCCAGTCCAATCGTGATATAATGTCTGTTTGTTCTTCTTCAGGCATTTTTGGAAAGGATTTGATTAAGTCCCCTTCGATTGAATTTTCCAAATAAGAGCAGCTTCTATTATTATCAATGTCCATGGGTGTTCCAGTTGAGTTACTTTTTTTTTTTTTTTTTTTTGTAAAACTCTCTTAAAGAAGAGAGAATTTTATTCTTTTTATAAGAAACAGGAAGGGTAGACAGGTGGAGAAAGAAAAAGATGGAGTGAAATTTTTCCTGTTAGTGAGGGTTAGTTTAGGTTAAAAAACCAATACCAGTTTTGGCATCTATCGTGGTTAGAAGATCTTCTTTTTAACTATTACGAAGTCCAAAATCACTCTGTTAATGCAGTTAGTAAAGTCCATTGGGGTTAGTAATTAAACAGCTCCTTCCAGATGTTACACGAACAGTCCTCAAAATCTCTTCTTTTTAAACCTCTTCCAGTTATGGATTGAGTCCATTTTAACTTTGAAGTCTTCCGTTCCATCACCACTTTCCCCTGGGCTGCTGTCTTCTTCGCTTGTCCCAGTTTGGAATACTGCATCTTCCTCTCTGCTGGCGTGTCTCTTCAGAAGTTTCTGCATTTTAAAGATGAAATCCTTCTTCTTTCTTTTCTCTTTTTCCTTAAACTTCTGACTTTCAGGCTTCCTGGGCTCCACAAACTCTTCAGATGAAATTAGATCTCCAGTTTGTCGCTTGTTATGCTCAACATCCCCTTCTACTGGCAGAGTATTCTCTTTTATAAAAGCGGAATAGGCTTTGGGAGCCTCATCCACCTCTTCTTTTAATTTTATCGCTTCACTGCCAGTTAGGGGTGCCAAGACATTTGTCAAGGTAAATCCGAGATCTTCTTTCTCTTCTTCTTTAACGCCCTGGAAACCTAGAATCAAATTCGATTTCTGTTCAATCTCAATCATCTTTCTAGTTGTTTCCAAAATCTGGTTCTGTCGACTGATGAGAACACTATCCATTTTAGACAAAGTTTCGTTGATTTTGCGCACTTGTTCCAGCAGGGGGCACAGCATCTCCTTTTCCTGTTGATTGACAGCAAGCTCTGGGGGTGGGCTATCTGGACCGGAAGTCCCTCCTCTCTTCTCTTCCGGTATCTGCAGGACTTTTTCCAGTATCGACATTTTGTTTTTTTGTTTACTTTTAAAAAGTTCGTGCCGCATCCCCCAGGAAGCTAAGATGATCAAAATCTTCCATGCAACCCCAACGGTACTTTCACCAACACTTTTTCTTCTCTCAGCCCCCTTCGCGCTCCCTTTGTGGATCTTGCTTCTCAAAGGGGGTGGGAACTCCTCCCTCCTCCCAACGCTTATACGCATGCAGGGGGGCTCCAATTTACGCTTCAAAATAGATCTCCAACTCACGATTCGATGCAACTTCTTCTTTTTAATTTAAGCCATAACGCTGTTTTCACTCCTGGAATTCGGTGGTGCCGCTAAGTCCCATTACGGGCACGCCGCAGCGGGGCCGATTGGGGCGGGGAGAAAGCCTCAATTTCCCGGCTGTCTGCCGGCAAAGAGGCTACTCCCCAAGCGCCCCCGGTTCGGAGCCTTTACCTAAGGCTCACTAGGGTCTTTCGCTCATGCGAAGACCCCCCCTAACTGCGCGTGGGCTAACCGCCTCCGGGAGCGTCCCGAGAAGCGGCCGCCATTCGCGACACCGAAACCGAAAACCCCAGTTGAGTTACTTTTAAGGTGCATGTCAACACTTGAAGATGGTAACTTATGGACATAAGCCCTTTTGTCAGACACTATAGATCTTGTGTGCTTTTCTTTAGGAAGCAAGGGAGTGATGATAGTGTTAACAAAAACCCTAGTTGGTAGAATTCCTTTTGACAACAAATAGCTCCTATGTTTCAGAATCAGTGTGGGCATTTTGGGGGTCTTAAAGTTCAGCAGCAGTCTCTGTACTTGGTATGTACTAGGTAGTACTTCTAAAGAGAGTAAGTCGACTGCATCATAGTATTCTGGGAAAAGGGATCACAGATGAAAAACAGCCTGTTTTACAGACTTCCAATTGGGCATCATACCCTTGAAGTAGCTCACTGTAATACAGACCTTGTGAACTTGCAAAGTCAAGTTGTAAAATCTCTTGCTACAGGTTAGCTTTTGCCCTGCGCTGTCATCTTTTGTTAGCTTTTGTCCTGTGCTGTCCTCTTTTAGAGTAGTGCCTGAGTGTAAAACATCAGCTGCACTGTTGGCCACACTTGGGAGTACCGCTGAGCTCACTAATTTAGCTACCAATTTGGTAAGCCCTTCAAGGTTGCTTCTTATTCCATGTAATGCCTCAAATATACATTTTACTGTCTCCGCAGTTAACATACATAAATCTTCCCCTAAGTTGTCAGGCAGCCCTGCTTTCATAGACAATTGCTGTAACATTTGAGTATCCGAATTGTACTCTGGAGTAGTTGCTGAATCAGGAGGAAAGTCTGGATTATACTCCTGAGTAGTAGCAGGGTCAAGAGGAGCATATCTGTTTGAAATAGGAATATTAAAAACTAGGGTTTCCCTGGTTTCCTTAGTTACAAAGTAGTCCTTTATCTTCTTCTGTTTACTTGATGGAAGAGGAGTTATATCTTCTAAGTCTCGGGCTCTCTTACTTCCTTTTGTTGAATCCATCCTACTTATGAGAAGGGTTCTCGTTGGGGACCTCAGTAACCCCTTGGAACCGGAGCACCATATTTGCTCTCTCCATTTGTAGCTGTAACAATTGAAATTCCTCCAAAACTTGCTTCTTTTCTAGCATTTGCATCTTTTTTCCTGCTTTTTTAACGAATTGGCATCAAGTTCCAAAACTTTCTCGGCAACCTGCTCTGTTTTCTTTGTAGTTTCTGCAAGTTGAGGTTGCAGTGCTGCAAAATTCTGGTTTAGAGTTGTTAACTGCTGGTTGATGTTAGTCATCTGATCCAGTAGAGGGTGTAAAACATCTGCTAGGAGCTTAGGGAACTCTATGGTCTCTTCCGCCCTCGGATTCATGCCGCCTGGTGCTTTCGGTTTCAATCCTTTATTGGGTCTTCTCCCCGCCATCTTTCCGGATTGTTTACTTTAACTGAAAGTTGTTAAAGTCTCTGAAAGTCTCTAAACTGCTTAGACTTGCACTGGTAAGGTTCTTGAAATTGGATTCTTAGCTTTTTCTTCTGCTCCCCCCTTGCTATTCTGCTTTTAAGTCTCTGCGTATGGGAGGGACCCCTCCCCCGCTCGCTTCCCACGCTGCTACCAAGGGGGGTGCTTTCTCTTTAAAATGCCGATTTTTTGCTTTTACTTAACTCAGTGCTCATTGCTCGTCTTACGACTTCGCTTGCATCTGTTTATTCGCTCGATCTCCGGTGCTTGTTTCGGCCAGCAGCTCTAGCTCCATATGGATGCATAGCGGTCAGACCGTCAGGGTGGAGGAACGCCTCAATTTCCCAGCAACGCACTGGCGAAGAGGCAATTCCTCAAAAGCCCCATGGCTGGGAACCTTTATGCCAAGGCTCCCGGGGGGTAGCGATCACTCGCCCCCCCTCCAAACCGCTAGTGTGCAGATTGGGCCCCCGGATTGACTGGGAGGCACATCTGCTAGTGAGTCGCCATGAACCAGAAGTCCATCTCTAAGCTCCAAGCTCAGGTAAGGTCGCTATCACCGAATGATAGTCAGCAGACATAATACCCCTCCCCTATAGTTCAAACCTAGCCTAAGTGACGTAGTCCTTTAGGTAGGTGGGGGCCCGGCCCTCTGATGTGGAATGCCTCGGGGTTGGCACCAGGATGACGATGGGAGGCCTGTCCTGCTCTGTGGCTGGGGTGCTTGGAGGGGGAGGCAGCGGAGCCTCATCTGGTTCCAGGGCAGCAGGAGGCGCTCTGTCTTCCGGGACGGCTGCGGTGACAGGGGCTGGCTCCTGCAAACTCCCATCTGGAGTTTCTTGTTCTGGGATGTCTGGCAGCTCCCTCTCGGTATTCCTCAGGGCCAGACCCTCCGCCAGAGCCAGGAGCATGCGCCTGCGCAGTTGGTCAACATGCTTCCGCAGGACCTGTCTGCAGTCAGTTGAGACCTCATAAGACACTGGACCTGTGGGGCGGATGACTCGGCCAGCAATCCATTCCAGGCCTTTGCCAAAATTCTGGATGTAGACTGGGTCCTCTGGGAAGAACCCCTGCGGTGCCTCCCTCTGCTCAGACAGATTGCGCGACTCTGGGGCCCTGTCTGGGTGCAGTCTGTCCAAGAAGATTGCGGGCTGTAGACCGGGTCCTCTGGGAAGAACCCCTGCGGTGCCTCCCTCTGCTCAGACAAATTGCGCGACTCTGGGGCCTTGTCTGAGCACAGTCTGTCCAAGAGGATTGCGGGCTGCCAACCCATGAGGAGTTCCACAGGGCAGCGCCCACTGATCGGGTTCGGGGTGGTCTGTTGCACCAGTCGGAAGCACGCCAGTCAGAAGCACGCCAGTCGGAATTCCCAGTCCCCTTCTAGCAACTGGCTGAGGGCTTCCTTGGCGGTACGCACCATCCATTCTGCCTGGCTGTTGGTGGTGGGGTGAAACGGGGTGGACCTTACCTGCCGAATCAGATTGCTGCAGAGGAACTCCTGGAATTCCTCCGAGGTGAATGCCATCCCATTGTCCGATACTATGGTGTGGGTGGCAAAGATCTTACAGAGCGCCTGTATGGTGGCTTTGGAGGAGGTGGCGGAGAGCTGATTTCTAACCACTTTTTAAAATTTTATTTATCAATTTTCCACATTAAATACAGTTAGCCTAAAGTTATTCTTATATACATTTGAGTCTATGTCTTCCATACATTATTAATCCATTTGTATAAATGCTCCCATCTTCCAAAATATATATTATCATCTTTCCCTTGAAGTATTAAGGTTAACTTATCCATCTCTGCTATTTCTAACAATTTAAATGCTATTTCCTCTTTTCTTGTTTCCAATACTTAGCTAGTAATATTCTGGCGGTCGTTAGGATATATGTCAGCATATACGTATCGTTTTGCTCATAGAACTCCGGAATTATATTTAGCAAAGCTATTTCTGCTGACAAAACCAAATCCAAATTCATTATTTCTAATATTATCCTCTGTACCATCCTCCAATAGCTATAGGCTTTTCCATATCACCACCACATATGGAATAAGGTTCCCACATTCGTTTTACACTTCCAACAATTTTTGCTGTTGGGCAAGATTTAGCTATTCTATCCGGGGACCAATACCAACAATGATATACTTTATATATTTTTTCTTTATAATTAGTGGCTCTCATGTATTTCAAATATTGCCATATATTCACCCATTGAGCTATATAAATACAATAACCTATATCCTTCATCCAAGTTACCATTGTTGAATTAACTGTTTCATCTTGCAGGTATTCTTCTAACAAAAATTTGTAAAGTTTCTGTATCTCTTTGTCACTTGTTGACAACCAAATCTTATCCAATTGCATATTTAACTCCTGAAATCCTATTAGCACATCTTTGGAGTATCTAGATTGAAGTTGCATAGCTTCCCACCAGGTAAATTTTATCTTGTGGATGGATACCAAGGTCTCCTCTGATTTTAGCTTATTGTTCTTATGTAGCAATACTTCATAGCTTGCTCTATCACATGTATTAATAAGGGAGGGCTTTATAAATGCTTCTAGCAGAGATACCCATTTTGGCATTTTTCTATAATATCTTTTATTTCATTCCAAATTTGTACTAGGGCACCTCTTATCATATGATGTCTGAAATTGGAGTGTATCTTGTCCTTCCCATACCATGCGTAGGTATGCCATCCCATACTGAGGTCATGCCCTTCTAAGCTTAAGGTTCTAATGTTTTCCAAGGTTAACCATTCCTTTATCCAGCTTAAAGCTGCTGCCTGATAATACAACTTCCAATTAGGTAATCCAAATCCCCCCTTTTCTTTTCTATCTTGAAGAGTCTTCCATTTAATTCTTGCCAGCTTAGGGTACCCAATGTAGTGTTTAATAATTTTATCCATTTCTAAGAAAAATTGGGAGTTTTTCAATATAGGTATATTTTGGGCTAAGAATAGGAACTTTGGCAATATAATCTACCCATTAAAGATAGCTGTAACTCTTTCCACCATAATAAATCTTTCCTAGTTCCTTCGAGTAGCTTATTATAATTATCTGCTATAAGAATGCTGTTCCTATTTGATAATATTACTCCTAAATATTTCACTTTCTTCACTATCTTGATTTCTGTTACTTTGTGCAATTCTTGTACTATATTAGATGCACAGTTCTTGGTTATTATTTTAGTCTTTTTCAAATTAATTTTTAATCCTGCAGTGTATCCGTACTCCTGTACAGTTTTTAATAAATGCATACAGGATGTTATCGGGTTTTATGCTATGAAGACAATGACATCTGCGAAGGCCAATAATTTAAATTCTTCCCCTTTTACTTTAAGGCCTTGTATTTGATCGCTTTCTATTACAATATCATTCCATGTTTCCAGTGCAAAAATAAATAATAGAAGTGATAAAGGGCAGCCCTGCTGTGTTCCCTTCTGAATCTCAAGACTTGCTGACATATCACCATTTACAATCACATTAGCATATTGTGTCTTGTATATTGCGCGAATCATTGTTAAGAATCAAATTCCACATTCCCAAATATCCAATTTTTAAGTAGAAACTCCCAGGATAAATTATCGAAGGCTTTTTCTGCATCCAGAAACATTAACGCCATTTGTTTCTCTGAATGATACTCATAATATTCTCTAACATTTAGAATCGTCCGCAATTTGCTTTTTATTTGTCTTCTTGGCAAAAATCCTGCTTGGTCTTGATGTATTACCTGTGATAGTACTTTACTTAGTCTTGTCGCTAGTATGTTAGCATACATTTTATAATCGGCATTCAAAAGGGAGATGGGTCTATAATTTTTAATTTCCTTATCTGTGTCTGGTTTGTGTATTAGTGTAATTACTGCTTGGTACCATGAATTCAGTAATTTTCCAGTTGTTCCTGTTTTGCAGTAGTTCTTTGAATGGTAAACTAATCTGATCTTCAAAGACTCGATATAGTTCTGTGGGCAGACCATCAGGTCCAGGCGCTTTTTTCTTCTTCTGTTTTTTAATTGCCTCCAATACTTCACAGATGGAATTTTTTTCATTAAATATGTTTTTCCTCAAACTTCTTATGGTTTCTTTCTTGGAGGTATTTCGTTATTTGCTCTCCCTTTTGTGTCTCTTGCTTGTATAAACTTCTGTAAAATTTTTCTACAATTTCCTTTAATTATTGTAAGCCATATTTTGATTCACCGATTTCTAACCATTTTGTATAAGAGTCCACCGTTACTAGAAACAGTAGCCCATGGAATGACCCAGTGAAGTCTACATGGAGCCTTGACCATGGCGTCCGGGTGGATTCCCAGGCTTGGTGAGTGTGCTTGGCAGATTGGGTCTGATGGCCTGGCAAGTCTGGTAGTGCTTTACCCAAGACTCCACCTCCGTGTCTATACTTGGCCACCATATGTAGCTGTGGGCCAGGGCCTTCATCCGGACAATGCCGGAATGGGCCTCATGTAGAGCCATCAGGACTCTGTGCCGCAGTACACTGGGGATGACCACCCTGTCTCCCCACAGTAAACAGCCCTTGTATGCAGACAGCTCGTCCCACCAGGTGGCAGAGGCTGTGAACTCCAGCCCATCTACTGCCACAGGCCCTCCCCTCACCACCCAGTCGAGTCCCTCGACCCAGGCTTCCCAGTGAAGTGTATGGGCCGGGTCGAATGGAGGGACAAGTCCCGCTCCTGGAGCGACTGCCATCATGCTGTGTGGAGGTGGAGGTGAAGCAGGAGGTGAAGCAGGCATGGAGGTCACTTGACCTTCTGAATTCATCGGCTGAAGCCACGATCGTCCTCAGGTACCGGTCTTCCTCTGATGCCTCCATGGCCCAGCCAGCTCAGCGGGATTCCATCCTTGTCACCATTGTTTTGCAGTGGGTTCAATGCATTAAGGAGTCAGGAAAAAGCGTGATAATCAGCACATGGTTTACTCATACCCAAGAGAACAACACAATGCCAGCTGATGGCCAACTATGTCCAGTTCCCATGGACCACCTCCAGGTCTCATTGGTGGGTTTAAACTTCCTGCCAAGGTTCCTATTGGTGATGGCTTGAGGTTTCAGGATCCTAGTCCCTATTGTCTCTTGAGCTCCAAGCTCAGGAAAGGTCACTGTCACCTAGTGGTGGTCAGTGGACATAACAACTATAGAAGAACAACTGTAAAACTGGAATCAGAAGAATGCAAGACGATAAACTTTTTGAAACTGTAACAACTTGGAAAAGCCCTCCCCCCGAATACAAACCCTTTAAAATAAAAATCTTTTAGAAACAGGAAATGCCAAGCAGAACAGCACAAAACCAAACCAAAGAAAACTACTTTTAAAGAAACAGAAAGGTAAAAAGGCCTTCCTACGCCCAATCACAACTCCCCTCCAGAAGAACAAAAAACACAGAAAATTTGAAATAATACTTTAAAACAAACAAGAAACCGTCTTGAAGATACCCAGCAAGCATAGAACAAGAAGATCGTCCCTGGCAGGCAGGCAGGACTCCAAGGCAGAGATCAGAGCAGCAGCACCACTCCAAAAAGTCTAGCTATGAAATGGAGTCCAGCGACATGCCTTCTGTCCTCTGTCCCATGGAGGAATTATAGAATTGTCATGATTGGGTAGTGTCAGACTCCTGCAACAATCAATTCTCAACAACTTTGATGCAAAGAAGTAAAGTTTATTGAAGTATGGAGATGGTCTTTATACCTCTTGTGTCAGAACAAAGAGTTTAACTTTTGTATAAATAGGGAGTTGCCCAAAAAGACTGACGCAACCACTTTTAACTTTAAAAGGGGTAACTTCTCTGATATGAGGGGACATGTGAGGAAAAAATTGAAAGGAAAAGTGGAAAAGGTCAAAACCATTGGGGAAGCTTGGAAACTATTTAAAAATACAATCCTAGAAGCTCAGAAAAATTATATACCACAGGTTAGGAAAGGCACAAATAGGTATAGAAAAAATCCTGCATGGTTAACAAATAAAGTAATGGAAGCTGTAAAAGGTAAGAAGGATTCCTTTAAGTGGTGGAAAGCTAGTCTCCATAAGGTTGATAAAAAGAAACACAGGCTGTGGCAAATAAAATGTGATCAGGCAAGCAAAAAGGGAATATGAGGAGCATATCGCAAAAAACATAAAGGCCAACAATAAAATTTTCTTCAAATACATTAGAAGTAGGAAACCAGCCAGGGAGGCAGTGATGACCAAGGGGTAAAAGGAGTAGTGAAGGATGACAGGGAAATGGCTGAGAAGCTGAATGCATTTTTTCCCTCTGTCTTCATCGTGGAAGATGAGAAGTGCTTGCCCACTCCAGAACCACTGATTTCGTGAGGGGGTTTGAAAGACCTGAATCAGATTGAGGTGACAAGAGAAGAAGTCTTACGACTGATGGACAATTTAAAACTAATAAATCACCAGGCCCAGATGGCATTCATCCGAGAGTTCTGAAAGAACTCAAATGTGAACTTGTGGATCTCCTTACAATAATATGTAATCTTTCTTTAAAATCTGCCTCCATTCCTGAGGACTGGAAGGTAGCTAATGTCACTCCCATCTTTAAAAAGGGCTCCAGGGGAGATCCGGGAAATTACAGGCCAGTCAGTCTGATGTCGATACCGGGTAAGTTGGTGGAAACTGTTATTAAGGAAAGAATTAATAGGCACACTGATGAACAAAAACTATTGAAGCAGACTCAGCATGGGTTCTGTAAGGGAAGATCTTGTCTCACTAACATGTTAGTGTTCTTTGAGGGGTTGAACAAATATGTGGACAAGGGGGACCCAATAGATGTTGTTTACCTTGACTTCCAGAAAGCTTCTGATAAAGTTCCTCATCAAAGGCTCCTAAGTAAGCTCAATAGTCATGGGATAAAAGGACAAGTCCTCTTGTGGATCAAAAACTGGCTTATAGGCTTCCAGTCTGGGATACATGGCATCCTGACGTGTTCTGGCTTTGCTCCCAGAACATACGGAGGGTTTTTATGACAGGGTGGGCTATACAGCCTGCCGCAGATCTCCCCAGGCAGGGGGGTGACTGTCAGAAGCCCTAACCTAGTCAGCCAAACACCATGCCTTGCGGTTCAAACAAGAATAGCGTTTATTATAATGCTGCAATAGAAAGGTTACTGAAGCAGGTACATTGTTCAGAATAACTTGGTTACACAAAGCAGGCGGTTATACAGGGAAGGGGGTGAATGGGGACCCCCCCTTCTACCAATCAGGGAATAACATGCGAATGGGAATCGAAAGTTACTACGCTAATGAAGTTCCCAAACGCCCCCATTATTCTCAGCAAAGCTGCAGCTTTGAAAGCGATAGGAAAGCTCGCAGCTTGACTCCTCAAGGTCAGAACGTCCAGTCTGCGAGAGATAGGGGTTGCCAGAGTCACATTCCATTCTCACACCCTAGGCATAAATCAACACCCCTCGGATTCCAACCTCCCGCCCGTCACGCCACTATGGCGCCCATAGCCATCCTCCCCTCCCCTCCATCCATCATGGCAGGACTACCTGACAGTGACTAGCAACGAGCATTGGCCCGAGTGGGAGTTGAGATCGGCTGATAGCGGGGCTTTAAAGAGCGCCGCGACCAGCCTTGATCCCCTCCCCCCAAGAGGGCACTTCGGAATTTCTCTAAAAGACCCCACCGAGTTGGATTCTCAACATAACGCATGACCCAGACCTCCAAGACATTCTACGGAAACTGATACCAAGGAAACACTGCTATAACAAGACACGGACTTTGAAGGTAACTTTTCAAAATTGCTCACCGGAAACGCGCTGATCCCAAGAATAAACAGCATCCGATGTAGCGCATGATCGTGCTGTATTCTGTGTACTAACACCGACTCCGGAAAACGCAGTTAAACAGCAAAAAAAAAGGGCCAAAAAGCCGGTTTGTTAATCATTCCTGCGGTCGGGATATTGACTTTAAAATAGAAACTAACACCAAGTCCCGCGAGAATCAGTGTGGAAAATTACTCAAGCTGCGACAGAAATCACCAGAACAGGAAGTGACCTCAGACCAGACAAGTAGCATTTCCTAGAGACGACCAAGGAGGCCGGAAGAATGGAGGAAACCAGAAGTCAAGGGGGACGATTAAGATTGCCGGACAGGAAGTAAACAACAGGAAGAGCTATTTGCCATAGAGAAATTGCGCCCGCCATTTTGAGAAGGTCGAAACGATTTATTCGGATTTTAGCCAAAAGACTTAACAGAAAAAAGTGAAAATAGAGTGGTTTAACTAGGCACAAGAAGAGCTTTAATTTGATGTAAGTTTTGTGATAATTCTAAACAACGGCTTACGATCTTCGGCAACGACAGAGGGTGAACTGTTGGTCCTCCCCGAAAATGGCAGCTAAAGAGGAGAAGAAATTACAGGGCATGATGGAAGCCATGGAAAAATGGGTGATGGAAGCTATACAAAAAATGGAAAAAAACTCTAGGAAAAGTGGCTGATGAAGTAACTGACCTGAAAAAAAGACTTGGCTGGGATTACAAAGGAAATACAGACGTTGAACAAAAGAACAGACAAGGTGGAGGAGAGAGTGAAAGGAGTGGAAACTGGTGTATCTGAGGTTGCTAAAGAAGCATCAAAAGCCAATGTAATGGTGGAGTACAACGGAATGCTTAACCATCTGAGATTTAGGGGAATCCCTGAAGATAAAAATGAGAATATCCACTCAGTCATGGTGGATGCTGTTGCAGATTTTTTAAAGCTAGAAGAGGAGAGGGTGGCGGCACATATAGATTTGGTATACAGAGTCAACTCTGCGATTGCACAAAAGAAAAAATTACCCAGAGATGTGATTGTCCAGTTTATATCCAAAAGATTGAAAGAAGACTTGTTTAAGCAACAATTTCAGGAAGATTTCACAATTGACAACAAGAAAATTATGATATTAAAGGAACTACCCAGATCAATTCTTCAGGACAGACGACTTTTTAAAGACCTGACCGACAAACTGAAAACAGAAGGCATTAGATACAGATGGGAAATTCCAAAAGGTGTCAGTTTTACATTTAAACAGAAGAGAGTCACCATCAAGTCAGTAGAGCAAATGACCAAGTTCATTAAAGACAATTTTAAAGACTCTGATAAATAAATACAAAGTCAACATGGAGAGTCAAATTATTTCTTGGAATGTTAATGGACTTAATTCACCCCAAAAAAGAAAAAATATTAGGCTATGGTTGGAAAAACAAAAATGTGATATTGTTTGTTTAAAAGAAACACATATTAAAAAGACTGATGTTAAATTTCTGATTCAAAGTAGACTAGGAGAGGAATTTTACTCCCTCTCCTCACAAAAGAAAAAAGGAGTTGTTACATATGTAAAAAAAGAATTGGAGCCAAAGGAAATTTTTAAAGACAAAGAAGGAAGATTCTTGGCAGTGGAAGTTATGCTTCAGAATAAAAAGACCCTAATTGTAAATCTCTATGCCCCGAATGGAGCCAAGGAAAAATTCTTTCAAGATTTGTGGGAACAATTACAACAGTTAACCTATGAGCAAATGATACTGATGGGTGACTTTAATGGTACTGTTAACAATGCTATTGACAGAAAATCAAAAAAAAAAAAATGAAGGTATAGGTAAACTTCCGAAAGTATTTTTTCAAATGGCAAAACATGAGCACCTGGAAGATGCATGGAGAACTAAAAATCCTAAAGACAAAGACTATTCTTTTTACTCGTCAAGATATGAGTCTTTCTCAAGAATAGACATGATGTGGATGACCGAGAACTTGATCTTGCAAACACGTAAAATTGAAATATTACCTAGAATTCTTTCTGACCACAGCCCAGTAAAGTGGTCGACATATGTCAAAAGAAAGAAATTTCGATGGAGACTCAATGAGGATTTACTGGACAAACAAAATATTGTGGACAAAATAAGGACAGAAACCAAAACGTATTTTCAACTAAACTTAAATAAAGATGTACAGACGCAAACGGTATGGGAGGCATATAAAGCTGTGATGAGAGGACATCTAATTGTAATTAACAACAATGAAAGAAAACAACAATTCAAAATAGATAAAGAAATTATGGAAAATATCCAAAAGAAAGAAGCAGAACTCAAGAAGAGACCTGGCAAAAAGAAAATTTTGAGAGAACTGAGGATCCTAAGGGAACAATATGATGCGAGGTTAAATAAAGAAGTATATTGGAATTTGAAAAAATTGCAACAGAAGTCCTTTGAAGGAGCGAATAAACCTGGGAAATATTTGGCATGGCAATTGAAGAAAAGAAGAGAGAACAAAACAATAATTAAACTGAAAGATGGGAATAGAGACATTATAGACCCAGGAGGGATCCGGAGAGAATTTTATAAATACTATGCTACTCTTTTTCGAGCAAAACAAATGGATCAACAAAAAATTCAAGACTATTTATCAAAAGTGAATTCGACACAACCAAGCTCAGAAATAAAAGCAATGTTAAACGCTGTGATAACTAAAGAAGAAATCAGCAAAGCAATAGGAGAAGCAAAAATCTCCAAAGTTCCAGGACCAGACGGTTTTCCAGCCAAATTCTACAAGAAACTTCAAGAACACCTGGTACCAGTTCTAGAGATTCTTTTAAATGAAATTAGACAAAGCGGGAAGATTCCAGATTCCTGGAATGAAGCTGCAATCACCTTAATACCGAAATAAACTCAAGATTGAACTAATGTTAAAAATTATCGACCAATTTCACTTCTGAACAATGATTACAAAATTTATGCAAAAATTTTAGCAGAACGCCTTAAAAGGTATTTGAAAGACACTATTGCCGAAGATCAGGCTGGGTTTTTGCCAGGTAGGCAAATAAAGGACCACATGAGGGTTGTTTTAGACGCAATAGAGTACTATGATAAGCACCCGGAAAAAGAGGTTGGCTTTTTATTTTTAGACGCGGAGAAGGCATTTGATAACTTGAATTGGGAATTTATGTTCAAAGTGATTGAAAAATTGCAGATGGGTGCAGAATTTACAAGAATGATTAAATCAATATACAAAGAACAAAAGGCTACGGTGATTGTAAATGCAGAATCAACAGAAGCGTTCCGGGTCAGAAAAGGGACTAGACAGGGCTGTCCCCTATCGCCATTGTTATTCATCTGGATTTTGGAGATTCTGCTGCAAATGATTAGAGATAATGATAATATAAAAAGTTTGCGTATTAGAGGTTTTTCATACAAATTAAGAGCATTTGCTGATGATATTATGTTTATTGTTGAAGATCCTGTTAATAACATGCCTTTGGTATTTGAAAAAGTAAAAGAGTTTGGTGACCTCGCAGGGTTCTATGTAAATAAAAATAAATCGAAAATATTGTGTAAAAACATGAATGTTACAAAGCAACAAATTTTACGAAATCTGACAGAATGTGAAGTGGTTAAAAAGGTTAAATATCTGGGAGTTGACATTACAATGAAAAATATTGATTTGTTTAAGAATAATTATGAAAAATTGTGGGTTTTGATAAAGCGTGATTTAGAAAAGTGGGAAAAACTTAGATTATCTCTTCTTGGAAGAATTGCCGTTGTCAAAATGAATGTACTGATGTTTTTGTTTCAGACAATACCAATTGTAAAAGATGTGAAAGTGTTGGTGAAATGGCAAAGAGAAATTTTTAAATGTATCTGGGCAGGAAAGAAGCCAAGAATTAAAATGAAAATAATGTATGATATCAAAGACAGAGGTGGCTTCCAAGTCCCGAATTTGCATTTGTATCATGAAGCAGTATGTATGTCTTGGTTAACTGACTGGGTTAATTTGGAAAATAGAAAACTTTTGGCCCTTGAGGGTCACGATTGCAGATTTGGCTGGCATTGCCTATCTTTGGTATGGGAAAAATAAAGTAGACTCAATGTTTAAGCATCATTATGTAAGGAGAACATTGTTTGATGCATGGACCAGATACAAGAACACAGTTCCTGATGAGAGGCCTTTGTGGATTGTTCCTGCTGCAGTTATTCATCCCTTTTCAGAATATAAAGGTAACGATTGGTTGAAATACCAAGAGTTGCTTCAAAAGGAAGGGAAAAAATATGTTTTAAAACCAAATAATGAATTAGAATTTGAGTATGGATGGTTACAATATTGTCAAATACGGGATATTTACAAAAAAGACTGTAAAGAGGTTGGTTTTAGAGCTAAGAACGATGAGTTTGAAGATATATGGTTGAAAAAGCGAAAAATGATATCAAAGATTTATAAAACCTTGTTGACTGTATATACTTTGGATGAAACTGTTAAAGAGCAAATGATAAAATGGGCCATAAATATGAACAAAGAAATTTCTATGGAAACATGGGAATTTTTGTGGAAAAAAGCTTTTAAAATGTCAACCTGTGTCAATGTAAAAGAAAATTGTTATAAGATGATGTACAGCTGGTATATGACTCCAAAAAAGATTGCTAACATTAGTATGGATAAGAACTTGAGTAATAAGTGTTGGAAATGTAAAAAAATAGAGGGTTCTTTTTACCATATGTGGTGGTCATGCGATAAAGCAAAGGTATACTGGTCAAATGTACATTGTGAGATGCAGAAAATATTAAAAATTCCTATTAGGAAAAGTCCGGAACTTCTTCTCTTAGGTTTGACAATGGAAAAAATCCCACAAGAAAAAAGGACACTATTATGGTATATGATTACATCGGCGAGAATGGCTTTTGCTCAACAATGGAAAGCAGAGAAGGTGCCAGATATACATGACTGGTTAAGAAAACTGCTGTTTTTAGCCGAAATGGACAAAATGATGAAAAAACTAAATGGACAAATGGCAGAACAATATTTAAAAGACTGGAAAGGCCTGAAATTGTATATGGAAACTGAATATAGAATGAAAGGGAAAATGTACAATCTTGATTTGTATTGAAACTGAATGAGAAATGAAATGAACATTTGATTGTACTGTACCTTTATTGGAAATTATGTTTGTAAAAGTCAGGCTTTTATGTATTTGAAATTGGGTTACCTGGTTTGTTGATTGTTACAAGTCTAAACTTGATTACCTTTTAACTTTTTCTTTTTTGTTCTTAGCAGTGTTGGAAGCCTATTAGGGGGGTGGGGGGATGGGATGGAAATCTTTTTAAATTGTATTGGTAATGATGTTTAACAATGTTGAATGCATCCCAATAAAAATTTTGTTTCAAAAAAAAAACCCCTGGCTTATAAATAGGAAGCAGAGAGTGAGTATAAATGGGAAACTTTCTCAGTGGAAGGTGGTAAGCAGTGGGGTACCACAGGGATCAGTACTCGATCCAATGCTTTTTAACTTGTTTATTAACGATTTGGAATTGGGAGTAAGCAGGGAAGTGGCTAAATTTGCAGATGACACGAAGTTGTTTGGGGTGGTGAAAACCAGGGAGGATTGTGAGGCACTGCAAAGGAATCTGTCGAGGATGGGTGAGTGGACGTCACTGTGGCAAATGGGGTTCAATGTGGCCAAGTGCAAAGTGATGCACATTGGAGCCAAAAATCCTAACTATAAATACACGTTGATGAGGTCTGAACTGGCAGAGACTGACCAAGAGAGAGATCTTGGAGTCGTAGTAGATAACTCAATGAAAATGTCGAGACCGTGTGCGACTGCAATAAAAAAGTCCAACGTTATGCTGGTGATTACTAGAAAGGGAATTGAAAACAAATCAGCCAGGATCATAATGCCCCTATATAATTCATTGGTGTGACCTCATTTGGAATACTGTGTACAGTTCTGGTCGCCACACCTCAAAAAGGATATTATAGCATTGGAAAAAGTACAGAGAAGGGCAACTAGAATAATAAAAGGGTTGGAACACTTTCCCTATGAAGAAAGGTTAAAACACTTGGGGCTCTTTAGCTTGGAGAAATAACGGCGGAGGGGTGACATGATCGAGGTTTATAAGATTAATCATGGGATTGAGCAGGTTGAGAAAGAAGTACTTTTCTCCCTTTCTCACAATACAAGAACTCGTGGGCACTCAATGAAATTGCTGAGCAGTCAGGTTAGAACAGATAAAAGGAAGTACTTCTTCACCCAAAGAGTGCTTAACACATGGAATTCACTACAAGCATGGACAGTTTCAAGAGGGAATTAGATAAACATATGGAGCAGAAGTCCATCAGTGGCTATTAGCCACAAGGTATAGATAGGAACTCTCAGTCTGGGGCAGGTGACTCACTCTATCCTTGGTGCTGGGGGGGGGGCAGCAGTGGGAGGGCTTCTAATGTCCTGGCCCCACTGCTGGATCTTCTGATGGCATCTGGTATTTTTGGCCACTATGTGACAGAGTGTTGGACTAGATGGGCCATTGGCCTGATTCGACATTGGGTTCTCTTATGTTCTTATGTTCTAACTGGCAATAAGTGTGCAAAGCAAGCAGATATACATAATTCAAGAGGGTCTCCTGATGGCTTGGAGCCAATCACGGAATAGGTAAAAGCCTGCCAAAGCTAACAAATCTATTTTCCCAAGAGAAAGCTGGTGCTAGACAGTGCTCCCTCTACGCTGTGGAGTCTTGTGAGCAAAAAAATCTACTTTGTGAGCTACTGGCATTAAAGTTGTGAGCGAGTGATTTGGCTACTGCCTAAATTAGTTTGCTCTGGAGCCATCCTTCCTGAGCTAAGACAAAAATGTGTGAGCCAGAGGCTAGAAAACTGTGAGGTAGCTCACACTAACTCAGCTTAGAGGGAACACTGGTGCTAGACACCAAGGCCAAATGCTCATGTGACAAAGATAAAGAAACACTGAAGGCACAGATAAAAGAAACTTAGAACTCCAGAGACATCCCCTCAGTCCATGGCAGCTAGAGGCCTAGATGACAGGTAGACAGTTTGTGCTCCCCCTAAGGTCTGATCCCATTGCCTGGGAGAGATGCCCTCTCCCTCCTGTTGCCTAGGAGTCCTGTAAACTTGAAAAAATACTAGAAAAACAGCCCTGGGAGCCTTAAAATGGCAACCTTGAATATTCCTCTATATACATGAATATTTCCTGATTTTTTGGGACCTGGTTAATCAGCCCATATTCCCGAATGTACCCAAAAATACCTAGTAAGGTATTTTGGGGGTATATATTTAGACAAGATACGTCCAAATGTACATCCCTAAAGGCAAAGGTAAAGGTTTCCTCGCTCAAAAGCCAGTCGAATCCGACTCTAGTGTTGCAGTGCTCATCTCCGTTTCAAAGCCGAAGAGCCAGCACTGTCGGAAGACGTTTCTGTGGTCATGTGGCCGGCATGACTAAACACCAAGGCGCACGGAATGCTGTTACCTTCCCACCGAAGTGGTACCTATTTATCTACTTGCAATTTCTTGCTTTCGAACTGCTAGGTTGGCAAGAGCTGGAATTAGAGATGGGAGCTCACTCCATCATGCGGCACTCGGGTCTCAAACTGCTGAACTACTGACCTTCCACAGCCTGCAGTTCAGCGTCTTAACCACTTGAGCCACCACAGCTCCTGTACATCCCTACTCCTTACCAAATAATAGAATTGGGTAAGAAAATCACACTGTGAAGAATCCTTTATCTTCCTCAATTTGCAAGCTTGTGAATTATACAGAACTGAAGGGCTGTTTTCTTTTTTTTTTGCCTTGCACTAGAATATGATTTAGCAGAATGAGTTGATTGGGACTGAAGCAAATCAAGGGCAAATCAAGGGCTTCTTGTTCCTGCAACCTCAGGGAGGTCAAAACCCAAACATTTCAACCACTAATAGAATTCTCTGTAAGTGTTAATTAAGCAAGGTGAAAGGACCCTTTTTGCCTTTCTTTATGGCCCTCCCCAGTAACCCTGTTTTACCCTCAGAATCCATTACTGCTCTCTTGCATTTGCCTGCCTCATTAGGAAAAAATAACTTGCAAAGTCAACCAGTTCTGCTGTGATATTTCCCAAATTAGGTACCTGTGGGATTAATGCTTAATATAGCCCCTGTTTTAAGACTTAATACACACACACAGATTTGACATGGTTCTAGCCAATTTTGCTAGGCATTTAATTAGAAGCTAGCTAAATTATGTTTTGAGAGATTCTCTCTTGCATTTCAGTTTTCATGGTGGTGGGGATGGTGAGTCAGGAGGCCCCTTGGGTACTGTTCCTAGTCTTGCTACTGATGCTAGGTCTGACCTTGCCTAACTAAACTCTCCCACTTCTTAATGCTTCCCTTATTTGCAAAATTAGCCTTGGTCACACATGTGGTGGGGTTTAATTTAATAACAACTTTGAAATCTCCTGTAAGAGAATTGCTAAGTATAATAACTTATCTGATCTTTGTGTCAGATGTTGCTTAGCTTCTTCCCTGTCAGGAATGGAACCGTTTTGCTTGCGATTTTCTTTAAGAGTCGTTCTGAGCTTGAATACGGTTGCCCAAATTCTGCCACCAGAAATACCGAATTCTGCAGTTGAAATAAAATCATGTAAAGAAGGGGAACTAGTATAAATGAGTTTAATATTTTCTTGGAGATTTGATTTTTCTTTGCAAAAGAGCTCCCTCCCTTCAGTAAGTAGGGGAAAAGCTGCCCTGATCCCATTTTTAGGGTAGGGTGGGGTATAGATTAAATAAATAAATAAGGTAATATAGATTTATGGACCTTGATAGGCAAATGTTAGGTAAGTATGAAGGGAACAGGATGTTGGCCCATGGGGAGGACCTAGGATTAGTGCTAAAACATGCCTTCTCCTGGTTGATGCAGTTCCCCTGAGTGCTAAGCTAAATTTTTACATACTTTCAGGTGTGAACTGGAATATATGAGCTAGAAACTTTTGCTATAAAATAAATGAGAAGTTGAATTCCATGGGAGTTTGTTTTAGAACCTTTCCCTTCTAACTGTGCATCGTCTTAGAATCTTTAATCTTGAGAGGGCACAACTGGAAAGCCAGATAAAACAGAAGTCCTGGTCTCCATTTTAACCCTGGAAACAAAGAGACAGCAAGAGATTTAGAAGGTGAGAAGCTGTGTTCAGTCAAAGACCAGAATAGTTGGGAAGGATGCTGGGTAGCCATAGAGAATTGGCGATATACTGTAAAGCAGGGATAGGAATTTGTTCTGCAGTTGTGGGCCCTTTGGAAATGCAACATGATCTGCAGTGCTACAGCTGACTTGTGCATTAATTAACCCATACATTTCATTATATTTGTTTGATGGACACATTGCATTCTTCTGTCAGACTCCAGGAGTGTAATCAGCCTTGAGAAATGGTGCAAAAAAGATCAGAAAACAACCCCAAATGTTGTTTTGGCATCTTCATAGATTTGAGAATTTCCACACTGCTGTTGTACCACATAAGGGTTTCTGTCCTTTCCCTGACCTTTCACTGTAGGAAAACAGCTTGTGACAGAGAAATGTCATCTTTCCTCAGTTAAGACTTTCTGTCTGCCAGTGTGTTCAAAAGCTAGCTACTCAGCAGTGTGATCTGATAGTATAATAGAGTTTTATTATTTATTTATTCAATTTATACCCTGCCCTTCCCACCAAAGCAGGCTCAGGGTGGCTTACATAAAAAGTTATAACATAAAACAAAACATTCGAAAAACCATTCATAAAGTGCTAGTGACAGTTTTAGTGTTGCACAACAATAGTTAGTGGAATCACTTCAATAGTAGAGCCATCAACCCCAGTAACTGTTGGATGGACTTCATTGGTTGCCTGCATTTTCTAATATGTAGAGACCATAGCCTTAATGCTTCTGGCCCCGTCTGCTGCTAGAAAGTCCTTGCCTATGGTGTAGTTGAGGGAAGCACCAAAAATTGTGTTTGCTGAGAGGGTTCAAGTCTAGATCTTTCCCAGTTAATTATCAAACCAAGGTTGTTTCAAGTGGAAATGATAAGGTGAATTTGGTTGCCTAAAATATCATGGCTATGGGCCAAGATCAATCAGTCACCTAGGAAAGGAAAAATAGAGCAACCTTGTGTACATAAATATGCTACTATCACAGCCATGCACAGTAAAAACCCTGGGTGCTGTAGCCAATCCAAATTGAAGGGAAGATATGAGGACCTTGTCTGCGATACAGGAGATTCCTGTGAGATTGGTGGATAGAAATGTGAAAGTAGGCATCTTTTAAATCAAGCACTGTGAACCTGGGGCAGGGGTCTTTTCGGGGGGGAGCGCACTGGAGCGCAGCTCCGGGAGCTCAGGAGCCAAGCCCCGCCCCCAGCCGGCGTCCCGGAGAGTCTTTCAGGCAGCCGAATGTCAATTTCAGCTCCATTATATCCTATGGGCCATTGAAGTCAATGGTGAAAACATAGGGTATATTCTGGGGGCTGGAGGGGAGGGGGTTTGAGGGAGAGGCTCGAAACTCACAAGATAGCTGATGGAGCCTCTCCCCAAGATACCCACCAAGTTTCAAGAACATTGGACCAGGGGGTCCAATTCTATGGGCCCCCAAACAGGTTGCCCCTATTCCCTCCATTGTTCTCTATGGTGGGAAAAAAATAACTTTTTTCCCAGCATAGAGAACAATGGAGGAAATGGGGCAACCTGTTTGGGGCCCATAGAATTGGACCCCTGGTCCAATGTTCTTGAAACTTGGTGGGTATCTTGGGGAGAGGCTTCATCAGCTATCCTGTGATCTTGGAGCCTCTCCCTCAAACCCCTCCTCCAGCCCCCAGAATATACCCTATGTTTTCACCATTGACTTCAATGTCCCATAGGGTATAATGGGGCTGAATTGCCACTGAATTTCTTTCATTCCCTCCTTTCCTTCTTTCTTTTTCCTCTTTCCCTCATTCTTCTCTTCTCTTCTCTCTTTCTTTCTCTCTTTCTTTCTTTCTTTCTTTCTTTCTTTCTTTCTTTCTTTCTTTCTTTCTTTCTTTCTTTCTTTCTTTCTTTCTCTCTCTCTCTCTCTCTCTCTCTCTCTCTCTCTCTCTCTCTCTCTCTCTCTTTCTTTCTTTCTTTCTTTCTTTCCCACCTTCTTCTCTTCTCTTTTTTCCTCCTTTCCCTGTTTCCCTCCTTCTTCCCTCTCTTTCTTTCCCTCTTTCTTTCCTTCCTTCTTTCCTTCTCTCTACTCTCTCCCTTTCCTTCCCTCTTTCCTCCTTCTGTGGCCCAACTCTCATGAGAAGGAGTTTAAACTTTAAACCCCTTCTCTCTTAGACCCCCCACCCAGACCAGCTGGGGAAGGGAAGGGGAGGCTTTTGAAGATGCTTCCCCCCCTTTTGCTTCCCCTTCTGACATCACTTCCAGTGATGTCAGGGGGCGTGGCATATGCTAATAGCCTAATAGCTCATTAGCATACCATATGCTAATGAGCTCCTGCAGCTGTTCTTCTACGAAAAGACCCCAGGGCCTGGGGTAAGAAACTCAATCACTGAAGAAAGGGAAACCATTCTGAATATTGAAACATTAACAAACTTGATGAAGTCCTTCAGATCCAAAATGGGTCTGTGCTCACCATCCTTCTTATCTGCTCTAAAGAATCTGGAATGGAATTCCTGGGACTGGAGACTTTCAGGGACCTGCTCAACTGCACCCTTCTCTAGGAGCTAATCTAGTTTAACCTTAAATTCTGGGTAGGGAATATCGACAGCAGTAGAAGCTCAATGACAAGGGGGCTGGGAAATAAACTCTAAGCTATGACCATCTTCAGCTATTGAAAAAACACAAGTATCAGAAGTGATATAGCCCCATACCTTTAGAAACTGAGCCAACCTATCTCTAAAACTGGGGTATTCTCAGTAACTGGGATGTTTAGTCAAAGCTTTGATGCTTGTTGGCTCTGTTCTCTCTGTGGGGTTTTGTTTTTTGGCTTCTCATTTTTGTGACTGAAGAGTGCATCATCTTTGTGTTTATCCCTAATTTGTGATATCTAGAAACTTGATTGCCACCCCAATCGGAATAACGAGACAGACAATAGTTTGGAATCAAACAAGGACCACTTTATTAACTATTAGCAAATTGTAACTATACTGCAAGGAACAAACTAAGTGGGAGCGGAACAGACAAGGCACGTGTCAGTCCAACCTCCTTGCCCAATATGGGGGTGAGCCACCAGCCCTGGTCTTGAGCCACCAATCTGGCTTGTGACTGGCAGCCCAGCCAATGGTTGCCTATCCCCGAAGTCATACAGCTTGCAGGGAGGAGCCTACCTAAGAGGTTCCCAGAGGTGATCATCATTCCCAGCCCTGGGCTGTAAAACTCAGAAGCCATTCCTGATTATGACTCCCTTGTTCCCCAATGGGAAATGGCTTAATGTGCTCACCAGTTCTGCTCTCTTACCCACAGTACTCTGCCACCTGCGAGGTCAAGCCTCTGCCTTGGCTGATGCAGCTACCTAACAGCCCAAGGCTGCGCTAATCTCTTGCTGCAAATACCCTAAAAACAGATCATTGCCCTTGTTTGATAAATATGAAACTGCCTTCTATGGAATCAGACCCTTGGTCCATCAAAATCAGCATTGTCTACTCAGACTGGCAGTGGCTGTCCAAAATCTCAGGCAGAGGTCTTTCATATCACCTGCTGCCTGGTCTTTTAACTGGGGCTACCAGGGATTGAATCTGGTACCTTCTGCATGCCAACCAGATGGTCTACCACTGCGCCTATACATCCCTATACAGGTCCTGCAACTCAACTCGTATACTGGCATGTGGCAAATATTGACCCAAACCACCTTCCATCGCTTCTTGCATCTGATGGTTGGCTTTACGTCATGCCCAATCAATGCACCTGGGGTCACCAAGGTTCTGCCATACCTGTCATGGCAACATAGCAGACCAGACTATCTGCATGGTGGGCCACCTTGCTCTTATCATTGCGAGGTCTTCCGTGGCCTGAATGACAAACTTAAGCCATTTCGTCAAACCTTGCTCTTATCATTGCGAGGTCTTCCGTGGCATGAATGACAAACCTAGAAATTGGCCTTTCATCAAACCTAGGCCATTACCTCCTAGTTGCACAACCAGAGCATCCGGAGATGGCCCCTGTGATTCCTCAAACAACAATGGAAGGAGACCGGGCCAACACATGCCCCTCCTACCCAACCATTCAACAAACACCCACTCACGAAGGCCCAACTGAGAACCAACAGGCACCCTCCTAGCCTGGTGAGTGGCCCAGAAAACCATACTGTGGCCGCAGATGGTGATCCTTCATCTCACCCGGCGGCCTTCAGCACCTGAAAAAGAACTACATTAGTAACTTATTCAAACTTAAAACATGCATATATGCACATAACCCTTAAAACAACATGATCACTAACGATCTATGCTCCGAATCTCTGCAGTAGAGTACCCCATGGCAGCTGTGGTAGATGTGGCCCCTATTCTAAAGGAGTGAGTCCCAAAACGGAAATCTCCCAGGCTCAGCTGCACAAGAGCTTTCTGAGTCAGTGCCCAAAACTGAAATTTGGTAAGGGGGGAGCCATCCCTGTGCTGGAATAAAACTCCTTCTCCCCCTGCCCAACTGCTCAGATATTGACGTAAAGCCAACACTAAGCACAACTCCACCTTGAAACAAAGTCCAAGCTCAATAACCGAGCCCCTGCCCAGTTGATCAGTTTTTGATTGCCTAATATTGAGCGTCACGCTGTCCTCCAGCATGGTAACATCCCTGTAGCAAAGAAAACAGATGTATTCTACTGTGAGGCAGACACAAACTTGCTAATCTGGAGAGCTCAAAGAAGGGTGATCAAAGATGCCTCATGGAAAAGGGAAGCCTCATATTCATCTTCGCAAAGGCTAGGCCACAGTGCCCTGAGGCCCTTGAGCACAGCTGGGGTCAGGAGCTCCTGGGAGTCCTCCAACTGATCGCCCTCCTGTGACCAACCTTCTAGCATTTTCTGTATGCGAAAGTTGCTTGTCCTATCATCATATCCTGTGGCCTTACTAGCGTAAGCTAAAGACAACAGCTTGCCCTTAATGGAATGCACTGACATGCCCTTACCTTTTAGATACATGCAAAAATGCATTAATTGGAACACTGGGATGGACCAGACCTGTTGCAGACCAGTTTCCTGCCTGAAGGCAATTAACTGTTGACCCGCCCTCCTATATGATCTCCGAGTGGAAGGGGCTAGGGCTAAACCAATCACCCTTTCGGCCTCAACCCACCAGTCTGCCAGAGGCCTGGTGCCATCCTTACTGAGCGCTGGTCAGCTTCCGGGGCCGGCTGACGGAACCTCCCCATCTGTATTCAAGAGAGAGCATCAGCGACCCCATTACTGATACCCGGCATGTGCTTAGCCCAAAACAATATATTGTTGTTTAGACAGAGCAGCGTAAACTCCTAACCAACGCCATGACCCTTGGCGACTTGGATTGAATGAATTAATGACATGGACTGTGGCCAGATAGTTGCACCAGAAGTGGACTGTATGATCAGCAAATTCAGCTGTCCAAATCTCCACCACTACAATGATTTGGAAAAATTCCAAAAAGGTTAGGCCTTTAACCCACCCCACTTGAAACCACTCCACCGGCCAATTTTCCGCACACCAGTGGCCGTAGAAATAGACCCCAAAGATGGAAGAGTCAGCAGCGTCGGATGTAACTTGAAGTTCGGCTTTCACCTGAAGATCTTCCCTCCAGAAGGAGACCCCATTGTAGAACCCCAAGAATTTCTTCCACACTAGAAGATCTTCCCAGATCCCCCTGGTAACCCTCATTCTGTAATGTGGAAGGCATAGGCCCTGCATCACCTCACAAAGTCACCTGAAAAAAGCCCGTCCTGGTGCCACCACTTTGTATGCAGAGTTGAGGTGGCCTGCAAGTTGCTGCAACTCTAACAATGTTATCTTTTGAGGCATCCTGTCTTTATCAATTAGCATCTGTAGCCCCTGCAGTTTGTCAGATGGCAGCCTAGACATCTGCCTTGCAGTATCTATCTCAATCCCCAAGAAGGTCAAAACAGGCATCAGGCCTTCTGTTTTTTTCATGTTCAAGGGGAACACCAAGCTCCCCTGCCAGGTCAATGAAGCTGGGCATCACAAATTTACACTGCGTAGTACCTTTCCAGACAACTAACAAAAAATCATTGAGATAATGTGCTGTACAGCATAACCCTGTCCTGAAATGCAAAGCCCATTCCAAAAAGGAACTGAACCTTTCAAAGGCAGCACAGGACACAGAGCAACCCATGGGGAGGGCCCTATCCATATAAAACTGCCCCTCAAAGGCAAAATCCAGCAACTCAAAGTCCACCAAGTGAACTAGCAGCAGGTGGAAGGCTGACTTAATGTTGTATCTGGCTAATTCTGCACCCTAGCCACAGCTCCACACAACCTGCATGGCTTGATCCAATGAGGTATACCAAATCCAACATAACTCCTCAGCAGTGTTCCCTCTAAGTTGAGTTAGCGTGAACTAGCTCACAGGTTTTTAGCCTCTCGGTCACACATTTTTATCTTAGCTCAGGAAGGGTGGCACCAAAGCAAACTAATTTATGCAGAAGCCGAATCATTTGCTCACAACTTTAATGCCAGTAGCTCACAAAGTAGAATTTTTGCTCACAAGCTTAGAGGGAGCATTGCTCCTCAGGTATCACATCATTCACTGATCCCCCCCAAGGGTAGGGCAAATGATTAATGAGGCAATACTCACCAGGGGCCTCTCTTTGTACAACACCCAAAAGGGACACCCTCAGATTAGGAACTCTCCCTTCCCTAGACTCCTTTGCAATTTTTTCATGAACTATGGTCTCTAGCCCCTTAATAGACTTAAAATTAGGAGCCCAATATGGCCTCCTCTCAACCTGATAAGGTATCCTAAAACCCAAAGTAAATCCTTCTAACAAATAACCTGGTGGAACTCTCTGCCAACCTCCGTCAGGGCCCTGTGGGACTTAATGCAATTCTGTACGGCCTGTAAGGCAGAGATGTTCTGCTAGTCTTTTGGTTGAGGACAGCAACGGTTTCCATCATAACTGGCACCTTCCTACCTTGCCCGCTTTGGCCTCCTCCAATAACCTGCCCATGAGATGGAAGAACAATCCAGAGGAGGTTTTTAAGTTAAATTATAGACACCATCTGGGGATTGTGAAATTAAGATAAACTGTTGATTTTAATCTGTATTTTTGTATGTTTTAATCTGTTGAAAATTTCCCAGAGCCCTGTGTACTCAGGGATTGGGCGATTCAGAAATTATTAATAATAATAATAATAATAATAATAATAATAATAATAATAATAATAATAATAATAATAATAATAATAATAATAATAATAATATATCATCTTGCAGGTTGTGGTAATCTCATAACCAGCGCTCCAGCTCCTTTACCTTAATTGGGCTGGCACCCTTTGTCAGCAGGGGTGTTCTGGCCATTCCCCCCCACTTGTCCCCTCGGGCTCCAAACCAGACCCTTGCTTTGAGGGAGCCAGCAAATGCATGAGGCCCTGTGCACAAGGAGCACTCATGTTGAAAGGAGCAAGACTTCCTACCACATGTTCCCTGGGAGGTAAATTCCCAGCAAAGTGTCGTCACTGATTAACATGCCCCACCTATCAGCTGATGTCTTTTCAGTTCTTTTATGTATTTGTTCAATGACCGTATTAATAAATTGATACCATGCCCTGCCTGGGCACGGGCACTGGACTGCCCTTGCAGCCTGTGCATCACATGGCCACTATCTGAATGCTCACTACTGGATGGCCTTGATGTGGACATAAGTTGTAACCACAAGTGTGGATGAATGTGGTCCCACACAAGACTGGATTCATTGCAGCCCGCATGTGGAAGTCTTCATCATATTCCATCCATGCTGACCTGGTAAAAGCTGCACTATCACAGCACTATATATGAGTAATCCTGGGTTCCAGTTAGCCCAAGTCCTGTCCACCCTGCACATCTTAAGGTGTTCCTTGTCACGCTCTTCCAAATCCTCCTTATCTTTTTTTATCAAGCTCCCTAAATAAAACTGTGAAAACATTTATGTAATCACCCTTAAGAATTTTATCCCACGTAGCTGCGGCAAGGTGATCCCCTAGAGGCATCGCTATATCCCCATCAGGTAATGCCTTAGCAGGACCCTGCTCATATGTATAACCCCCTGTATTCGGGTAACCCCACCTGGGCCACCCACTCTGCAAATACTGGGATGATGGAGATACCAATTTCCCCCATCCTGCATAAGGCGACGCACTTGGCCACCTGCCTGTTGGTGATGATGCAGCTAAACTCTGTGAAATAGCGTTCATGGATGATGTCCATGAAGCACCCTATCTTCCAGGACCCCATGGCCACAATGGTTCACCATGGCATGTGTTTTCAGCCTTACCTTCTTGTGATGAAGGTCCCTTATACAGTGTCATGTATATGTTTTGTGTTGTATGCTTGTGTGTATTGTATTGTACTGTTTTGTATTGTGATTTTGTTATATGGAAAAATAAAATAAAAGCCTGTCCCTTGGGACAGTTTTAAAAAAAAGAAAGAAAGAAAGCAGACTCTCTGTCCCGCAAACTCAAATATGCACCAGCCTTGATTAAAGAAGCCCCTGAGACGTCCATCGTGTCCCCATCGGTATTCACCGCCACCACCAGTTGGTGGAAACTGTTATTAAGGAAAGAATTAGTAGGCACATTGATGAACAAGAACTATTGAGGCAGACTCAGCATGGGTTCTGTAAGGGAAGATCTTGTCCCACTAACCTGTTAGTGTTTTTTGAGGGAGTGAACAAACATGTGGACAAGGGGGACCCAATAGATATTATCTACCTTGACTTCCGGAAAGCTTTTGATACAGTTCCTCATCAAAGGCTCCTAAGTAAGCTCAATAGTCACGGGATAAAAGGACAAGTCCTCTTGTGGATCAAAAACTGGCTTATAAATAGGAAACAGAGAGTGAGTATAAATGGGAAACTTTCTCAGTGGAGGGTGGTAAGCAGTGGGATACCACAGGGATCAGTACTCGGTCCGATGCTTTTTAACTTGTTTATTAATGATTTGGAATTGGGAGTAAGCAGTGAAGTGGCTAAATTTGCAGATCACATGGAGTTGTTTGGGGTGGTGAAAACCAGGGAGGAGTGTGAGGCACTCCAAAGGGATCTGTTGAGGATGGGTGAGTGGGCGTCAACGTGGCAAATGGGGTTCAATGTGGCCAAGTGCAAAGTGATGCACATTGGAGCCAAAAATCCTAAATATAAATACACGTTGATGGGGTCTGAACTGGCAGAGACGGACCAAGAGAGAGATCTTGGAGTCATAGTAACTCAATGAAAATGTCTAGACAGTGTGCAATAAAGAAGGCCAATGCTATGCTGGGGATTATTAGAAAGGGAATTGAAAACAAATTAGCCAGTATCATAATGCCCCTGTATAAATCATTGGTGTGACCTCATTTGGAATACTGTGTACAGTTTTGGTCACCACATCTCAAAAAGGATATTATAGCATTGGAAAAAGTGCAGAGAAGGGCAACTAGAATGATAAAAGGGTTGGAACACCTTCCCTATGAAGAAAGGTTAAAACGCTTGGGGCTCTTCAGCTTGGAGAAATGATGGCTTAGGGGTGACATGATCGAGGTTTATAAGATTATGAATGGGATTGAGCAGGTTGAGAAAGAAGTACTTTTCTCCCTTTCTCACAATACAAGAACTCATGGGCACTCCATGAAATTGCTGAGCAGTCGGGTTAGAACAGATAAAAGGAAATACTTCTTCACCGAAAGAGTGATTAACATATGGAATTCACTGCCACAGGAGGTGGTGGCAGCTACAAGTATGGACAGTTTCAAGAGGGAATTAGATAAACATATGGAGCAGAAGTCCATCAGTGGCTATTAGCCACAGGGTATAGATGGGAACTCTCAGTCTGGGGCAGGTGATGCACTCTATTTTTGGTGCTGGAGGGGGCAGCAGAGGGAGGGCTTCTAGTGTCCTGGCCCCACTGCTGGACCTCCTGATAGCACGTGGTATTTTTGGCCGCTGTGTGACAGAGTGTTGGACTAGATAGGCCATTGGCCTGATTCAACATTGGCTTCTCTTATGTTCTTATGTTCTTAGCTATCTAGTCCCTCTTGCCACTCAGTCTGGAGGTCTGAGACGGGGGACATCGCATCTGGAACTTCCAACAGAGAACAACAGTATAAATCAGGTTCCCTAGTCTAGGCGGGGGAATTTAATTAATGCTGTTTTTCTCATGGTTCTCTTTTACCAATGTTGGAGAAAATATGGAAGAAGAAAGGTTAATTCTCATGCAGGAATTGTTGGGGTTTAACTAAGTCTCACTCTCCAAAATCAGTTTTGAAAGTTAAGAGATGGCTGTGGAACAAATAATACGACAAGCCCTTCTGAGCACAGCGGGAAGCCTTCCTAGGAACTTTAGGGCCAAACAATGAGTTATGTTCTAGGTGGATGATTGAATCTCTCAGTTAATGTCCTTTTTTAAAAAATGAAGTGCAGTATAAGTGGGAGTCTATCAGTCTCTTTTTATTGCATTATATTTATGGGCTAGGTTTTCCTAAGAGTTGCCTTGAATACACATGAAGCTCCCTTATACTGAGTCAGGCCATTGGTCTATCAAGGTCAGTATTCTCTACTCTGACTGGCAGCAGCTCTTGCATTTTGGATCTTTCATATCATCCTCTACCTGATCCTATTAACTGGAGATGCTAGGGACTGAGTCTAGAACCTTCTGTGTTCTATCCCTGAGCCATACCTCCTCCCTGAAAATTGGGTAGAAAAGGCAATGTATAGTTTTAAAAGTTTATTTTGTAGATGGTAGAATAAGTAACCATGGTTAACCTCCTGCTTGGAGAAGATCTTTAGGCTGAAAGACCCACACCTTCTAGCTTCAGAAGGGTTGGATTCAATCTTGAGTAGGAACCTTACTAAGTGCTTGATGGATGGGAACTGATTGCAGATGAGTATTTAAGAATGATATTCTGCACATGCCCTGACCTGGATGGCCCTGGCTAGCCCAACCTTGTCAGATGTCAGAAGCTAAGCAGGGTCAGCCTGGGTTAGTATTTGGTTGGGAGACTACGAGGGAAGTCCACAGCTGTTACACAGAGGCAGGCAATGGCAAACCATCTCTGAACATCTCCTGCCTTGAAAATCCTATGGGGTTGCCATAAGTTGGTTGAAGTTGGATGGCACTTTTCACTACTATTATGCACATACTCAAAAATTCTAAATAGAGAAACTGCACATTTCATAGAAAGAAGTCTTGAATTTAATTTAAAGTCTGGGGCTAAACCCAGATGAGCTGTGAATCGGGTATAGCCCCGGGCTTAAACGCCGGCACATCTGAAAGCAGCCATACTTTGTGGATGGAGCTGCATAAAGGCCGTTAAATAATGAAAGGCTAGTGGCCATCTGTTTGAAGTCCTATTAAATTAAAACTTTTCTTATTTTCCTAGTGTTTTATCGTTAATAGCTAAACACAAATATGACTGCTTGAAAACAAATAAGTTAGCCAGTGTGTGTCTAAATTTCTCAAGTTCCTGTTGGGATCTATTAGATTTACGGTAATCATTAATTTTAAAAAATTAATTACTTTAGAATGGATTATCTGTGGTGCTGTCCATTTTGGAGCGTTGCCTAGTAACCTCTTGTGGTGTGCTGGTCTGTTATACCAGTTGCAGCCTTTTTAAATTGGAGGAAGTATAAGTCTGTGGTAGTTAGTGACTGCCTGGCAAAACCTTTTAGTCAAATGTCACAATTCCTATAATGGCTGAGATCAGAGGCGGCCTTTGAAACAGTACAGCAAAGCCCAAGAGTCTTCAGGGCTCCCACATGTCCACCTACATGCGTGTACACTTGCCCAGAAGATACCTACATACGCTTGAGCCTCTCTTTCCCTCCATTTATGAAAGCCCTTACTCATAGGTAAATTAACAGAGGTAACCAACTGCTGTTTTTCTCAGGGGGGCAGTATATTTTCAGGCACTAGTTGGAAGGCCAGAACAGTCCTGACCCTCTAAAGCAAGAGTTAAGTGTGATAGGTGGAGAAAGTGGAAAGGGAAGGATATTTTGTCCTAGGGTCCTGTTCATGAGAACATCTTGAAAGAAGGCTAATGAGTTGGCATTCTTTAATTTTAATCTTTTAGGCTTGCTTTAATTGCCCAGCTTGGATGGATAAAACTGATCCAGCAGCTGTTTGGCAACACAATGGCATTCTGATGTTTTACTGCCCTAATGTGAGTGCCAGTTTATGGGTGACAAAGCTCTTTTTCTGGACTCTTCTGTTTTTGTTTGGGGGGGGAGTTTGCATGTTTGTGTGCCCCCCCCCCAATAATCTCCCTGTCTAGAAAAGAAGCTAGCATATGTTTATTTTGTTATAGGGTCAGGAGGCTTCCCTGGAAAGGGGGGGAATGCAACGAAAAGAGAAGCAGTTCAGGAAAAGCTTTACCACTTGTGCATGTACTTGACATGTCTCCCCTGTTCATGGCTTGAGCAGTAACAAATAGGTCTAACCCAAGGAGCTCTTGTGAGTATTGATTTAGGGCCTATAGTACACTTTAGGTTTATCTCCATGGTAAGCCATCTCTTTGATAAAGACTTTGGCACTGACCTGCCTTCTTTATCATATGCCCCAGGGACTCCCTCCTGTGTCTTAACGACCTGTCTTTCTCACACCAGGAGCAGGAATAACTTAATTGCTTTAAAGTCTGGTTGACTTTCAACAGTTCCAGTTTTCTCACCATTATGTAACTGCTGCTTCCCTTGAAATCAATGGATAATTCCCAGGGACACATGGCTCAGTTTGGATTGGGTCCTAGTGCACAAGGAGTGGTGGCTTAAGCTTCCACCCCACAGCCATGTTTGAAAAACCATGTGTACTGATGGATTGCATGCAGACTTCCTCAGAGGAGCAAATAGCAGGTCTCCAGGGCTGGTTCAGGTTGTGGAAATGATAGAGGCTTATGCAGCTGCCCACCTGATGTAAATTGGCCTGTTCATGTCTGAAAATTAAGGCTTCTGCATAGAACTCACAATACACGCCTTGATCTCGACAACATGAGGAAAATGTATTGTGTAGTTAGACCTTCAGGTGGTGAGGTAGCAACAGAGATGCCTTGGATGATACAGCAAAGTCCTTGCTTTTGAATAGTAAAGGAAGCTAGTGGTGTGTTGATGTGGATATTGACAGAACAATTTTATCAAAGTAAGCTCTTGTTGTTGAAACCAGGCTTCAAACACATGAAGCTGTCTTCTGAGTTGGAACATTGGTCTATCAGATTGTGTCTTGCCTGTTCTGACTAGCAACAGGGTTTCTGTCGGAAGGCTTTCATATTACTTCCTCCCTGAATCTTCCAACCAAAAGTGTCAGAAATTGAACCTGGGACCATTTTGCATGCAAAGCAGAAGTTTGCCCACTGAGCAGTGGCTCTTCTCTTTTGAAAGTTTTGCCAACTTCCAAGAAGCAAATTCATAAGGCTTGGTGAAAACAATTAGATTTAACAGTGCACCTGATGAATGAATCAAGATTTGATTAGGTGTATTTTGAGTTGTGATTTTCAAGAAAGCTAAGCACCATTGTATAGCCTCATGATCTGCGGCAAATCATTGAAAAGAGGGATCTGTATATCAGTCTGAATAATTTTGCCACTAGAAAATGCTGGCTATCTTGGAGCAGTGATTGAAAGACTGGGGGTGGGGGAGTAAAAAAGTATCTTTCGATGTGTAAACTATATACAAATAGAGTTAAGAACAGCAGGTATAAGATTGAGAACTGTAAGTGAAATTTTCTTTATATACAAGGGAGAAAACATTTGGCTCTTCCATGTCTCCAGGCAACGTGTTGAAAGTGTTCCATCCTCCATATGATTATCAGTACTGAAATGGGAGAGCAAATGAGCAGCTTTCAGAAATTCACTTTTTAATACTAAGGCTTTCCATAATAGGAGGGGGAATTCAGACTAGTTTTGTATTTGGTTGGTCAAAACAGAAATCCATTGCAGTTTGGAAAGTAGATAAAATTGCGGGGGCGGGGGCGGGGGGAGATAGGCTAAGAGCTGTTCAGTCTCTTGATTGGGCAAAAAAAAAATGTACCATGACTAATACCAAAGGAGTAGCTATTATTAGTATGTTATAGCAAAACCAAAAAGAAGTCTAATGTCATTATGAGACTAACAACATTTACTAATTATGTGACATCCTCAATTTGTAGGTGTTTTAACAAAAGGAGGAGAAAATAAAGTTCTTTTTTTTTTTAAAGAAAATTTATTAACGGGATATAATAGCATGTTCCATATTCAACAACCAATTCTTAGCATATCCTTTTCTAAAAAAATTTATCCCCACCCACCCCTGGCTTCCAACGATGCTCCACCCCCATTAACATTTCTATCAATATTCTCTTACATTCAATTCATTTTCAATATTCAATTCATAATTTCCAATATTTTCCTTTTCTATATTTCACAGTTAGGTAACCTTTCTGTTACAATCCCTATTATTAATAACTATCAAAACATAGTCTGTTTTTCACATCCCAGTTAAGTTCTAAATAGTCTTTAAAATCTTTCCAATCTGCTAAAAATTCTTTGTCTTCTTTTCCATGAAGTTTTCTTGTCAGCTTGTCCATTTCAATCATAAAAATCATTTTTTATCCATTCTTGTTTGTCAGGTACCTGCTCCTGCTTCCAAAACTGAGCATAAGTCATTCTTGCAGTTGAAATTAAGTACCATAACAAAGTTCTCTTTGCCATTTTAACTTCTAATTTAAGTCCTAAAAGTAACATTTCTGGCTCTTTTTTCAAAGTACATTTCAGAATTTTCTGAATTTCATTATTAATCTCAGTCCAAAAAGCACTTGCTCTTTCACATGTCCACCACATATGGTAAAACGAGCCCTCTTTTTTCTTACATTTCCAACATTTGTTAGACATATTCTCATTTATATTAGCAATTTTTTTGGCATCATGTACCATCTATACATCATTTTATAACAATTTTCTTTAACATTAACACATGTTGAAATTTTGATCGATTTTTTCCACAAACATTCCCATGATGACATTTCTATATCTCTATTTATATTAATAGCCCATTTCACCATTTGTTCTTTTACAGTCTCATCCTCTGTATACCATTTTAACAAAATCTTATAAATTCTAGAAATCATTTTTTACCTTTTTCTCAATTTCATTATTTTCTTTTCTAAAACTGTATCTCATTTTATCAGTCTTAAACAAGTCATAAATCTGTCTGTAGTTTAGCCAGTCATATTCAAAGTCCAGTTTGTCTCTAGGTCTCATCGCGAAACTTCTCCCCTCAGTTTTCAGAATGTCTCCTATAGGGTACAGGAGAAAATAAAGTTCTGACATGAGATTAACCAATTCATGTTGTGGGTTTGGGGTCCCCTGAAGATATAAAGGTAAAGGTTCCCTTGCTCGAAAGCCAGTTGAATCTGACTCTAGGGTTGTGATGCTCATCAGATAATATCTATAAAGATTCAACCTACTGGAAAAGAGCTAAAACAACTAAAGGGCCAAGAGTCCTCCGCTTCCTGGCCTGGAAACTCAAAAAACAGCACCAAGACAGGTTTATAAACTGCCTCTAAGACAAAAATGGCCAGATAAAATCAATGACCAAAGAAATAATATGAATAATGGAATTGTTCTACTCGACATTATATGCCTCGTCAAATCCAGCCAAACAGGACATAGCCTCTTACCTGAAGTCCAAGGCTAGACTTCCTTCTCTTACAGAAGACCATCGAAACTCCTTAAATGCTCCTATTAATATAGAGGAAATACAAAAGGCTGTTAGGGGCATGAAAACAAACAAGGCCTCTGGACCAGACGGTCTTACGGCTGAATACTACAAGAAATATGCAGATATATTAATCCAGCCAATGGAGATACTATTTAACAGAGTCTTATCTACAGGAACTTTACCATCATCTGGCACCAAGCCAATGTAATTCTCAACCCCCCCCCAAAAGGGAAAGATGCTTCCGACCCTCAATCATATAGGCTAAATTCCTTACTAAATTCCAATTACAAAATCTTTGCATTAATTCCCACAGAACAACTTAAGCAAATTATTGGAAACTATGTACATCCTGATCAAACAGGATTTGTCCCGTTAAGGGATATAACAGACAATATTAGGAATACTCTGAACCTGATCCATTACAGCCGACATCATAAAAAGCTAAACACACTGGCTTTATCACTTGGTATTGAAAAGGCATTCGATACGGTTGAATTCTCATTCCTCACAGCGACCCTTCAACAAATGCAGTTTGGCAACACCTTCCTAAAAACCATTACAGCAATATACTCATCACCCTCAGCTAACCTATTAATCAATGGTCAAACATCTCAACAAATCAACCTACACCGCAGGACGAGACAAGGCTGTCTGCTATTGCCACTGTTATTCATCATAGTAGTAGTAGTTATTCGCCCTGGCCAGTGATCTATGCAGCAACTCCACTTATACTGGAATCCAATTCGGAGAGAGAGAATTCATGCTCAGCCTTTTTGCAGATGACCTAATCCTTTATATTACCAGCCTGCAAGCATCTTTAGAGTCAATTCATACCATGCTGTCCAGGTTTGGCAATGTCTCTGGACTATGAGTTAGTCAAGCTAAATCTTTACTGTACCCCATCTACCTATCAGAAAGCACAGAGCAACAAATCAAACTTCTACGCCTTTCAATGGACCACAAAATTTTGGCAAAATCTCAGACTCAGAATTCCAGTCAACCTTTCCAATCTACTTCACTACAATCACATTAAATTTCTGTCATGGGCGGATAGAATCAACACTATAAAATCATTCATACTTCCAAAGTTTTTATACTGTTTCAGGGCACTCCCAATTGCCATACCTTGTGCAAATTTTCTGAAATGGCAGCACTCAATCAATGCATTTCTGTGGTCATATAAACACCCTTGGATCAGCACTTCCACACTACGATGTCCAATCCGGAAAGGAGGAATAGCTCTCCCTGACCTTTATACATATCATTCAGCAACAATGCTATCAAACCTAGTTAGACAATATCACAATGTGGACAACTTAGACTGGGCCTATATTGAAGAAAGAGAAACCCAAATCCAATCCCAAACTTTCAAGGAATTGATGTGGTCAGATTCAATGCCCAGGATCTGCATGCTTTCCAAAAACCCCTTTTTCAAAACTACAATATTGATGTCGCATATTTACTGCAATAAACTTATTAATAAATTATCAATGCTGCGCACATTTATGGGTCAAAATTGGTTCCCGCCAGCAAAAGAAAGCAACTCCTTTGCCACCTGGAAAGCAGTAGGCGTTACGAGGTCCATAGAGGTCGTTTGCAATGGAAGAATTCTACCAAAAATTGAGCCGGAAAAGAAGGGCGAGGTTAATCTACCATGGTTTGAATATCTCCAACTACAACATTTGATTGGATCTCCTAACAACAATAGTATCATTAAAAAGCCACTCACAACATTCAAAAGACTCTTAGCCACAAATAGCAAAGTTAAGGGCCTTATAGCTGCCATCTACAAGATTTTAACAGAACTTGCCACGGACAGCCCACACAGTATCAACAAGCATGGCACAAAGACTTGAAATGAACCCTCACGCAAGAACAATGAGAAAGAATATGGACATCTCACTCCAAACTTTCAAAATTCCTAATCATAAAATCTGTAGCACAGAAAGTTTTAATGAGGTGGTACTTAACCCCAACTTTACCAAGCTGTCTCATATCTATCCACAAATCTCTCCACTATGCTGGAAAAACTGTGGGCACAGAGCTACTTACTTTCATAACTGGTGGCAATGTACGTACATACAACATTTCATGTCTACGAGCCTAAAACACATCAAAGAAATAACAGGTTTCAACTTACCACTGGATCCAACGACACTTCTGCTGAGCCATTGGCCGGAAGACAAACCACCTGCAATGGAAAGAGAACTAATTAGTATACTATTGACAGCAGCCAAAGCCACAATTGCTCATTCCTGGAAAGAAACCAAATCACCCACAACTGCCTCTTGGTATGCCATAGTCTGGGATTACTTTTTACTAGAGAAATGTACGGTCTTCTTCGATGAGAGCCGTAATAAGAGGGAACTATACAATCCATCGGAAAAATGGTCACTTATTTTTAGAGAGAAAAGACTTCTTGATATAAAGTTAAAAAGCAGTTAACATTCCTTTCATAGTCAAAGATTGGTACTTAGTCAGCTCAGTCCTTTTCTTTAAATTGCCTCCCGAAACAAAGTATCTATATAATTAGCACTACTCAACTAAATAGTATAAGGGCACATTAAAATGTATTATTAAACTTTTATTTAGAATGCTTTTCTTTATGTAGCTCACCAAGTTGACAATGTTTGTATTGCTCTGTTAAACATTTGAAAATTTTAATAAAAATAATTTTTTAAAAATCTCCATTTCCAAGCTGAAGAGCCAGCGCTGTCTGAAGAAGTTTCTGTGGTCATGTGGCCGGCATCACTAAATGCCAAGGTGCACAGAATGTTGTTACCTTCCCACTGAAGTGGTACCTATTTATCTACTTGCAATTTCTTGCTTTCAGACTGCTAGGTTGGCAGGAGCTGTGGCCAGAGATGGGAGCTCACTCTGTCATGCGGCACTCAGGTCTTGAACTGCTGAACTACCAAACTTCCGGTCTGCAGTTCAGCGTCTTAACCACTTGAGCCACTGAAGCTCCCCTAAAGATATACGTCAGGTTTGAATTTAACCATTTAACATCTAGCTTGTTTCTTTATGCAAGCCTAGCATAGTCCCTCATCCCTGATGATGCCCACATCTGCAATGTGTGGTTATTAGTACTAGCTGAACTTAAAGGGTTTTTGGAACAGTTTTGTGAGACTGTAGTTCAGTGGTAGGGCACATCCCAGGTTAAGTGCCCAGTGGCTTGTGTGCAGTCACACCTTTCCAAAGGTGGAAGGGCACGTTGATATTTGGAAGAGTGAGTGGCAATTTCAGTGAATTCTTTCTGCCCTAACTTTGCTCTCTTTACTATTTCCAAAGACCCCAACTTTCGTCCCTTTACTATTTCTGAGAGGCTGCTGACACTCAGAAATATAAATTTGGGGGGCTCAGTGGGCTGCAGCAGGAGAGTCCCACTCCTAGAGATATAATGTTTTTGGACATTTTGAAGCCATGAAAAAAAATAATAATCCCCCCCCTTTGGGCGGTGTACAGAAATTTTGGGGGAAACTGAAATATATATAAAATACTGTCCTATCAAACCTAAACCAAGTTTACAGATTTAACAACATAAAATGCATAATTTATAACTTGCATATAAAGTTGCAGTGTTTGATAATATTGTTGTGTCCGCTGACCACTGCAGGCAGTCAGCAAAGGAGCCTGAGCTTGAGTCCCGGAGAACAATGGGACTGAGGCTCCGAGCTCCTTTTTTGGGGAACCAATGGGAACGGCGACGGGAATTCAAACCCGCCAATGGCACCAGGGGGCGTTCCCCTTAGCATGTATATAGTTGGCCACCTGGCCAGGTATTTTGTCTTATGTTGTATACTAGTGAACCATGCTGATCACTACATCGTTGTCCGTGGTTTCATTATGCGTCTAATCCACTATACAACAAATATTTATGGAGTTTAAAATGGCGACGAGGATGGGATCCTGTTGAGCGCTCCAGCCGGGCTGTCGGACAACGCTACCGAAGACTCGCTCTGCTGCTCCACGTGCTGCGTTCATGAGCACCGCCGAGAGTGAATCCAGAGCTATGTCGCAGCTGCCGACTAGCACAATGGCCATCGCTCCAGGATCAGGGCTGCTGCCGCCTTTTGATGCCTCCCAGCCCCAGCGTTGGGGAGCTTGGGTTACAGGTCTGCGGCAGGCCTTCGTGTTCTACCAGATCATGGATGAAGATCGAAAGAGAGGCCTGCTGCTCTGCTCTTGCGGTCCCGCGATCGTAGAACTTGCCCAGTACTTTCTCTCTCCTAAGAAGGTAGAGGAATGCACGGTCGACGAGATTGTCCAGGCTGTGCAAAACCACTTCTCCCCAAAGCCGTCGGAGATGACCTGCCACATGGTCTTCCAGCATCGGAACCAGCAGGGCAAGGAGAAGGCCACGAAGTTCCTTGTGGAGCTCCGCCGCCTGGCGGCTGACTGCGCCTTCGAGGCTCATCTGGACATGGCTCTCCGTGACTGAATCGTCGCGGGCCTAAAGGAAGAAAAGCTACGACGCTGGATAATGGAGGGGGAGAAGGTGACCATCGCCTCTGCATTAGCCACCGCCACAGCGTGGGAGAGGTCCCACCCAGCCGCCACCGCAACACACTGTGTGGCCTCCTCCGGTACCAGCAACTCCGAAGATCCCGAGGTACATCACACGCTAGCCCAGCATCGCCCGCCAGCACTGCTCGCCAGCTCCGCACGCAAGCAACCTGGCTCGGCGGCGCAGGAGTGTGCCAGCTGCAGCGGTCAGCATGAGCGAAAATCGTGTCGATTCAGGGACGCCATGTGTCAGGACTGCAGCCGCACGGGCCACATCGCGAGGGTCTGCCACTCCAAGACATCCCACGTGGCGCAAAAACCACCCCAGCGCAGGTCAGAGGCGCACTTCGAGGACTGTGCGGCCCCGGAAGAGGACCTCTATCTCCTGACAAACGCTCCGGCAGTCCAGGCTCAGGTACTGAAACTCCCCAGTCAGGCCACTACCCCCAAAATATACATCCGGGTTAAAGTAGAGGGGGCCCCCTTACAAATGGAACTCAATTCGGGCTCCGCATGCTCCATTTTGGAGGCCACTTTAAAGCAGATTTGCCCTACGGGGGGCCCCCGCTTGCGGCCATCACCCGTGACGCTCATGGACTTTCAAAGAAACCACGTGCCATTGAAGGGGGTCGGGAGTTTCAGGGTGCAGTACCGTGGCTTCAAGGGCTACTTGGACTTGCTAGTAGTCGAGGGTGACCTAGTCAGCCTCCTGGGAAGGGCCTGGTTTGAACCCCTGGGAATTGTGATCGAGGGGGTCCAGCAATGCGCAACCTGTGACTTCCAGGAGGTGTGCCACGAGTTTCCGTCCGTCTTCGACGGGTCTCTGGGCCGGTACATGGGGCCCCCGGTCTCACTACAGCTCGATCCCACGGTGGCCCCTATCCACATGTGGGCCAGGACAGTTCCTGTTGAGCGCTCTCTACCCTAAAACCCAAGATTGACGCGGAACTGGACCGCCTGGTGGCCCAGGGGGTCCTGGAACCGGTCTCCCACACGGCGTGGGAGACCCTGATCGTGACCCCAATTAAGCCTAATGGGGACGTCGCAACTGCGCGGATTATAAATGCACAATCAACTGGGCATTACAGGACCATTCCTACCCAGTCCCGGTGGTGAGCCACGTTCTGGCCACCTTGGCAGGGGCCAAGATCTTCGGCAAATTAGATCTGGCCCAAGCTTACCAGCAACTGCCAGTCAATGGGCCAACCGCAGAGGCCCAAACCATTGTAATCCACCGGGGGGCCTTCAGGGTCAATCGCCTGCAATTCGGGGTGAGCGTGGCACCCAGGATATTCCAGCAACTGATGGACTCTCTTCTCAAAGGAATTCCCGGTGTCACACCATTCTTCAATGATGTGATGATCGCCGCTGCCACACCTGACGAGTTCGCCACTCGCCTCCGCATGGTCCTTAGTCGTTTCCGGGACGCCGGTCTCAAAGTAAAGTGCGAAAAGTGCCAGCTCGGAGTATCATCCGTGGACTTCTTGGGCTTCACTGTGGACACGGACGGCCTCCACCTGGCAATCGTGGACAAGGTCAAGGCAATCGTGGAAGCGCCTCCCCCGACCTCCAACTCCAAACTCCAGGCCTTCCTTGGACTTTTAAATTTCTACCACGCCTTTCTCCCCCACAAGGCGGCGGTAGCCGAGCCCCTCCACCGGTTGCTCGACAAGAAGGCGCCCTGGGTCTGGGGCCCGCGGCAAGCCGCCGCATTCCGGGCCGTCAAGGTCCTGCTGATCTCAAACTCGGTCCTGTCCCACTTTGACGAGTCCTGCCCATGGTCCTGGCTTGCGAGGCATCTCCATATGGGGTGGGGGCCGTGCTGGTGCACCGCCTCCTGGACGGCCAGGAGGTCCTGGTCGCGTACTACTTGCGGACCCTATCTGCAGCCGAAAGGAACTACGCCCAAATAGACCACGAGGGACTGGCAGCCATGGCTGGGGTGAAGAAGTTCCATGACTTCTCCTACAGCCGTCCCTTCATCATCGCTATGGACCACCGCCCGCTGCTGGGCCTCTTCGTGGCAGATCGCCGGACGCCCCAGGTACTCTCCCCATGGGTCTTGCAGTGGTCCATCTTCCTGGCAGGCTACAATTATACCCTGCAGCACAGGCCGGGCAAAGCAATGGTCCACTCGTACACGCTGAGCCAACTTCCCCTGCCGGACGTGGGAGAGGACCCAGACCCGGCTCATCATGTCCTCCAGATGGAGAGTCTCCTGGACGCCCCCCTACAGGCCACGGACATCGCCCACCGCTCAGCCCGTGACCCCATCCTCTCCTGGGTTCTCGGCTGGGTGGTGAGGGGGTGGCCTACAGCGCACAAGGGCTGCCTGCTGTGGGGGGACCAGGTGGTAGTCCCCAGCATGCTCCGACACCAGGTCCTGCAGGCTCTGCACGAGGTGCACCCGGGCATCGTGCAGATGAAGGCCCTCGCCTGGAGCTACATCTGGTGGCTGGGCATGGACGGAGAAATAGAGGCCTGGGTGAAACGTTGCCAGATCTGCCAAGAGGTCCGGCCGAGCCCACCCAGCGCGCTTACGCAGTCCTGGGAATTGACAAGGACACCGTGGTCCCGGCTCCACATCGATTTCGCTGGCCCTTTCCACGGATTGACGTTCCTAGTAACCGTGGATGCGTGCTCGAAGTGGCTGGAGGTGAGCCGTGTCTCCACCACCTCTGCGAGTGCCACCATCTGGGCCCTCCGGAAAATCTTCGCCACACACGGGTTGCCGGACACGATCATCTCGGACAACGGCTCAGCGTTCATGTCCGAGGAGTTCCAGTGGTTCCTGAGAGACAACCTGATCTGGCACATCAGGTCGGTGCCCTTCCACCCCGCAACGAACGGCCAGGCCGAATGGATGGTCCGTACAGCAAAGGAGCCGCTGAGCCACCTGACGGATGGGGACTGGGAGGCTCGCATCGCACGGTTCCTGCTGGTGAACCGAACAACACCCAACCCGGTCAGTGGCCGCTGCCCCGTGGAGCTCCTCATGGGCCAGAGACCAGCCATCCTCCTGGACCGCCTGCACCCCGACAGGGCTCCAATGGTGCACAACATGGTCAAGGACCGGGAGGCGCCCTGGGGCTTCTTCCCGGGGGACCCAGTGTTCGCAAGGAACTATGGCCGGGGCCCGGAGTGGCTAGCAGGAAAGGTAATCCAGCCCACCGGCCCTGTCTCCTATGAGGTATCGATGGATGACGGCCAGGTTCTGCGGCGCCACGTGGACCAGCTGAGGCGGCGCCTACTTCCAACAGTAGGAGATCCAGTGGACCCCGGGGAGGTGGAGCGGGCCCCACGGGAAGCCCAGGGAGAACCACAAGTGAAACGGGACTTCAGGGAGGCGGGCCCCAGCGTCAGGCAGCTACCTCAGCCAGAGGCCGCGACGGCCGACGGCCCGACGGAGCAACCAACCCTGACGGAAGAAAGCGAAGCGGCAGTCCCCGCCGCACACCCACAATTTGGCAGTGGAGAAGCCCCGATGCCAGTACCGTGGTGGTCCACTAGGGAATGTAGAGCACCCGCATACCTGAAGGACTATGTCACCTAGACAGGGTCCGGACTATGGGGGAAGGGGTGTTGTGTCCACTGACCACTGCAGGCAGTCAGCAAAGGAGCCTGAGCTTGAGTCCCGGAGAACAATGGGACTGGGGCTCCAAGCTCCTGCTTTGGGGAACCAATGGGAACAGCAGCGGGAATTCAAACCCACCAATGGCACCAGGGGGCGTTCCCCTTAGCATGTATATAGTTGGCCACCTGGCCAGGTATTTTGTCTTGTGTTGTATAATAGTAAACCATGCTGCTCACTACATCATTGTCCGTGGTTTCATTATGCGTCTAACCCACTATACAACAAATATTTATGGAGTTTAAAAGTTATAAAAGTTCTACAAGCAAAACTGCAAATATACCCAATACTTGAGAAAAAACTGCAAGCTGATGCACTGTGTACTTTCTTAGCAATGTACCTAATATTGGCTATCTGGTTAGAGAGAGCTAAGTTTTCAATTAAACTTTCAGAGTATTCCTGTGAGGCTTTGAGGCAGTTTCTGCCCCACCTTCTTCTGATCTTTTTTCCCTCCAGCAACGTAGGGCAAAAGTTACTTGCTACCCAATTTGTGGGTGTCGTTTCAGTGGTTTGAGGGAGAGGTAAAAAGGACAACCACAAGTCAGGTCAAAAGGACTAGTCATGCAACTGTTGAGACGTAAGGAAAGCCCTGCATGCTCCCCTTTTGATGATTAGGTATTATTCTAGGTCAGGGGACCCCAACCTTTTTGAGCCCGTGGATACCTTTGGAATTCTGACCTAGCATAGTGGGCACAACTTCAAAATGGCTACCACAAAATGTCTTTCTCAGGAGGTGGAGCTAGCCACATAATGGCTGTTGCAGCTACCTTCGTTAGTTTTAATGAAATGAAGGGAAAATAAAGTTCCGACATGAGATTAACCAGTTCAAATTGCTGCCAAAATAACATTTTAAAAAAAAATCTGCACAGCAAATCAGAAGCCTTGCTGGGCAGCAGCCAATGTTCTAAACTGTGGAATCTTGTGAGCAAAAAATTCTACTTTTTGAGCCACTGGCATTAAAGTTGTGAGCAAGTGATATGGCTGCTGAATAAATTAGTTTGCTCTAGAGCCATCCTTTCTGAGCTAAGACAAAACTCTGTGAGCTGGAGGCTAAAAAACTATGAGCTAGCTCACACTAACTCAGCTTAGAGGGAACACTGGCAGCAGCCCCACCTGGTGGGTGCCAGGAAAGGTATCAGCAGACACCATGCTGGCCACAGTCACCACCTTGGGTTCTGTTCTAGGTGCAGATTTGTCTATAGCATACTCATCTTGTTCCTAAAAGCATTTTGCTCATTCAAAAGGGAAAATATCTCATAGCTTTTTCAGTAATCCCCCAAATTTCCAATTTTTCTGTTAGAAAAATTGAAAACAAATGCCACCCTTTAGATTTCTACCCACTTTGTGAGTAGATCTTGGTAGATACAAGGCAATAAAATGGTAATTTGTATGGGAGGGCTGGAAAAAAACAGTACCTCTATCCTTGAGGAGTTGGTCCTGTTACTGGAGTGAATACTAGGATCGGTGGACTGAAAGTCAGATTAATTGGTATAAACCAGTATCCTATCTTCATATGTGATATGCTTTGGAAACTTTAAAAAGAGCTACAAATATGCTGCTGAAATTTTTGCTCTAAGTTGTGGGTCATTTTATTGCTCTACAGGAATATTTTCTCCTGTGGTATTTGAGGGGTCAGGGATTTCCTTTTATTCAGCAGTTATACTAGCAGTAGGATTAGCACAATATATCTATAGGCATTATCAAGGAAACAAAGCAAACATTTTATATAAAGCATGTTTTAACTGATCCACCTTAGGCTATGTCTAATTTGTTTGATTGAGTACATAAGAACATAAGAACATAAGAGAAGCCAATGTTGAATCAGGCCAATGGCCCATCTAGTCCAACACTCTGTCACACAGCGGCCAAAATATACCAGGTGCCATCAGGAGGTCCAGCAGTGGGGCCAGGGCACCAGAAGCCCTCCCACTGCTGCCCCCTCCAGCACCAAGAATAGAGTGCATCACCTGCCCCAGACTGAGAGTTCCCATCTATACCCTGTGGCTAATAGCCACAGTACTTATGTTCTATTATTACCAAAGCCCCCAAATAGGTATTTTTCAATGAGGATTTCAGAGAGTAGGCATGAATTCTCCTAAGTGCAACTGCCTGTGTCTGTTAGGTGCCACCAAGTTGCTTCTGCCTTATGGCAACCCTATGAATAAATGACCTCCAAAACATTCTGTAGTTAACAGCCTTGATCAGATCTTCTTCATGGTCTCTGTGCATCACACCCATGGGATCTAGTGCACCTGCACTGATCTGATCGGTGTTGTACAAAGCTCACAATGTGATTTTTGTGCCTCCACCCTGGGCCTGCACGGGAACCCTCACCGTGCACGCCCAAGGGGGCAGGGCACGGACATCCCGCCAGTTCTCTTCTGACTGCTGCGCTGCTAGCAGCAAAATCATCAGTTGGTGTTCGTGAGTTTTTTCCTCACAGTCGGGAATCTTCTGATTGAAATTTTTTCTTCTTTTTAACAAATATTTTTCTTTTGTCTGGACTTCCGCCTCACGGGACGAATGTCCCATAGGGACTTTCTGGGGTCTTTGGACCGTGCCCCCCCCCCCAAACCTCCCATCTCCTCAGGCAGAAGTCCGTTTATGGATGAGAAGTGGGGGTGTTTCAAGAGGTGTACTTCGTGCAGCAGCAAGCTAGCTCCTTGAGACAAGCACACCCTCTGCATTATTTGTCTGGGCGAGAGTCATCATCCAGAAGCCTGCTCCTTTTGCGCCAAGTTTTCAAACCAGACGCGCAAAAACAGAGCTGCGAGACTTAAGGTCGCCCTCTGGGAATCAGCCCTTGCCCCTCCTGCACCAGTGATGGCGGTAGAACTGCTCTCTGTTCCTTCTACATCGACTACATCTCAGCCATCGATGTTGGTGCCGAGGGAGACGGTGGTGCCTCCGTCGCCAAAGCCACCTCGATCTGGCAAATCAGCTTCCGATATGGGGCCTGCCCCCAGGAAGAAACATCCTTCGGTCAGTCTCTTCAGTATCTACGCCGGTGAAGAAGGCCAAGAAGGACAAGTCGCAGAGGCATTCCACTTATAAGTTGACTTCTGGGAACTCACATAAGTCTTACGAGTTGAGCGGCGTAGCACTTCCCAAGGGCTCTGCACTGCAAATCAATACGCAGTCGCATTCCCTACCGGTGCACCGTTCCACACCGGAGCTGCCTAAAATCCAAATGGAACCTCCAGTCGAAATAATGGACTCACCATCCAGGCAGCTGAACCCTCCAGTTTTGGAGATGAGGCTGGCTCACAAGCCTCCATCTGTGTCGGCTTCCGTGGCCGAGGTCGACCTGATATCCGAGACTCAGGCAGTAGGTCCTCGTTCTCCATCGACCGCCTTCTGGGCCAGTGGTGGTTCTGATCGCAACAACTGATACCGACCTGGGGCAGATCCCGCTCTCTTCATCCTGACAATTGGGATCGATGGGACGACGATGGGTCTTGTCGTGACCAATACCATTCATATCGTGATTCCCTGTCTCGATATCGACCTGGACCACCAATGCACCCTACCTATGACCATCAACAACACATGCCTTACTGGTTTTCCTCCATGCTGTGGCTGCCACCTACAGAGTATACTAACTGGAATGCCCACCATCAGCTATCCTGTTCCCCACATCGTCCACCACCGACTGCGACGCTGTCCAAACCACCGCCTTCCCCACCGCCATAGGATGTCCCCTGCCCATCGCCTCCTGAAAACCTGTCGATACCGACCCTGGTACAGGGTCCTGGGTCGCATTTGGAAACCTCTCAGGGCATGTCCAACGGCGACCCATCTGAGGATGAGTCTTTTCCAAGAGATGCATCTCCAAAACAAAACGTCTCTGAGGACGTTCTGATCTCTTTGTCTGAGGACATGCCATCCTATGGCAATCTCATTAAGAGGATGGCTCACTCCTTACGCTTGCCCATCATTCAGTTGCAACCATTGGTGTCGGATGAGGTCTACAACGTGGTCCAGATGGACACATCGATGCCGATCTCCTTACCGATGTTGAAGGTCCCCCTCCAAGCAATTAAAACTACCTGGGTCTGTACCGGTATTGACGAGACGTCTTGATCATATGTACTGTGTGCAAGAGGAAGGGGCAGGTTTCCTCTATATCCATCCAAAGCCGAACTCAATGGTAATCTCTTAGTCGTCCAAAAACAAGCATTCCAGCATCGCTCCTTCAGATAAGGAGATTAAAAAGATTGATGCCTTTGGGATGCGCTTTTACTTTGGAGGTGCCCTTGGTATAAAGGCCTCAAATTACATTGCATGTCTTGGTGGATATCAATACTCCCTTTGGCAGAGGATGGCAGAATTTCTTCCCTCCGTGCCGGATGATAAGATCCAAGAGGCTCACGCCCTCCAGAAGGAAGGCTTAGTTGTGGCAAAACAGCTACTTAATTGTGCAAAGCACATCCTTGATACTTTTTCCACCACAGTGGCCTCATCGGTGGCCCTTCTCAGACACACCTGGCTGCAAACTACTTCTTTGCCTACCGATACCAGGGCATGCATAGAGGACTTACCGTTTGATGGGGAAGGCCTGTTCCATTCTTTGACTGACTCAGCGTTACAAGAAATGGACAAGAGCATTAAAGCTTCCAAGTCGTTGGGTGTTTCTGCCCCATTGAAGTCATACCGTCACCATTCTTGGTCCCGCTACGGACCCAGCGCCACTATTCCAACAAGCTGTCCCCAGAGAGTACTTGGAGACCTCACCAATCCCCTGTGGCACAGTGCCAGCAGTATCAGTACCAAGGGAAGTTGAGATATGGGTCTCAGCAGCAGCAGTCTAAAGCCAAGCCCCAACGGGGCCCCAAACGGGGACTTTGACTTCTCCCATCTTGTTTCAGGAGAACCAACCCATCTTTACCTGTTCCTGTCTGCCTGGCAGAATGTTACCACGGACACTTGGGTCCTATCCATCCTGACCCAAGGAGATGTCATAGAGTTTGTGGACTTAACCATGTTCTCACTTTTCCGAACCACTCCTCCCCCTCCCCTCCTCCTCCAGGAGATCAGATCTTTACTGGAGAAAGATGCGATAGAACCCGTACCGTGTGTGACCTGGCGTGTGTGACCGAGACCTGAATGTGGGAGGGTGAAACGGTAGCCCAGCTTGCCCCGCCCGGGTTCTCGGTCCTCCACCAGTCATGGACTAGGGGGCGGGAGGGAGGAGTGGCTATCTTCATTCGGGAGGCTTACTCCTTCAGGGCGCTTCCGCCGGTGGACATTGCGGGTGTGGAATGTGTCGGCCTGATGCTGGAGGCTGGTGAGGGTTTGGCAATCTGGCTGGTGTACCGACCGCCTAACGCACTGGCCAGTAGCCTGCCGTCCCTGCTGGAGGCTGTAGCAGGCTGGGCGTTAGAGCACCCTAGGCTGATTGTCTTGGGTAACTTCAACATCCATGCTGAGGACGCGGCCTCCAGCCGGGCTACGGACCTGGTGTCATCCATGGCGGCACTGGGACTCTCTCAGTTCATTTCAGCCCCCACGCATCAGGCCGGTCACACACTCGATTTGATCTTCGCGGCGGGGGTGATGGTGGACCAGATTGCCATTGAGGCAGTGCCATGGTCGGACCACCTGGCCCTGAGGGCCCGACTGAATGTTCCACCCCGACCCTGTTTGGGCAGCGAGTGGATTTTTGCTTGCCTGCAGCGCCAGATGGACCCAGTGTGGCTCCAAATGGCCCTGTGGGATCCAAGGCCCCCTGGCGGCTCGTTGGATGAGCTGGTGGAGGACTGGCATGCCCGGCTCCCATCAGCCATCAACGAGATCACTCCCAGGCGCCCTCTCCGCACTCGTGTAAGGCGAGCGCCTTGGTATACCCAGGAGTTGCGTGAGCTGAAGCGAGAACTGAGACGGCTAGAGAGACGGTGGCGCCGAGCTCGTGACAAGGCATCAAGAACATCTTATAGGGCGCTTATGAGGGCCTATGAGATGGCAGCCAAAGCCGCAAAGAGAGATTTCTATGTGGCCACGATTGCATCTGCTAGCTCACGCCCGGCCCAATTATTTAGTACAATTCGGTCTTTGACAGCTCTGCCACAGGGCAGACAAAATGCTAGGGAATTGGATATTGGCTGTGAGGCATTTGTGAGCTATTTTGCAGACAAAGTCTTGGTGCTCCGCCGTGACCTCCCCGCCACAATTGAAACAGTGAGTGAACTTGAGGCCCCTTGCTCAGCTTTGGGGCCGGGTTTAGAATGTTTTGTCCCACTCAGCCTGGAAGAAGTTGACAGACTCCTTGTTTCTGTGCGTCCAACCACGTGTGACCTGGATCCGTGCCCCTCCTGGCTCATTAAAGCGGGCCATGAGGGGTTTCGAGGTGCCCTGCGGGAGATTATCAACATGTCCCTTTCCGAAGGACGGTTCCCCAGGGCACTCAAGGAAGCGATGGTCCGCCCCCTCTTGAAAAAGCCATCTCTGGACCCGGCCGAATTGGCCAACTATCGGCCAGTGTCCAATTTGCCCTATTTGGGCAAACTTATTGAGAGGGCGGTGGCGTCACAGTTGCAGGGTTTTCTGGATGACACTTCTGTCCTCAATCCCTTCCAGTCTGGCTTTCACCCAGGTCATGGGACGGAGACAGTGCTGGTCGCCTTGACTGATGATCTCCATAAGCATCTGGATCGGGGTGGTGTGGCTGCTCTGGTGTTGTTAGACCTGTCGGCGGCGTTCGACATGGTCGACCACCAGTTGCTGGCCACCGCCTCGCCGATGTGGGGATTCAGGGGCTCGCTCTTCAGGGCCTCTTTCCTTCAAGGTCGGGGACAGAGTGTGGTGATAGGGGATCAGCGGTCCCGGAGATGCCCCATTGAGTGTGGAGTGCCTCAGGGGGCCGTGCTGTCCCCAATGTTGTTTAACATCTACATGCACCCTCTCGCCCAGATTGCCTGGAGTTGCGGGCTTGGGTGTCATCAATATGCAGATGACACCCAGCTCTATCTGATGCTGGGCGGCCGGTCGAAATCTACCCCGGATGACCTTCATCGGGCATTACAGGCTGTGGCTGGATGGCTCAGACTGAGTCGGCTGAAACTAAACCCGGCAAAGACGGAGGTCCTGGGCCTGAGTCGGATCGGTTCAGAGTTGGGGTTCCCTCTCCTGACCTTCGACGGGGTGCCGCTGGTGCCGGCGTCGGAAGTTAGGAGTCTGGGTGTGCTCCTGGACTCCTCTTTAACGATGGAGGCCCAGGTAGCAGCCACTGCCAAGTCAGCCTTTTACCACCTTCGGCTGGCTCCTTGACTGCGATGACCTGGCCACTGTGATCCATGCGACGGTCACCTCAAGGCTGGACTACTGTAATGCTCTCTACTTGGGGCTGCCTTTGTCGCAAATCCGGAAGCTGCAGCTGGTGCAGAATGCTGCAGCCAGGCTGTTGATGGGTCTCTCTAGGAGGGATCATATTCAGCCTATGCTGAAAGCGCTGCACTGGCTGCCAATAGCGTACCGGATTCGCTTCAGAGTGCCGGTCTTGACCTTTAAAGCCCTGTATGGCCAGGGTCCAGCCTACTTGAGGGACCGCCTTTCCCCATATGTTCCCCCAAGGGCACTTCGGTCGGGGAGTCAACAGCTCCTGGAAATTCCAGGCCCCAGGGAAGTAAAATTTGCTGCCACCAGAGCCAGGGCTTTCTCGGTGGCGGCTCCTACCTGGTGGAGGGAGCTCCCGGAGGAGATCCGGGCCCTGCGGGACCTTGCTCAGTTCCTCAGGGCCTGTAAGACGGAGCTATTCCGCCAGGCCTATGATTAGGAGCTGCCGCCATGGTTAGCCATCCGCCATCGTACTATTGTCATCACTGAGTGCGGGGCGGCCCTGGCAGGAGAGGGGGTGACGAGCTACTGTTTGGCTACTGGGGGTTAATGTCTGCCGGGGGCTACAATCTGCCCCATCTTGTTTTATTGCCTGGGCTATAATGTTTGGATGTTGTTTATATGTTTTCTGGTTTTATATTGTTGAACTTGTTTTAAAGTTGGCATGCGTGCCTTGCTGTTAGCCGCGCTGAGCCTCCGGGGAGGGCGGGATACAAATCCAAATAAATAAAATAAATAAATACCGAAGGCATCTGGAGGGACGGATTTCTACTCCCATTATTTTGCAGTTCCGAAATGGGATGGGGGTTTACGCCCGATCTTAGACCTACGGGACCTAAACATCTTCATTCAGTACTGCAAATTCAAAATGATGTCCTTAAAGGTTATCCTCCCTCTTCTATCCTGGGGCTCCTGGATGGCTACCATCGACCTCCACGATGCCTATTTTAATTTAAACATACATACATCCCACCGAAGGTACCTCCGCTTCGCCATAGGGGACCTCCACTTCCAGTACAGGTGCCTCCCATTTGGTTTGTGTACCGCGCCAAGAGTCTTCACCAAGACGATGATAGTGGTGGTGGCCTACCTTTGTCTACAGGGAATTTCCATCTTTCCCTACATAGCTGATTGGCTCTTGGTGGCAGACACGCCAACACTCCTGGATGACCACATCTCCCAGACACTGCACCTTCTGTCCTCCCTTGGCCTTCAAGTCAACCACCAGAAGTTGCATCTGCAACCTTCCCAGACAGTGCAATTTATTGGTGCACTCCTAGACACGGTGACCTGTAGAGCTTACCTGCCCGCAGACAGAGCTGCAACCCTGTCATCTCTGGTCACAGGGTTCTGGACTCGGGTCTCATCCACGGCCTTTCAGATTCAAGGTCTCTTGAAACACATGTCAGCCACCATGGCCGTCGTGCCGCTGGCAAAATAGCACATAAGGCCTCTTCAAATTTGGTTCTTGAGTCACTTCAAGCTGTCCAAGATGCCACAATCCAAATGTCTCAATCCTGCACCAAATGTGCGGGACTCTCTCCTATAGTGGACAGAGCTGCCCAATATTACCAAAGGTGCCCCCTTCCATTTGCTGAGCCCCAGTTTCACACTGACCACCAATGCCTCCTTTTGGGGATGGGGAGCCCATCTCAATGGCGTCAGCGTGGGGTGCCAGTGGGACACTCTCAATGCAACCAAGCACATCAATTTCCTAGAGTTGCTTGTGATAAAACTAGCATTGAGGTCCTTTCAGCCCATTCTTCGGGGGCACTGCGTAGCTATCTTGACGGACAATACCACAGCACACAGCTACGTCAACCGTCAGGGAGGAACGGTGTCCCGGAGCCTCCTGGCAATCGAACTATGGGACTGGTGTGTAGCACATGCTATCTTCCCTGTGGCCACCCACATCCCGGGGATTCAAAACATGGAGGCCGACCTCCTCAGCAGGGGTCTCACGGATCACCATAGCTGGGAACTGAATTGGTCCTACCTTTGTCCTCTCTTTCAAAAATGGGGCATGCAGGAAATAGATGTTTTCGCTTCAAGGAAGAACATGAAATGCCCTTTCTTCTGCAGTCGGGGAGGAGCAGATTCTCTCTCTCTAGGAGATGGCCTACTCCATCCATGGGGACAAACGTTCCTGTACATGTTTTCTCCTCTACCTCTCATGTTACAGGTTGTTCACAAACTGGCCAAGGTTGTGCTGGACTGCATCCTTATAACCCCATGGTGGCCCAGGCAACCCTGGTTCACCACTCTACTTCGTCTTGCACGGGGCAGGTACATCCATTTCCCCAAGGTTCCGGATCTCATCCTTGCGGAAGACGGAACACTTCTCTACATAGGGGTGGATGCCCTGAAGTTGATGGCCTGGTGTATACATCAATGACCTTCTCTGACCGTGTCTCTGAGGTTCTGCTCAATGCCAGGGAGGCATCTACGCATCTCTCATATCAGAAGAAGTGGCTTAGGTTCCTCTCTTTTCTTCAAACTTCGACTGATTTGCCTATGTCTGTAGGCCTGGACAGAGTCCTGGACTTCCTTTTGTCAGTTAAGGATCAGGGTCTCTCCTATTCTTCTATCAAAGTCTACTTGGCGGCTATCTCCGCACATCATAGAGGGCTGGATGGCTATTCCATTTTCTCCCATCCAACTTCTAAGAAGTCTCCCAGTAAGTGTTCCAACAGAGCTATGGGACTTGCCACTGGTGCTCCGCCATCTCACCAGGAAGCCGTTCGAACCCATGGTGACCTGCAACTTGCAGTACGCTGCTTGGAAGACAGCCTTCCTAGTAGCGATTATGTCAGCTAGGAGGGTCAGTGAACACATGGCACTGAGTCATGACCCTCCATACCTAGTATTTCTGCCAAACAGGGTCTGTCTGGTGCTTGACGTCTCATTCTTACCAAAAATCATCTCAGAGTTCCATCTCAGCTCAGACATATTTCTACCTGACTTCTTTCCACATCCTGAAGTGGAAGAGCAATGTTTGCTTCACACTCTGGGTGTCAAGAGGGCACTCCTCTTCTACCTGAACAGGACTCAGCCCACCAGACGGGACAACAATCTGTTCCTATCTTACTCCACCGCTTCCTTAGGGTCGCAGATCTCGAGTCAATGCCTGTCCAAGTGGATTGTTGGGACAATTAGGCTGTGCTATTCCTTATCAAAGCACCCTTTCCCTGCTCACTTCAGGGCGCACTCCACCAGGTCCATGGTGACTTCAACAGCCTTTCTGAAAGGCACATCGCTGTCCTCCATCTGCAGAGCTGCTATGTGGTCCATGCCAACCATGTTCATCAAGCACTACGCCCTGGACGTTCATGCGCAACAGAAGGACGACTTGGGTCATTTGGTCCTGTCCGCTGCGGCTCACTGAGTCTGACAGCACCCATCTCCAGGTGAGCCACTGCTTTTTAATCTCCCATGGGTGTGATGCACAGAGACCATGAAGAAGATAAACAGGTTGCTTACTTGTAACTTATGATCTTTGAGTGGTCATTTGTGCATTCACACTGCCCGCCCATCCTTCCCTACTGCTGTTATCCTCAGTTGTTATCTCTCATACCTTGGTTGATAGCAGTCAGAAGGAACTGGCGGGATGTCCATGCCCTCCCCCCTTGGGCATGCGCGGTGAGGGTTCCCGCACAGGCCCAGGGCGGAGGTGCGAAAATCCTGTTGTGATCTTTGTACAACACCGATCAGATCAGTGCAGGTGCACTAGATCCCATGGGTGTGAATGCACAGATGACCACTCGAAGATCATCAGTTACAAGTAAGCATCCTGTTTTTCTTGCAAACTGAGGGTCATGGCTTTGTTTATTGGGTCAATCCATGCAACTTCTCGTACAGCTTAATAAATTGCTGCTTATTTACAGAGTATAGGTTTGCTTCCTCCAACAAAATTAATGGATTGCATTATCCCCCTTAACCCCATTTTATCTTCACAACAACACTTGGAGGGAGGCTGGGCTGAGACAGGATGAACTGATTCTTCACTGTGAGGGAACGTGTTGAACCCTGATCTCCTTAGCTCTAGGCAGACACTTTCTGTTTTGATTTAAAAAAAAGAAAATATTGAAAATGTTCTTTTCCTAAATTGTGGGGATATGGAATATAGAATATTCCCTGTGACAGTAAAGGACTAGAATCCAAATGTATTTTAAAAACAAATTCAAATCTTATCAGTTTTGAGACCAATCCAAATTTAAAAGCATTGATTTCAAGTGAGCACCATGATATTCTTTTGTCAGTGATTCTTGTTGTTGAAACTGATAGGGAAATATGTGCATTTTTGGTTTGGGGAGAGGGAAGGAGAAGCAGGTCTTTTTTGTTGTATGAGTTGTAAAACCCTGATTCTGTTGAAGTTACCATTGATGGGAGAGCAAATGCTAATCTGTGGTTTTAGGTGACCTGCAAGTCACATGACTGATTTAAATACCTGCTGGCTTAGTCCCCTGTGGTGGGTAAAAACTGTATCCAGGTAGCCTGCATGGAATCTTTGAAAAACCTGGACATTTTGTCCCTGACAGGTTCATATGATTGTCATACGATATCTGTACTGCCATGCTGGGGGAAAAAGACTTTATTTGGAAGTCTGAATTAATAAAATAAAAATTCAGCTCTTCCTATACTGAAATCTGAATGCTCTAGTAGAAAACATAATGCATAGATTCACAGGAAAAGTGACATGAAAAAAACTTGAGTCAGATGAGTGACGTGTACTTAGAAGCCTACTCAGAAGGTTGTGTTCTTGTCAGAGAGTACATTAGGCTGTGAGAGTTAATAAATTCTAGAGACTGATTCCTCCCAGCCAGATATCTAAAGCTGAATGGCTTATTTAAGAAAAAAAAATTCCCAGCTCCCTTCCTTGTTGGTGGTAGCCTTGAAATCTGAGTGGTATCAGATTGTACTGTTCGTGTTTACCTTACCCATGTGGCCAGCTTGGTTAAAATTTAGTTTGGGAGATCAGTTTCCCCCCCTTTGCATCAGAGAGGAAGAGAGAAAGAAAAACACTAGAACACTATGTTTGTGCATGTGTGTGCCGGTGCTAATTAAAGTTGGTTCTGCCAGATGCTAGTAATGCTAGGTTTGGAAAGCAGACAGCTGGAAAGGGAATCACAGAACATACAAGGAATGAAAACAACTAGAAAAAATCTTGGATGTGCTGAACCTTTATCCTCCTATATACTGGGAAATCTGCATGGACAAATGGGAATAATCAGTAAGTGCCTTCTCAAGGTTGCTTAATGAAGAACAATAATCTTGTGTGGTGTAATGTGCACCAGCTATATATCTAGTCCATGAGGGATTTTCGTTTTATCTTAAGGAGCGCTGGGCTGGAATTTCAAGGGTTACTGAGTAAGATTGGTTTTGAGCAGAAACTTTGTTTTTGTGGCTAATGAGGGTTTCCAAATTCTGTGTTTCCTACCAGCACAGGAAAAACAATGGTTTGGGGCATTTCAGGGGGAAATAGTAACAGAAAGGGAGGAGGTGGATAACCCTTCCCCCACACACTGCTTTGCTTCTATAATGCCTCTTCCTCCTGACAACTTTCCCCCCACTAAATTGCCAAAGACTTCTAGGAACCCTGAATAGAGGAAAAGCCTCCAGCGGGGATAGATTGAAGAGGAAAGGGTATATGCCTACGATTTTGTGTATGGGTGGCAAACGCAACGTTGGGGATATTGTCTTCACTGACAGGCAAAGTCTGCATTGAGACATCACTTGACACTGATATCAGTTAGACATATGTACATACCTAGCTCATGGTTATGCGTTGCTCTTGCTCCTTCTTCTGTAAGAGAATCCTGGTCAGAACTGAACTGCTGTTAACTCTGATGTACAAAAGAAGGCATGCAGCTTCAACACCCCCCCCAATCTCTTTAGAATCCTGGTTTATATTGGGTGGGGGTACTGACTCCTGTTAATCCAGATGCCTCTGTTTGCATAACCTTTGCATGTGGACAAACATGTATCTGTTTTTAGCCAGACGTAAGCTTTGTGTATATGCACCAGGTGTTGAAAATGCTATAATGCACCCAGTATAGTCCACCCAGCAGAACAGTTGGATGGCAGGAGTTCTGAGGTCACATAACTTCCCTCTTCAAAAAAGTGATGTAATGACTTGCTCGAGACTGGTGTCCAGAATCACTTTATTTCCAAATTGGGCCTGCTTTGACAATCATGTCCTCAGTTCTGTACCCTTTCTGTCCCAGACTTGGAATTAGCTTGTTATTGTTTCATTGTGAAGCAAAGCCATGTTTCTTCTTTTGTAAAAGGCATTTCAGTCTTAGGCTTTTCATGTCACATACAAAGGCTGACAATATGAAAGAGAATTCTGAAGAGAAATGGAATATACGTTGCAGTTAATGGGTTTGTGTTTTGCATTAAGGACTTGTGTAAAACAAGGCTTTTTTTGTGTCCTGTGTGCTGTGCTGACTTCTGGATTGGGATCGGGGGAGCAGGCAACAGATCTTCAGTGAGTTCCCGCAGCCAGCAAGAGGCAGAGGGGAATTATAAACACAGCACGTACCAGAGTCCTCTGACTAGATGGCTCATGCAAGCAAGTCAAGCTATACACTGAACTCTCTTTTTAAAAATACACAGAACTTCACTTTCCAAGTTTCCATGGAATAGTGATGGGCAAAATATGTTATGCCCACTTTCCCCTTGCAAAGTAGCATCAGGACAGTAATTCGTGGGCAGGAGAAGAGATATGAGCACTTAATGCTCCCCCTGCAGATTGCCCTGTCCTGGCACTTCTTCTCAAGTGGTGCTTTTAATGCCTCTCCCTCCCTGACCGCCCTGCTGACCCCCATTGGCTAGGGAAAGGGGGGGAGGAGGCACGTCTTTTCCCGCCGCGCCCGCGGCCCCCCTTCCCCCCTTCTGGCCAGCCTCTTTGTCCCCGCCCGTCCCCGCAAATGGCGGGCCCGGGCTACCTGGGCCCTTTCTGCATCCAGCCTAAATGATGGCTTCATTACTCTTTGTACTGGACTCTCTCACTCCCATCTGCTAGCTCACGCCCAGCCCAATTGTTTAGTACAATTCGGTCCTTGACGGCTCTGCCACAGGGCAGGCAAAATGCTAGGGAATTGGACATTGGCTGTGAGGCTTTTGCGAGCTATTTTGCAGATAAAGTCTTGGCACTCCGCCGCGACCTCCCCGCCACAATTGAAACAGTTAGAGAACTTGAGGCCCCTTGCTCGTCTTTGGGGTCGGGGTTAGAGTGTTTTAGCCTGCTCAGCCTGGAGGAAGTTGATAGATTGCTTGTATCTGTGCGTCCAACCACTTGCGACCTTGATCCGTGCCCATCATGGCTCATTAAAGCAGGCCATGAGGGGTTTCGAGGTGCCCTGCGGGAGATTATCAACACGTCCCTCTTGGAGGGGTGGTTCCCCAGGGCGCTCAAGGACGCGATGGTCCGCCCCTCTTGAAAAAGCCATCTCTGGACCCAGCCGAATTGGCCAACTATCGGCCGGTGTCCAATTTGCCCTATTTGGGCAAACTTATCGAGAGGGCGGTGGCGTTGCAGCTGCAAAGCTTTCTGGATGATGCTTCCATCCTAGATCCTTACCAGTCCGGCTTTCGCCCAGGTCATGGGACGGAGACGGTACTGGTCGCCCTGACTGACGATCTCCGTAGGCATCTGGATCGGGGCGGTGTGGCAGCTCTGGTGTTGTTGGATCTGTCGGCAGCATTCGACACGGTCGACCACCAGTTGCTGGCCCACCGCCTTGCCGACGTGGGGATTCAGGGTCTTGCCCTTCAATGGTTTGCCTCTTTTCTCCAAGGTCGGGGACAGAGGGTGGTGATAGGGGGACAGCGGTCCCGGAGACACCCCCTTGAGTGTGGGGTGCCTCAGGGGGCAGTGCTGTCCCCGATGTTGTTCAACATCTACATGCGCCCCCTTGCCCAGATTGCCTGGAGTTGTGGGCTTGGGTGTCATCAATATGCAGATGACACCCAGCTCTATCTGATGTTGGGGGGCCAGTCGGGCTCCACTCCGGATGATCTGCATCGGGCGTTACAGGCCGTGGCTGGGTGGCTCAGACTGAGCCGGCTGAAACTAAACCCGACAAAGACGGAGGTCCTGGGCCTGAGTCGGATCAGTTCGGGGCTGGGGCTCCCTCTCCCGGCCTTTGACGGGGTACCTTTGGTGCCGGCGTTGGAGGTTAGGAGTTTGGGAGTGCTCCTGGACTCCTCTCTAATGATGGAGGCCCAGGTAGCAGCCACTGCCAGGTCGGCCTTCTTCCATCTGAGGCAGGCACAGCAGTTGGCCCACCTCCTTGGCCGCGATGACCTGGCCACAGTGATCCATGCGACGGTCACCTCAAGGTTAGACTACTGTAACGCTCTCTACTTAGGGCTGCCTTTGTCGCAAATCCGGAAGCTGCAGCTAGTGCAGAATGCTGCAGCCAGGCTGCTGATGGGTCTCTCTAGGAGGGACCATATTCAGCCTGTGTTGAAAGCGCTGCACTGGCTGCCAATAGCGTACCAGATTCGCTTCAAAGTGCTGGTTATCACCTTTAAAGCCCTGTATGGTCAGGGTCCAGCTTACCTGAGGGACCGCCTTTCCCTACATGTTCCCCCAAGGGCACTTCGGTCTGGGGGCCGTCATCTTTTGGAAATTCCTGGCCCCAGAGATGCGAGGCTGGCTGCCACAAGAGCCAGGGCTTTTTCGGTGGCGGCTCCTACCTGGTGGAAGGAGCTCCCAGAGGAGATCCGGGCCCTGCGGGACCTTGTCCAGTTCCGCAGGGCCTGCAAGACGGAGCTCTTCTGCCAGGCTTTTGAGTAGGAGCCGCCACTGCCGCTATTCCACCTCGATATTCCACCTCGAAAACCCGTCATCTTGGGTTTAAATGTGCTTATGTTGTATTGTTTGTTTTTATAATTTTATCTGGTTGTTATTGTTTTATATTGTTTATATTGTTTAAATTCTTTATATTGTTAGCCGCCCTGAGCCTTCGGGGAGGGCGGGATATAAATAAAAAATAAATAAATAAAAATAAAATCCCAGTTATCCGGGCTACCTACACAAGTTGTTGCTTCTAAGCTCTGCTTTATTCTAATGGCATGCTGGGTATGCCTAGTTAAGACATAAGAGGAAAGCAAAGATTCTGATCTGATCCTTGCTTAGGTAATTAACCTGCTGTTTCAGTTTGCAGCAGTCCTCCATGCTCCTCCTCCAAGAGAGTCCTTGCACCTAAGCAAACCAGTGCATCAAGAAGAAAACTTCTAACCTAGCTGTCTTTCTGGTGTGCTACTTTTTTGAGTGCAGGAGTGTTTGTGGTATCATGAGCCCTTTCCTGCAGTCTGAAGTGCTACATCCTGAACAATTTGATGATTTCATTACGTAAACCTGTGCAGTGTTTTTCTTTAAAGATTTCATCCAGCTTCCTCCAGCCTTCGCCGTGAGTCCTCTTACTCCAGGCCCTGGCATCTTTTATGTATTTATTTATTGAAGTGTTCTTACCTCTTTTTCTCCACAGCAGAACACCAAAGGGACTTATAAATGTGCACTTTAAATAAGCAAGAGTGCACAAGTTCCATCCTAGGTTGATCCTGGGACCACTGGGCTGGTTCAGTCAAGGATGCAAGCTTTGAGAAACAGGCTGATGGCTAAGGGTGAAAATCCCTTTGGTTCTTGCCCATCAGTTTGCACCTCTGGCCATGCCTAGGCACCTGCAACAGGAAGGGAAACAGAAGTTCAGCCCAGATCTAATTCAGCAAATCGATATGTTCCTAAAAATTGCCCTCCCTTGCTTTTCCTCTGGAGCTGCTAATATGTGAAAATGCTTGGGGGTTTGCTACAGAGAAGAGGTTTCAGAATTAAACTCAGATTAGGATTGACAATCTTGCGGTTTTATACCTGAGCAAAGATTTATATCCAGGTCCCCACTCAAACTTGTCTTCAGTGGCTATTACTTCTTTCTCTCTCTTTAAATAAAGGCTTTGACATCAGTAATTTTGATGTCTGGCTAACCACTAATTGTCTTTCTTTCTCTTTCTCTTACAGATGATGAAGTTTGCTTGGGATAACTACAAACGATATGCAATGGGGAAAAATGAACTGCGGCCCCTCACTAAGAATGGACACATTGGTAACATGTTTGGTGAGCTGAGATTCAATTTGCCTTCCATTTCTTTTTAAAAGAATGCAGGAGGCAAAATCTTTTGACCAGAGAAGCTAGGACAGATTCTTTCCTTCCTAAATTTAAGGGAAAAGAATGTTCATAGGATAACATCAGGGTTTTTTTTAGAATTTTGCAAGAGTTAGAGATATAGAATCCATTGAAGTTAGTTTAAAAAACCTCTCTGAATTCTAACATGAACTGTCTAGCCTCCTTTGCAGATATTAATCTAGAATAACTCCTTTGATAGATGTAACCTAAAATAGGGCCAATTAATTGTCATTCTTGTGTGGTGAAATATGGCTTATGTCAGGGGTGGCCAAACTTTTGTAATGTAAGAGCCACATAGAATAAAACCAGATGTTCAAGAGCCGCAAGATACGAACAAATAAACACACATGCTGCAATTGAAAGATATGAAAATTTGCTTTTTATTAACTTTAATTGAGACTGCCAAAATAAAAACAAAAGGGGTAAAAACAGATATTGATAATGATATTTATTTCTCCAGTGATATTTATTTGTTTGCTATTGATATTTATTTGTCAAAGAGAGAGAGAAAAGTGGAAAGAAAGAATGAAAGAGGTGGAAAGAGAGAGAGAGAAACAAAGAAAGCAAATAGATAGGGGAGGGAAGGGTAAGGAAGAGAGAGAGAAAGGAAGGAAGAGAAAAAGAGAAAGAAAGGTGGAAAGAAAGCAAGTGGGGAAGGGAGAAAGGGAGAGAGAGAGAAACAAAGAAAGCAAATAGTTTGGGTTGGGGGAGGGAGGAAGGAAGAGAGAGTGGAAGAAAGAGACAGAAAGAAAGAAACAGCAAATAGAGGGGGAGGGGAGGGAGGGAAAAAGAGAAAGGTGGAAAGACAGAAGGAGAGGGGAACAGAAACCAAGAAAGCAAATAGATGGGGGAGGAGGGAGAGAGAGCGAAAGGTGGAAATAAAGAAAGAGAGTGGAAAGAAAACAAATAGATGTGGAGGAGGGGAGAGAGATGGAAAGAAAGCAACTTTAACTTTAAATGCATCCTCCAAGCCCCCCGTCCCCACCTCATGCCAGCTGGCTTGGATTGGAGAAGGGCTTTAAAGAGTCACATGCCTTCTCCAAGCTGGGTGGTGGTGGTGGAGCTTTGAGAATGCATTTAAAGTAAAAGTTGCTTTCTTTCTCTGCTCCCCCCCCCCACACACACATCAAGCGTACCCAAGGAAGGGAACACTAGCTGGGAAAGGAAAGACTGGTTGGGGAGATACGCCTCCCCTTCGCTTCCTCAGTCGCTGTGCTGGGAGCTGCACAATATGTGTGAAAGAGCTGCATGTGGCTCCTGAGCCACAGTTTGGCCACCCCTGGCTTATGCAATGCACAGTGACTCTGAAGTAGTTGTTTGACTGGCTTAGCAGGGATTTGGCTGTGCCATGAAGCCATCAGCCTTTGCTACCTTTCAACAGTTGTAGCACAGAAGAAGCTGAACACTACTTTGGACTTTGTTCTAAGGTCAAGCAGGTTGTATGGGAGAAATGTGGGAATGAAATGGACACTGGTTTTAGTTATGTGTGTATATTTATTTATTTATTTGATTTTTACCCCACCCTCCCCGCCGAGGCAGGCTCAGGGTGGCTTACATAAGAAACAATAGATAAGACAACAATATAAATATCCATATAAAATACACAAAAGTTATTAAAACCATTAACATAACAATGGCAGTATAGCTGTGGTAAAGTGCATTCAGCAGTACATCCACTATTGGTGGGCTCAGGCTGGAAACAGAATTGGCATAGATGATAACACAGCTCCTTACCTAAATGCCTGGCAAAAGAGCTTCATTTTCGTGGCCCTGTGGAACTGTGAAAGGTCCTGCAGCGCCCTGATCTCGTCTGGACGCTCATTCCAGCAAGTTGGAGCTGCCACAGAAAAGGCCCTGGTCCTGGTCAATACCAGTCTGACGTCTTTAGGACCAGGAGGCCAGATGATTTTGCGACCCTGACAGTAGTGTTCTCTGGGGAACATGTGGGGAAAGGCAGTCACTCCAGTAGGTAGGTCCCTGACCATAAAGGGCTTTAAAGGTCAAAAGCAGCACCTTGAAGCGAATCCGATATGCTATTGGCAGCCAGTGCAATGCCTTCAGCACAGGCTGGATGTGCTTCTGCATAGGGAGACCCATCAACTGCCCAGCTGCCGCATTTTGCACCAGCTGCAGCTTCCGGAGTTGCAACCAGGGCAGCCCCATGTAGAGAGCATTGCAGTAGTCCAACCTCGAGGTTACCATTGCATGGATCACTGTTGCCAGATCATTGTGTTCGAGGAAAGGAACCAACTGCCTAATCAGCTGGAGATGGTTGAAGGCTGCCTTGGCAGTGGCTGCTACCTGGGCCTCCATTGTTAAGGAGGCATCCAGGAGCACTCCCAAACTCCTGACCCTCAGCACTGGCACCAATGGCGCCCCATCAAAGGCTGGTAGTGGGATCCCTACCACCGATCCACTCCGACTCAGGCACAGGACCTCGGTCTTCGTCGGATTCAATTTCAGTCAGCTCAGTCTAAGTCATCCAGCCATGTCCTGTAATGCCCAGTCCAGGTCTTCCAGGGTAGAGTCGGATAACCGCCTAACAACAGATACAGCTGAGTGTCATTTTATGTTGTTTACATTTATATTCTGCCTATCTATCCATTCAGTGCCTCCAAGGCAGCTGACAAAACAAGCATAGTAAAATTACGTCATGAAATCAATTAAAAGCTGGAGATAAAAATACATATATAAAACACAAGACAGAAAATATCAGGCAGGAAAGAGGGATTGTTGTGGAAATGCCTGGCAAAACAAAAAAAGTCTTCGCTTGGTGGTGGAAGGGCCATATTTATTTATCAGATTTATATCCTGCTCCCTCTCCCCAGGAACGGAGGAGCTAACAACATAGAATTCTTAAAGTGTTGCCATCATTTCTGGGTTCAGAGGCAATCTCCTCACGTACACACACTCTTTCTCCCACCACAACAGTCAGAAAGCATGTGAATAGACTAGTGGGCAAACACCTGCCCACTGCTGGGGGCAGGAAGATGGCAACCCTACCCTGAGCTGTGGGAGTTTCCTTCAGGATGGTGTTGAGGTCCTCCATATCCGTGGTACCAAGATAAATCAGACAGATCACAATATAGAGCTCATCTATACCCTACTGAGATATTGGCAATGACAAAGAAACAATAGATCTTCTTCGTGGTCTCTGTGTATCACACCTATGGGGATCTAGTGCACCTGCAGTGATCTGACTGAGCATGTGCGGGAACCCCAACTGCGCATGCCCAAGGGGGTGGAGCACGGACATCCTGTCAGTTCTCTTCTGACCGCTGCACTGTTAACAGCTTTTTCGTCGGTTGGTGATTGTTCATTTCCCCTCATTTCGGGAATTCTTCTTTTTTCTTCAGTCAGAATATTTTTCGTGAACTGTTGGACTTTCATCAAGAACTGTTAAGGAGGTAGCGGGGTGAGGATTTTCCAAGGTCTTCGGGCCTCCCCCGCCCCTTTCTTTCCCCTTTCTTTCCCCTTTCTTTCCCTCATGCCTGAGGAACTAGTTTATGGATAAAAAGTGGGGGTGCTTTAAGAGGTATGTCTTGTGTGGTAGTAAGTTGGCTCCTAAGGACAAACACATGCTCTGTATAATTTGTTTGGGTGAATCTCACTGTCCAGAGGGTGACACTCTTTGTGCGAAGTTTTCAAATCAAACACGCAAGAATAGAGTGGCAAGGTTGAAAGTTGCCCTTTGGGAACTCTCAGAAGTCATCTGCATCGACTGAACCCCCACCGACACAGTCCATATCGACTCTGAGGTCGACGGCTACCCTTTCGATGCCGAAAGTACCTCGACCAGTCAAATCTGCCTCTGATACAAGCCCAGCCCCATCCAAGAAGCACTCTTCCAAATCTGTCTCTTCTGCCTCAACTCCAGCAAAGAAACAGAAGAGAGATAAGTCACAGAGACATAGCTCTCATAAGTCGACCGCTGGGGACCCGCAGAAGTCTCACAAAATGAGCAGTGTGGTAACCCATAAGGGCTCTGCGCTGCCTACGACACCACAGTCGCATTCCCTGTTGACGCATCACTCTGTACTGGAGCTGCCGGATATACAATCAGCACCGCCGATTGAAATTCTCGACTCCCTAGTCAGGCAGCTGAACCCTCTGGTACTGGAGAGGAATCTTGGAAGATACTCCCCATCTGTATCGGCCTCTGATGCCAAAGATGATATGGTAGCGCCCGGCATCGGCCACTGCTCTCCGTCCGCCTCATCCTGGACTAGCGGCCACTCTGACCCTGACCATCGATACTGACCCAGCAACTGATCCCGCTCTCCCATCCACGTGGACAATCGAGGTTGATGGGATGAATATCTGGTCTGTCCTGACCAACACCACTCATCCCGGTCACCCAGGAGGGATTATTTGCTCAAGTCACCTACAGGTCCAGGCTCTCCCTTTTGATATCGACATCACTCATCGATGCTCCCTCCATGGGATCATCGTTATCACATGCCGTGCTGGTTTGCTACTTACCCTCTATTGGCATCAATGCCCTGGCTAACACCTATGAGGCTGGATGACTGGGGCCACCATTCCAGCCTGCCCCACTCCCCACATTGTCCACCCCCTTCCACATCCCTCTCTAAACCACCGAAATCTCCTCCTCTGAATCGCCTCATCTCCCATCGTCTCCTCCACCACCGAAGGGGCCAATCCCTATCCAGAGATCTCCACCACATTCCGAAGCCTCTCCCGTCTCTTCTGATGTCGACCAGTCTGATGATGAGACCTCACCTGGAGATACCTCCTTAAAACATAAGGTCTCCTAAAATATTCCAATCTCCCCATCCTAGGACTTCTCTTCATATGGAGATCTTGTCAAAAGAATGGCTCATTTGTTGGGTCTGTCCATCGTCCAACTTCAACCATCAATATTGGACGTGGTTTACAATGTGGTCAAGATGGACACGTTGACAGTGATCTCCCTTCCAATGTTGAAGGTCCTCCTGCACTCTGTCAAAGTTCTTTGGGAGAAGCCCTCTTCTGCACCAGTGTCGACCAGGAGACTGGATCACATGTATTGAGTGCAAGAGGAAGGAGCAGATTTTTTACATGTCCATCCAGAACCTAACTCTATGGCCGTCTCCTCTTCTTCCAGGAACAGATGTTCTCATACAACTCCCTCTAACAAAAAAAGCAAAAAGCTTGATGCCTTAGGAAGGCATTTCTACTCAGTGGGAGCCCTGGGAATCAAAACATCCAATTATATTGCATGTATGAGCAGGTAGCAGTATGCGTTATGGCAACAACTTGCGGACATTTTGCCCTTTCTTCTGGAAGAGAAAAGTCAGGCAGCCCGAACCCTGCAGAAGGAAGGCATGGTTCTGGTGAAGCAGCTTCTGAATTCTTCTAAACACTCACTAGACACCTTCTCCAAAACTATGTCTTCAGCAGTTGCACTTCGTAGGCACTCCTGGCTGCGAATGACTTCTTTGCCTCCTGATACCAGGGCATACATAGAAGATCTACCCTTCGACAGGGAGGGGCTGTTCCACTCCTCTACCGACTCTGCTCTGCAGGAGATGGACAAGAGCATAAAGGCCTCCAGATCTTTGGGGGTCTCTGCTCCCTCCAAGCCATACCTCCAACGTTCCTGGTCCCACTCCAGCTCCAAACGCTCCATATAACAATAAACCTTCCCCAGAGGGTACCTGGAGGCCTCATCAGTCACCCATAGGCCAACACCAGCAGTACCAATACCCTGCGAGGTCCAGATATGGCTTGCAACAACAAAATTCCAGAACAAAATCTCAAAAGACTTCCAAACAGGGTCTTTTGACTTGCCCCGAATTGCTTCAGGGGATTCTACCTGCCTTTCTCCATTCCTATCTGTGTGGTAGGTCGTCACTACAGACAGATGGGTTTTGTCTGTTCTAACCCACGGCTATTTAATAGAATTTGTGGACTTTCCAATGCTGCCTGTTTTCCTGGCCATCCCTCCCTCTTCCCTCCTTCTCCAGGAGGTCACCTCCATCCTGGTGAAAGATGCGATAGAACGGGTGCTGAAGGCATACAAGAGGTTTTTATTCTCATTACTTTGCCGTTCCCAAACAAGACAGGGGTCTGCGCTGATTTTAGTCCTATGGGGCCTCAACATCTTTGTGGAATACCGCAAATTTAAAATGACATAGTTGCAAGTAATCCTCCCTCTTCTGGCTTGGGGGTCCTGGATGGCGACCATCGACCTCTAGGATGCGTACTTTCATCTCAACATCCATCCGTCCCACCAAAAATACCTCTGATTTGCCATACGGGACCTCCACTTCCAGTACAAGTGTCTTCCCTTTGGCCTGTGCATGGCGCCACGGGTCTTCACCAAGACAATCTTCGTCTACAGGGGATTGTCATCTTTCCCTACATAGATAATTGTCTCTTAGTGGCAGATACCTCGGTGCTCCTGGAGAACCATATTTCCCAGATGCTCCATCTCCTGTCCTCCCTGGGCCTACAGATCAACTATCAGAAGTCCCATCTGCTCCCTTCACAGAAGGTGCAGTTCATCGGTGCGGTGCTGGACTCTTTGACATGCATGCTTACCTCCCTGCAGACAGGGTGGCAACCCTGTCATCTCTCACGAGGGATGTGCGAGCAAACACCTGGTCCACGGCCTTTCAAATCCAGTGTCTGTTCGGTCATATGTCGGCCACCATGGTCATACTTCCATTCGCCAAGCTGCACATGAGGCCTCGGTAGATGTGGTTCTTGCAATGCTTCAAACCACTCAGAATGAGCCAATCTCTCCATCTTCAACCCCCACCGAATGTACGGGACTCCCTATCATGGTGGACAATAGAATCCAATCTAACCCAAGGTGCACCTTTTCACATTTACCACCAATGCTTCCCTGTGGGGATGGGGAGCCCATCTCAATGGCATATGCGTTGGGTACCAGTGGGATCCTCTCACTTCAACCAAGCATATCAACTGACTGGAACTACTGGCAATAAAACTGAGCTGAGCTCCTTCCAGCCCATTCTTCAGGGGCATTGCATGGCTGTTCTCACAGACAATACTATAGCGCTCAGCTATGTCAATCGTCAAGGTGGGACTGTGTCCCAGACCCTTTGCCACCTGGCAATCCACCTGTGGGAATGGTGTGTAGGCAACAACATCTTCCCTGTGACCACCCACATTCCAGGAATTTGCAGTGTCAAGGCAGACCTTGTCAGCAGGGGTCTCACTCAGCATCACAAGTGGGAGCTGAACTGGACTTACCTTTACCCGCTCTTTCAGAAATGGGGCACTCCAAAGATAGATGTATTTGCCTCCAGAAGGAACACAAAATGCCCGTTCTTCTGCAGTCAGGGGGAGCGGACCCTGTCTCTCTAGGAAACGGCCTCCTCTACCCATAGGGGTAAACGTTCCTATATATATTTCCTCCTCTACCCGTCCTCTTACAGGTGGTTCAGAAACTAGCTAGAGTCATGCCAGACTGCATCCTAGTGACTCCATGGTGGCCCAGGCAACTGTGGTTCACCACTCTTCTTTGACGCGTGAGAGGCAGATACTACCACTTCCCCAGGGTACTGGATCTCCTTCTTATGGAGAAGGGAATGCTTCTTTACACTGGCATAGACAGCCTGAAGTTGACGGCCTGGTGGATAAAGCGATAACCTTCTCTGATCATGTCTCAGAGGTTCTGCTGAATGCTCGAAAGGCTTCCACTCATCTTTCCTATCAGATGAAGTGGCTTAGGTTCCTTTCCTTCTTGCAGACATCAACTACTTCTCCAACATCTGTGAGTATGGACAAGATCTTCTAGTTCCTCCTGTCGCTTGCTGATTGGGGCCTTTGCCACTCATCTATTAAAGTCTACTTGGCAGCCATTTCTGCTTACCACAATGGTTTGGATGGTTACTCATCTTTTCACATCCCACTTTAAAGAAGTTCCTTTGAGGACTCATTCGATTGTATCCCCCCGTAGGTACTCCGGCGCAGCTGTGGGATTTGCCATTGGTGCTCCACCATCTCACAAGGAAGCCATTCAAACCTATGGCAGCCTGCGACTTACAATATGCAGCTTGGAAAACTGCTTTCTTAACGGCAATTACATTGGCCAGGAGGGTGAGTGAACTGACGGCACTATGCCATGATCCTCCATACCTAGTCTTTTTGCCGAATGGGGTGCGTCTGGTACCGAACGTCTCCTTTTTGCCGGAAATAGTCTCTGAGTTTCATTTAAACTCCGAAATCTTCCTGCCTGATTTCTTCCAATGCCCTGAAGGGGAAGAACAACTTCTTCTTCACACCCTTGATATCAAGAGGGCGCTCCTCTTCTATCTAAACTGGACTCAGTCTACTAGAAGGGACAATACTCTTTTCCTCTCATACTCCACCGCCTTACTGGGGTCGAGGATTTTGGCTCAACACCTATCCAAATGGATTGTCAGGACAATAAAGTTGTGCTACCTGTTAGCAAAGCGCCCCCTCCCTGTACGCTTGAGGACACATTCTACCAGATCGATGGCAACCTCCACAGCTTTCCTGAAGGGCGCATCGCTGTCCTCTATCTGTTGAGCTGCCACGTGGTCCACACCTACCACGTTCATCAAACATTACGCACTAGATGTTCGTGCGCAGTATAAGGTCCATCTGGGTTATTTGGTTCTGTCCTCTGCAGCGCACTGAGCCTGACAGCGCCCACCTCCTAGTGACCCACTGCTTTTCAATGTCCCATAAGTGTGATGCACAGAGACACGAAGAAGATAAACAGGTTGCTTACCTGTAACTGATGATCTTTGAGTGGTCATCTGTGCAGTCACACCACCCGCCAGTCCTTCCCCACTGCTGTCATCCTCAGTTGTTCATTTACATAGCTTTGGTTGATGGCGGTCAGAAGGAACTGGTGAGATGTCCATGCTCTACCCCCTTGGGCATGCGCAGCTGGGGTTCCCACGCACGCTCAGGTTGGAGGTGCGAAAATCCCATTGTGAACTTTATACAACACTGATCAGATCAGCGCAGGCGCACTAGATCCCCATAGGTGTGACTGCACGGATGACCACTCGAAGATCATCAGTTACAGGTAAGCAACCTGTTTTTCTCTACCATTACCTCTGCTCAGTCCTCTTCCAAGGGAGCTTTTCTGAATTTGGGGGTAGGGGTGGGGTTGTTAATTCCTGCCCCCCCCCACTTCTGCTATTTGCTGATTGGGGAACACATGGGAGATCCATTCATGGATCTTCTAGCAACTCTTCTAGTTTGGCCCTCAGTTTCAGAAGCAATTTGGGGAAGGAGGGGTGCATACTCAAGCACCAGGCAAAAGCTCTTTTGGGCAGGAGTAATTGGTTGCCTGGCTCTTTGGATTTCATCCACTGCTTTAGACAGCAGTTTATCCTGCTGAGGCCCTGCCATTACTCTCCCAGAGCCTCTGTAGACCTCCATATAACAGGGATGGGGTGGACAGCTCCTTTCTAAAAAGAAATCTGAATTGCCCATACTGTATCTGAAACCACAACATTCATCTTGATCTGATGATGATGCTACCATTTTGTCTGAGTTTCAGCTCTCTCTAGCCAGGCCTTTCCTCTTGTACAGCTTTGTTGTTTGCTGGAAAGGTAGCTCTCATGAAATATTGAATATATGAATCAATATTAAATGCTTTGCTTTGTGTGCTTACTGGTTTGTATAATTTTCTCTTTAGTGGATTACAGTGTTTTCAGAGTAACTTGGGTACTTATGCTGCATAGGCAGTGGTCGTTGTCTGTGTCTCTGTTTTCTTCACTCTTTCCCACTCTTCTTCTCTGAAGCTAAGCTTCCTCCTTTGTGGTCTCAGTGCCTCAAAGTCACCAACTTTTGGATAGATTGATTTGATTTTTAAAAAGCTGGATAAAGCAAGTCTCAGTCCCGACTATCTCTGGATAGTCTGTAGATAGGACTAAATCATGCAAATGTCAGGAAACAGCTCAGCCCAGTATGGTTTGCACACTGTTGCTGAGGTAGAATTTAGCCTGGGGATTTCAGAGGGCGGTACTTGTCATGTTTGCTTCCATCACTTTAGCATGGCACCTCTCAAGGACACTGACAGATTGTCAGGAGTTCTGAAGATCTTCATAAGCAGGTTGTGTCTTACCCACCTAAGTTAGGCCTCTCTTGTTTGTGTTGGTTCAGTTAAATTGCTAGTTCAGCTCATTTGCAGACCTTTGGGTGTAGGGGGATTGCCATCGTCAAAAGTCATAATCTCTGAATGTTGTGAGAGTGAAAGTCCTATCTCGAACATTCTTTTTCTGGGAAGTTATTTATTTTATTTATTTATTTCTTCAGCTTATATCCCGCTCGAACCCCCGAAGGGGTCTCTGAGCGGCTTACAGTTACTCTCTTAAATCCTATCTATGGCCACATAGCTGATTGGGGGAGGGACTGCCCTGCCGGCACCCCATGGAGAGATGTTCTTGTTTTTTCGTCCTGGGTCGGCTTGGCGTCAGCAGGTTTCTCCGGCGTGTGGTTCCTGCGTCAGCGGAGCTCCGGCTCTGTCCTCCAACTCCGCCGCGCCTGCGCCTCTACGCTCCCTTCGCGCCGTCCTGGTTCCGCCTTCCGCCGTCTGGAGTGTTCGTCATCTTGCCGCCCGCTTTTTTTTTTTTACTGCTGCCAGTGCTCCACTATCCCCACAAGGGGGGAGGAGGGTGCTCCCTGCCATCTAAGACAGGTACCCATTTTATCTACTCGCTTTCTTGATGTTAATTTACAGCTTTCAAACCGCTGGGTAGACGGGAGCTGGGACTTGGGCCAGGTGCTCACCCTGGCCACGGCGGGATTTGAACAGCCATAATGGCTGTTCATAGATGTTAACAGCAGGCTATTAGTTGCCTGCGCCACCGCTCCCTACTAATTGTGTGGTGGCAGAGCAGTTTCCTGGATGATGCAACTTTTCTTGACTTCAGGCCTCAGTTTCATTAATCTGTATCTGGAGGAAAGAAGGAACAGTTCCATACTGGTTGTCTTTTGATGGGTTTGAATAGTGGATCGTGGCCTCTTGCTTCACCATTGGTACATCTGGTAAGTGTTACTGTTCTAACTCTGAATAGACTTTGTTCTCTACTATGAAGATAATCTAAAAATGACTATTGGGGAGAATGTCTCTTTTGTCTTTTGACTCCCCCTTGTTGTTTAATAAAAAGTCATGGGGAAAGATGGCTAAGCATTGTTGATAGAGTGATGACACCCAGCTCTACATTTCATTTCATTAATTAAGCAGCCAGGAGGAGTGGTCTGGGCTCTGAACCAGTGCCTGTAAGTTGTGAGGGGCTCAGATGGCTGAAGGCTAACAAACTGAGGGTGAATCCAGGAAGGACCTGCCATTTGGATGGGTGGATGTTCTGGGAATGAGGAGAGCTACAAGCGATTAATGGTGTGTTGGAGAACATATGTACCTTGAAAATGTTCCTGTATCTCTTACTACATAAAGAATTTGAAATGATGGTGAGGATCATCATTTTTAATCAGTTGCACTTTTTATGTTGATTTACATAATCCCCTAAGCAATCTGAACTGTGCAAACATGTTCTCTATGCTTTTGGAACCTGTGTGATTGACTACTGTAATGCATTCTAAGTGAGTCTACCCTTGAAGATGGTCCAGATGCTGCAGCTAGTATGGAATTCCACAACTGGTGTTTTGTCAGGGTAGGCTGAAAACACATCCATCTGGAGCTATGCCCAACTGTACTGATTGCAATGTGTTCCTACATTTATTTCAAGATGCTGTTTTGAATATCAAAGTGTTACATGGCTTAGGACTGACATGTCTCACAGAGCATGCTTACCCAAGAGAGCCCATGTGCCTGCCAAGGCCCTCTCTAAGGACTGTATTCTAGATTCTGTTATTCTGGGACATTAAAACATTAGCAAGAAATAGGGCCTTCTCTGTGGCTGGACCATTATTGTAGAACAAACTTGCCCAGGAAATATAGGTGGTAGAACACTGCTAGATCAGACCAGTGGTTCATCTGGTCCAGCATCCTGTTTCCCAGACAGAGATTCCATGATAGGAGGGGCTGAAATAACACTGTCTCCCCAGTTCAGATGTGGAGTGTGTATGTATGGTATGTATGTGTAGTTGAGAGGGAAGATGTAGGTCCAGCAGAGGATGTGAAGCTGTGAGAAACTCCCCTGGCCTTCCTAGGGCCTTATGTGACTTCTGAACAGGTAACTGCCATTGGAACAGAGATTGTTCCTCAGTGGTCTGTCTGTGCATGACAGAATTGGTTGGATGTGCTGCTGATCAACTTTTCAGTCAATCAAAACACCACCCTGAGGTCATGGTGTGTGGAAAGCAGGACAGGATGCAAGGGAGTTACTTCTCCTGTATCTAAAGGAAGTAGTCATGCCGATCCTAAAGTAAAACCCACTTAATAACCTTTTATTAGGACCAAGTTATGACACACAACAATGTGTAGACTTTCAAGTTCTTAATCAAGCCAGATGTTTAACAAAGAAGGGGGAGGTGAAAAGAAAAGATCAGGACCTTAGATGTTTTTTTTTTTGTTTTCTCTCCTTTTGTTTACATGACTTTTGTTCTTGGATTGTATCTAAAAACAGCTCAATTTCCTGTAGATGTTTGCTTGAAACAACCACAGAAGTTCAAGTCTCTTATCTTAGTGCCTAGATTGTCAGTTCTTGCTCTGTATTGTGTTGCGTGGTGAAATGGGTTGTGTCATCTGAAAGGCTTCAAAGAGCGGTGTTGCTCTTTCCAGAGACCAGTACTTAACAGTGGTGCACACTATTGGGGAGCAGCAGGGGGATCATGAGAGTGTCCTTGCAGAAAAGGTTCCTACATTCCCCTTGGGACACTTCTCTCACACACAATGGTGTGCGTGAAGAACCACGGTCCCGAAGTGTCCACCTGTGGGTATGGATGGTGCCACTTCCCTCCTGAATCTTGCAACTTCTTTTTATGCACCAATGAGTTTCACCCAAATTTCTAGAGGAACATGGGGATAGCAAGTGAAGAAGAATTTGAGAGATTTTTAAATGTGTTTATCATGCTCAAGCTATTGGTGGAACTCAGAAAGGGCTTGTACTGCATTTAGGAGGGCTCTCAAGAAAGCCTTTTGAAGCAAAAGAACTAGAAGAAGAAGAAGAAGAAGAAGAAGAAGAAGAAGAAGAAGAAGAAGAAGAAGAAGAGATTGGATTTATACCCCGCCCTTCACTACCCAAAGGTGTTTCAGAGCAGCTTACAAACTCCCTTCCCTTCCCCTCCCCACAACAGACACCCTGTGAGGTAGGTGGGGCTGAGAGAGCTCTTGACAGAAACTGCTCTTTTTCAAGAAGAGCTCTTATCAGAACCATGGCTTGCCCAAGGTCATCCAGCCAGATGCAAGTGAAGGAGTGGGGAATTAAACCCGGTTCTCCAAATTAGAGTCCGTGCACTTAACCACTACACCAAACTGGCTCTTGCAGCCATTTGGGAGAAAAGATGCACTAGAGTGCATCCCATGTTTTTTAGTGCTCTTCACCAGATGTGCACTTTAGGTGAAGTTGGCCAGTCCCCTTTTTGAATTACTTTTGGTCCTACAATACTAACTGAATTAGGGCACACACCCTACTCAATACTGTGGTTTAAAAATGAGCTGTGGATGGGCAGCGTAGGCAGTTGCACTTTCCTTTGCTCAACCTTGACACCTCTAGAAAGGATTCGTTTGCACCTGCCTCTGCGTAGGAGGGAGGACACCTTACCAGGGCTATTTTCGACTGTGTTTTGCGTGACTGCAAAATCTTTAAGTTCCTTAAAGGTGCAATCCCCCCCCCGCAGTGCATATGACGCTCACTTATGATTCAACCTTCCTTATTCAGGGGTTATACCTTCTAATGTCTTATTTATTGAGTGTGTGCCACCTTGGTGACTTTTCCAACAGAGCTGATGGGTGAGATCGATGGTATATTACAGGAACCTTTGCAGGTTGGTTTGCCAAGTACTTGGCCTGCTGAGTCAGGGTCTGCTGATATTCTTCTGTTTCCTTTCACTGCACACCCACCGTTTGCTGGGTTGGAAATGTACAGGGCCTGAAGGCATGGGCTGCAAAGAGTGGCCAAACTCCTGAAGATTGTGGGACAAATGTAAGAATGGTGAGAGGCCTAGTTGGGCAAAAGGCCTCATGGGGCCTGTAGTGGGCTTCTCCTGGAGAACTGGTTGGCCACTGTGTGAGACAGGATGCTGGAGTAGATCTGGTCTGACCCTGCAGGGTTCTTATGTAGCTAAAATGGAGGTGGAGGATGAAGAGAGTCTTAACTAAAAAAGATATAGGGACTTGTGCCTGTCCTGGGCTTTCACTCTGGAGCCTAAGGGATGCCAAGTCCCTGGCCTGTATACCATCACCAAGCTCTCTGATCAAAGAGGGAAATTACAGAGATGCCAGCTGGGGAGCCTTTTCTAAACAGTAGGCCAAAGCATGGTTAGTCAGACTCACCTGACCCATTTGGAAGCTGTCTGCTGTGACCATCAAATGAATTCTACTGTTGCTGGGGTATTTTACTTTGTTCCTACTAGAGCCCTGTTTTGCTGCGCCCACCTTGCCTTGCACATCTACCTTGATCTGAGAAAGAGGGGGAATGCAGACCTTGATCTAGGTACCTAGAGCTAGCTCTGACAGTCTCTCATCTACATACTTGTACGATATCACAGTTTGATGCTTTTAACTGCCTGTTTCCACCATCTCATAGGTAGTAGTACTGGGTGGAGGCCCAAGCAAATTATTGTTGGAAAAGTGCACTGTGATTCTTTTTTCCCCTCCCTTAAAGGTGCTAGAGAGAAGCACATTTATTATCCGACCAAGCATTTCAAGCGTACCTGTCACCACAATGACTGCCATTATATAACAGACTTATTATTCTGCCTGCTCCCTGTGTCTGTCATATCTACTTATTATTCTGACAAAACGTTTTAAATCCCTTTATCCTGGCAGCATTTTATATCGTTATGGGGGAAAGGAGCTGAATTCTGTTCTAAGGGTGCATCAACAAAATTTATCAGGGAAGGTTTGATATGTCAAAATCTGTAAACCAGTGCAGTTTTTAAATGTTAGAGACTTCCCCCCCCTCTCTCCCCCTCTCCTGAAATTTCTTTGAGTGTGCTGTGCTGGCAGCCAACAAGATCAATCTTGTGACTTGTTTCCCACTGAAGGAAAATGACCCTAGTAGTGCTCTTAAAGCCAAAACTTTGTGTGTTCCTCATATCTTTCTTGCTTTCTTAGTTCAGAGCTTGCTCTGCCCTGAAGGCTAGAAAGGGGTGGCAATTTAACTACATGAAACCTCCACAGGAACAGGATTTAAAATGCCATTAAAACTGCCCTGTTTTCTCTTCTGGCTTAACCCTAATACCACAAGGCATGGTAAGCCTTTACAGTCCATCCAAAGAATAGGCTTGAGTGTCCCATGAAAGATGAGGGTGGTGGCCAGTGTAAACATCACTCTGTGCATCCTTGCAATCTAGCACAAAGGTGGTGTTCTTAGAGAATGGAATACTTTAAAAATTGTACTTATTTTTGTTTGAGTAGGATGAAGCTACTTGAGTAGGATGAAGGGGGCTTGTGTGGTTCGATGAGGCCGTGGGCTATGCCATGGAGGGCCACCCAGGACAGACAGGCCACAGCAGAGAACTCAGACCAAGCGTGATCCCCTGGACAAGGAAATGGCAACCCACTCCAGTATCTTTGCCAAGAAAACCCCATGGACAGTAACAAAAGGCTAAAAGATATGACGCCGGAAGATGAGCCCCTCAGGTCGGAAGGTGTCCAATATGCTACTGGGGAAGAGCAGAGGGCAAGTACGAGTAACCCCAGAAAGAGTGAAGCGGCTGGGCCAAAGCCAAAAAGACGCTCAGTTGTGGATGTGTCTGACGGTGAAAGGAAAGTCCAGTGCTGCAAAGAACAATACTGCATAGGAACCTGGAATGTAAGATCTATGAATCAAGGTAAGCTTGATGTGGTCAAAAATGAGATGGCAAGAATGAACATGACATCTTGGGAATCAGTGAACTAAAGTGGACAGGAATGGGTGAATTTAACTCAGAAGACCATTATATCTACTACTGTGGCCAGGAATCCCGTAGAAAAAATGGTGTGGCCTTTATAGTCAACAAGAGAGTGAGAAAGGCAGTATTGGGATCCAATCTCAAAAATGACAGAATGATCTTGGTCCAAATCCAAGGAAAACCATTCAACATCACAGTAATCCAAGTCACCTTGCTTATTTAACTTATATGCAGAGTACATCATGCAAAATGCTGGCCTGGATGAATCACAAGCTGGAGTTAAGATTGCTGGGGAAAAGATCAATAACCTCAGATATGCAGACGATACCACTCTGATGACTGAAAGTGAAGAGGACCTAAAGAGCCTCTTGCTCAGGGTGAAAGAGGAGAGCGCAAAAACTAAGATCATGGCATCTGGCCCCATCACTCCTTGGCCCCATCACTCCCTTCGACAGACTTTGAATCAACTCTCAGCTGGGATACCATCACCTCCACTAGCTTTGTTGTTAGTAATGCTTTCTAAGGCCCATTTAAGTTCACTTTCCAGGATGTCTGGCTCGAGCTCAGTGATTATACCATCGTGGTTGTCAAGGACATCGAGGTCCTTCTTGTATAGTTCTTCTGTGTATTCTTGCCATCTTTTCCTAATCTCTTCTGCTTCTGTTAGGTCCCTACCGTTTTTGTCCTTTATCATGGCCAGCTTTGCATGGAACGTTCCCTTGATTTCTCCAATTTTCTTGAAGAGATCTCTAGTCCTTCCCAATCTATTGTTTTCCTCTATTACTTTGCATTGTTCATTCAGGAAAGCCTTCTTATCTCTCCTTGCTGTTCTCTGGAAATCTGCATTCAGTTGGGCAAATCTTTCCTTTTCACCGTTGCCTTTAGCTTTCCTTCTTTCCTCTGCTATGTGTAAAGCCTCATCAGACAGCCACTTTGCTTTTTTGCATTTCTTTTTCTTTGGGATGGCGGTGATTGCTGCCTTCTTTACAATGTCACGGACCTCTGTCCATAGTTCTTCAGGCACTCTGTCTATCAAATCTCGTCCCTTAAACCTATTCTTCACCTCTACTGTATATTCATTGGGGATGCAATCTAGGTCAAATCTGAATGGCCTTGTGTTTTTCCCAATTTTCTTCAATTTAAGTCTGAATTTTGCAATGAGTAGCTCATGATCTGAGCCACAGTCAGCTCCAGGTCTTGTTTTTACTGACTGGATAGAGCTTCTCCATCTTTGACTGCAAATTATATAATCAATCTGATTTCGGTGTTGCCCATCTGGTGATGTCCATGTGTAGAGATGCCTCTTAGGTATAGTATAGCTGCTTGCTATACTAAAGAGCAAAACAACATATTTTGAGCTATGGTAGGATTTCCTCTAAAGGATTTCTTTCTACTTCAAAAGGTCTGTAAAACTCTGCATTTTAATTTTTTTATTTAAACTTTTCTCTTGGTGGAAACATTTGTTCGAGCTTTAGAAATTTGTGGCATACCAAGCCAAGCTCATCCCACCTAGGGAACCCAACAGGGGCATGATAAACCACCTAGTTTTGGGCCGAACAGAAGATTTATTGAACACCTGGCATAGTGGGTGAATTGCATTGATCATAGATCTGCAATTTGCACAAACCTGCTATAGCTCCAAAATATGTTCTGCTTCCTTTCTATTCAGTACACTTCATTTTGCATTTATTACTGGCTAGCTCCTTTCTGATCTTAAGTCTCAATTTTAGAACCTCAGAAATGAGCCCTCGCAGAAGTTGTGGTAAAGATGAGCAAGAAGAAGAAGAAGAGAAGGAGACTGGATTTATACCCCGCCCTTCACTTGGAGTCTCATAGCGGCTTACAAACTCCTTTCCCTTCCCCTCCCCACAACAGACACCCTGTGAGGTAGGTGGGGCTGAGAGAGCTCTTGACAGAAACTGCTCTTTCAGGAACAGCTGTGCCAGAGCTTGTGACTGACCCAAGGTCACATCAGCAGGTGCAAGTGGAGGAGTGGGGAATCAAACCTGGTTCTCCCAGATCTGAGTCCGCGCACTTAACCACTGTACCAAGCAGAAGTGTTGTTTACATGTTCTGGACCTTGACAAAAGGCTGGGATATGAATTGAAATGTTGTTCCATTATGCAGTGTTTGTCCAAATGTGGTTCCACCATACCACAAGGGTGACCTAGATAAAAGGCCCGCATGTCTCATTAGGAGTCCCCTGAGCCAACCGGTCTCTGTCACCAACCTCCCACCATTTCCTATGCCATCACATCTTGCTGTCGGTAATTTTTTTTTGCAAGTAGTTAAAGATTATCAGGAAACAAGCTTGAGTTAATTAGAAGCAATGGGAACTGATGTATATAATGCAGGACAGTAATTGGATGAAAATCTTAATCGGCATCACTGTACACTCAAGAAAGAAAATATCAAAATCATTGTATTTGCTTGGGTGGGGGATCAGGGTCCGTGATTCATTTCTCAAGCTCCTGCAATTGCGTCACCTCAGAGAGTCCTTTTCTATGGTTGATCGAAAGTTGTTCTCCATTTGCATGCAAAATCTAGACTTAATAACCATCAGGCCCCACATTACATGGAACTGGTTTGCATATTTTGCAGAAGAAATCCTCCTTTCCCCACACTTGCAGCTCTAGCAAAGCAGTTTTCATCATTCCTGGAAAGCAATAGCCCGCTAATTCCTTTTCCTTAGAAGCTGCACAGCTCCAGGCTGAATATTGCTTTTGAAAAAGCCCATTTTCCTTTGTTTACCTGAGTCTTTTATTGCTCCACTCACAGCAAACCTGCTTTCCTTAACTTATTTAGATGCCAAAGTAGTTAAGAATTTGTCAGATGATTCTGAGCTGAGCTGACATTTATCCTAGATCAATTTTTTTTACACCCTTTCATCTGTCAAGGACAAACAGGGAACACCATTAATTGGCCAAAAGTTATGTACCAGGCATCACTTTCTCATTCTCATTGAGGTGAGGATGTGAGTTTCTTTTCCAGTTCTTGAATCTGATCATTAGCAGAGCATAATCCTGTTGCCTGCTTCTGCTATGAGCCCCTGCCTTTGTTGAACATCCACACTATTCTGTCTCAGTGAATGAAAGTTCACATTGTATGCTGAACTTCGATCTTCCATAGCTGTAACAAGGATCCTGTACTATGTCTAAAGTTGGCTGTTCCTGTACAGGTTATAATAATAAACATTGCCATGTTTCTGTTCTTGTTTTATCCTTTCAGCTGTAGCTAAGAGCCAGATTATGCATTACATTAGCCAAGAAGATGCCAATCCCTGTGTTGAGTTTTCCTCCCCTGGCCATATCAAACATGCCGTGCACCTCAGGGCCTTGATGTTATTAGTTTTCCCTTTCCCTACAGGAGTTAAGTCATTGCTGTAGATAAAAAAGTTCTCAGCTTGATGTCAACTCACAAGGAGTTATTGTAAGCTATATGGGCAGAAAGTGAGAAATGTACCAGTGCTACCAGTCTTCATGGCCAGACCAGCTCCCTGTATTTGCACTAGGCATAGTGTAACATGAGCACCTGGGGACATCCATTTGTGACAGTCTTCAAAACTATTACACTAAACTTTGCCACAAGCAAAATAAATTTGCCATTTGCTAATTTAAAACTTTTTAAAGTGTCCTGATTAGCGTCAGCAGAAATTGTGTGAGCACTAGGCTGTGGACAGCTGCACCCAAAGATTTGTTTGTTTTTATTTATTTACTTCATTTATACCCTGATGGGGACCCAAAATGGCTTGCATCACTCTTCTCTATTGATCCCCACAACATTGATCCTCTGAGTTAGGTTGTGCTGAGACTGTGAGTAGTCCAAGGTCACTCAGCAAGCTTCCATGGTAGAGTGGAGACTTAAATCTGGGTCTCCCAGACACTCTACCCATTGCCCCATACTGTCTCTCTTGATTTTTTGAGGTTATAAACTTAAGGGTTCCAGAGGACAGCAGTTTGAGATGGAAACTGAAGCCTGAAGTACACTAGGAAGAAGACCGTGCAATGTCTAAGCAAAGGCAGAAGTCTAGCTTCATGAGGTCCATCAGGCCAGCCAGGCTTCAACCTGCCAACCAAGCCCAGGGACTGATTTTGTATGTCTTGTATACTTGGCTGTTCCTAAGGGGGGGGACTGTGAGGCCTGAGTAGACATGGTCCACACTGATCTTTAAAAGGGGTCCATGGGGGAAACTGGATATTACAGGCCAATTAGCCTTATGTCTGTCCCAAGCAAATTAGTAGAAACTGTAATCAAAGATAGAATAATTAAGTGCCTAGAGGAATGGACTCTGCAAATCAGCATGGCTTCTGCAAAGGGAACTCCTGCTTTACCAGCCTTTTGGAGTTCTTTGAGAAAGTGAACAAGCATGTAGATAATGGTGACCCAGTAGAAATTATATGCTTGGACTTTCCAAAGGTTTTTGACAAGATACCTCACCAAAGACTTCTGAATAAACTTTGCAGTCATGGGATAAAAGATAGGTTCTCTTCTGGAATAAAAATTGGTTAAATGACAGGAAGCAAAGTCAGAATAAATGAATGGTTCTCACAACAGAGGAAAGTAAGCACTGAGGTCCCAGAAGGATCAGTACTGAAACTAGTGGTGAGTAGTGTAGTGGCTAAGTTTGCAGATGACACAAAACTATTTAGGATGGTGAAAACCAATGATAACTGTGAAGAACTGCAGGAGGATCTCCACAAATTGGGTAAGTGGGCAGCAATGTGGCGAATAAAGTTCAGTGTTGGTAAGTGTAATGTGGTGTACATTGGAGCAAAAAATACCAACTTCAAGTATAGGCTAATAGGGTCTGAAGTTGCTGAAACTGGGAGGGGGAAAAGATCTTGGGGTCATAGCAGACAGCTCAATGAAAGTGTCAATCCAGTGTGCTGCAGCAGTGAAAAAGGCAAATTTTATGTTAGGAATTATTAGGAAAGGGATTAAAATAGAATGGCCAATATTATAATTCTACCGTATGGTGCAGCCTCATTTGGAATACTGTGTATAGGTCTGGTCACTGTATCTCAAAAAGGACATAACAAAGCTGGGGAAAGTAGTGAGGGGAGCAACCAAGATGATTAGAGGGCTGGAGACTTTCCCTATGAGGAAAGGCTGAAGAGAAGAGATGACTAAGGGAGGATATATTAGAGGTTTATAAAATTATGGATGGATGGAGAGAGAGAGTTGGAAAATAACTTTTTCTCCGTTACCCAAAATACTAGAATTCAAGGGCATCCAATGAAACTGATGGGCAGTAGATTCAGGATGGACAGAAGACAATATTTCTTTACACAAGGAGTCATTAAAATGTGGAATTTCCTGCCAGAGAATGTAGTGATGGTCACAGATATAGATGGCTTTAAAAGGGGGTTAAACAGATCCATGGAGGATAGGTATATTAGTGGCTACTAGCCATGGTGACTAAAGGGAATCTCCCTGTTCAAAGGCAGTAATCCTCTGAATCCCACAGCCAGAAGGCAAAATCAGAGGAAGGCCTCGGTCTCTATATCCTGTTATTGGCCCTCCAGAGAACATAAGAACATAAGAGAAGCCAGTGTTGGATCAGGCCAATGGCCCATCTAGTCCAACACTCTGTAACACAGTGGCCAAAAATACCAGGTGCCGTTTGGCGGTCCATCAGTGGAGCCAGGACACTAGAAGCCCTCCCACTGCTGCCCACCCCCAAGCACCAAGAATACAGTACATCACTTGCCCCAGCTTGAGAGTTCCTATCTATACCTTGTGGCTAATAGCCACTGATGGACTTCTGCTCCATATGCTTATCCAATTCCTGCTTGAAGCTGTCCATGCTTGTAGCTGCCACCACCTCCTGTGGCAGTGAATTCCATGTGTTAATCACTCTTTGGGTGAAGAAGGACTTCCTTTTATCTGTTCTAACTCGACTGCTCAGCAATTTCATTGAGTGCCCATGAATTCTTGTATTGTGAGAAAGGAAGTACTTCTTTCTCTACCTGCTCTATCCCATGCATAATCTTATAAACCTTGATCATGTCACCCCTTAGCTGTCATTTCTCCAGGCTAAAGAGCCCTAAGGTCCTACGACTGATAGACAACTTAAAAATTGATAAATCACCAGGCCCAGATGGCATATATCCGAGAGTTCTGAAAGAACTCAAATGTGAACTTGTGGATCTCCTGACAAAAATATGTAATCTTTCATTAAAATCTGCCTCCATTCCTGAGGACTGGAAGGTAGCTAATGTCACTCCCATCTTTAAAAAGTGTTCCAGAGGAGATCCAGGAAATTACAGGCCAATCAGTCGTAGGACCTCCTCTCTCTTCACCTCAATCTGACTCAGATCTTTCAACATCCCTCCTGAAATCAGTGGTTCTGCAGTGGGCAAGTACTTCTCATCTTCCACAGTGAAGACAGAGGCAAAAAATGCATTCATCTTCTCAGCCATTCTCCTGTCATCCTTCAGTACTCCTTTTACCCCTTGGTCATTCAAGGGCTCCACTGCCTCCCTCGCCGGTTTCCTGCTTCTAATGTATTTGAAGAAAGTTTTATTGTTGGTCCTTATGTTTTTTGCTATATGCTCCTCATATTCCCCTTTTTGTCTGCCTGATCCCAGACTTGCATTTTATTTGCCACAACCTGTGTTCCCTTTTATTAACCTCACTGGGACTAGCTTTCCACAGCTTAAAGGAATCCTTCTTACCTTTTACAGCTTCCATTACTTTGTTTGTTAACCATGCAGGCTTTTTTCTATGCCTGTTTGTGCCTTTCCTATATTTTTTCTGAGCTTCTAGGATTGTAGTTTTAAATAGTCTCTAAGCTTCCCCAATGGTTTTGACCCTTTCTACTTTTCCTTTCAGTTTCCTGAAGTTACCCCTTTTAAAGTTAAAAGTGGTTGTGTCAGTCTTTTGGGGCAACTCCCTATTTATACAAATGTTAAACTCAATAACATTTTGGTCACTGGTCCCAAGTGGTGCAATCACTTTTACACCTCTCACCAGGTCTTGGGAATTACTTAGGACCAAATCCAGGATCGCCTCTCCCCTGATAGGTTCCATAGCACAGTCATTGAGAGTGTCTAGAAACTCAATCTCTTTTTCCCAACTTGAACACATATGTACCAAATCAATGTGTGGGTAGTTCAAATCACCTATTATAACACAATTATTTCGTCTAGCCGCTATCTTTAATTCATTCATCATTTTATAATCCTCGGTCTTTTGATCTGGTGGGAGATAACAAACTCCCAGTGTTAAGCTTCCTTTTGGGGCCACTATTTCAACCCATAGCATTTCCAGAAGCAAATCCAATTCTCTTACCCTCTAAATTTTACTGGACTGTATACCCTCTCTGACATACAGAGCCACCCCACCTCCAACCCTTCCCCCCCATCCTTCCGATATAATTTATAACCAGGAATCACTGTATCCCACTAATTTTCCTCATCCCGCCAAGTTTCTGAAATACCCACAATGTCTATTCCACCGCCCCCCAACACCAAGCATTCCAATTCCCCAATTTTACCTCAGACACTTCTAGCATTTGTGTATAAACACCTATGGTTTCCCGTGCATGTTAAGCCCACAACCTTCCTCTTGCTGCCTCGAGACCTTGCCAGGCAGTCCATATCGTTAGCCACAGTCTCAGTGGACAATTCTAATCAATTTGCTCATAGAAAAATAACAGCTACCCCTTCATCTCTTTGAGATGAGCCAGCTTGAACCAGAGGCTTTTCATCTCCTGTCGGCTCTCCCCCAATATTCAGTTTAAAAAATGCTCTGCCACCTTTTTGATTTTGAGCGCCAGCAGCCTGGTTCCCTCTTGGGACAATGGAGACTGTCTCTTTTATACAGCTCCCTCTTGTTCCAAAAAGCATCCCAGTGCCTAACAAACTTGAACCCTTCCCCCCTACACCATCGTCTCATCTACACATTGAGACTCCTGATCTGTGCCTGTCCCTCCGGCGCTGCACGTGGAACAGGTAGCACTTCTAAGAAGGCTACCTTGGGAGGTCCTGGCTTTGTGTTTCCTGCCTAGCAGCCTAAATTTTTCCTCCAGGACCTCACGACTGCATTTCCCCACATCATCGGTGCCGACATGTACCACGACCACTGGCTCCTCCCCAGCATTATCTACCAGCCTATCTACAACACGTGTAATGTCTGCAACCTTCGCACCAGGCAGGCAATTCACTATATGGTCTGTACGCGGCTTCGCCACCCAGCTGTCTTACCTTTCCTAACCCGCGGTATATAAAAAGGAATTAGTTGGCTTCTGTGTTAGACAGGATGCTAGACTAAATGGACCATTGGCCTGTTCCAGCAGAGCTCTTCTTATGTTCTTATGGTTCATGGTAGTTTGTTAGGTCAGTCCCTCAAGTTAACCTGTTGGATTTTGAACAAAATCCATGTAATGTCCTGTATCAAGACCAACAAAACAGTGTGCAAGCTTTGGAGTTCCCCAAAACTCTTCATTTGGCTGGATGTTAAAAAATAAAATGGTGTTTGGTGGTGGTGGGGAGTTGTTTCAGGCCTTGATCTTGAGTCTGCTCTTACTGGAGAATCACACAGGCTTAGGAAGTGCTGGGAAGAGAAAATTTTGGGTACATTCTGCCCTGTGGGAAGAAGACAGTGAGAACAATGACAGCCTCCATTGTGAATATAAATAGTGGTTAATCAAATGTCTCTCTAACAATAAAACAGAACATACAGGTCCCTTAAAAGGCTGAGAGCATAGGGGAAATGGATCGTCATTAACTGGCCAAAGTTATGTATAGGCCAGTCAATCGACAATGTTGGTGATTAATTTGATAACTGAGTAAAGAATCAATAGGAGCGAAACTGCATAATATTGCCTAGAATGCAGCCTTTCCAGAGCATTTTCCTTTTGTTTTTGGTGAAGTTCAAGTATTTTCAAAGTAGACAGATGTTTCAAATAGCTACACTGATCCACAGAAGAGAACATCCACATTAAGGGGAATTAAACCACTGAATACCGGTGCTGGTAGGCAACATCAGATGGGAGGCCTCAGTCTTTCTGCTCAGTTTGTTGGTACTCCAGGGCAACTGGTTGGCCAGTGTGTGAAACTGGATACTGTACTTAGTGGACCACTGTTCCAATCCAGCAGGGTACTTCTTTTAAAGTGATCTTATTTCTCCTCACAACAGCCTTGTTGTTCCCAAGTAACATATGGGGAAAATATTGTCCCCATGTAACCACAGGGAGATCTTGCCCAATGGCAAAGTTATTACATGACAAGATCCTTAATTTCATAGCCACAATGTGAATTGGAGACTACAGAGCACCTGTTTTGTGGGCAGTAGGATCAGTCCATACCAGTTCCAGTTAAAAAGGTCTCAGCAGGGTTGAGAGAGAGCTCTTCCTGGGATTATGGAGAGCCACTCATTGGACTAGACATTACTGTATTTAAAGATCTCACTCTATATAAGTCACCAGGCATGGCCCAAAGAAGGAAGCTACAAGAAAGTGACTCAAGGTACCCTCCTTGGGACTTCTGGTTTTTGGCACAATGAGAACAGTTGGCTCCGGGACTTGCTTCTGTGAAGCCATCATATCACTGGGTCCTTAAGAGGTGTTTGGGGGCTCCCAAGCTCCAGTGAGCTCTCCGGAGAGGAGCTCATGGCAAGGGGCTTGACTCAGACTCCCCATGAGCAGCAGTAAGTGGGTGGAAGTCTGAGACCACCCTCAGCAAAATCTCAGTGAGAGCATCCATGGCAACCATGAACGTGAAGTCATGACTCCCAGGATTGGGGGGGAACAGAATATCTCAGCAAAACAATACAAGAAGATAAATCACCATAGGTAACCCTAACACTAACCTGTTAGTGTTCTTTGAGGGAGTGAATAAACATGTGGACAAGGGGGATCTTGGAGATCTTGGAGTTGTAGTAGATAACTCAATGAAAATGTTGAGACAGTGTGCGACTGCAATAAAAAAGGCCAATGCTATATAAATCAATGGTCCGACCTCATTTGGAGCAAAATGACATGGTTTACAGAACAAAGTCAATGTATACAAAAAGAAACAAAATGTTTGGAGAACTGAATGTGAGATTATGTGAAAGAATGACAAGAGATGAAATCTTTGCATCAGCAAATGAAATTTTCCTTCAGAGAGAGAAAAGTAAAGAATTTATGGAACCTCAAACCATCCAAAGAATTGAATATAGAGGCTACTTCCAGAAGCTATTTTTCTTACATACAAGGGGAAAAGACACAGAATTAAGACTTTAAAACTTAAGAGGAGAAACCAGAAAACGAAGAAGAGAATGAAATCCTACAAAAAGGGTTAAAACTTTCTGGATATGTGAGATTACACATACTTGTAAGAGAAGAAGGTCAAAACCCTTTGGACAAGAGAGACTATACAATTTTTCAAGATCCTATAAATTAGACTGACATATAACCAATTTGAAAGGAACAGGAACTTTATTTTAAACCAATTGCAAAAGAATATACATAAAATAAGGTGGAATATAGAAAATAAATATTTAGATATTGTATGAGATATTTAACTAGATACTTTAGTGATGAAATGGAGCCCCCCAATCTGAGTATGTTTGTTTGCCTTAATTAAAAATAAAATGTTATTTTTAAAAAAGTGCCCTCTCTGGACTAGTAGGCCAGCGTAGATCTAACACGTTTTTACACAGTCTAAAAGCCTGTGTATAGACCTCTTGAATAAATGGAATACCCCTGGTTCTTGTATGGGTCAGGTATTACTCCTTAACCCCTGTGAAAGCTTCCTGGTCAGGCTTGTTCAGTAGTCTGGGCAACTAGGAGGTTGAGCAAAGCAACTCTACTCTTAACCACGCAGGAGAAAGAGCACACTGTTCTGTTCAACATCTTAATTTTTTGTTTGTTTAATTTTCAACTATGGAGGTTCAAACACTGAGAGGGAATTTTTTTCTTCCTTCAAAATGCCATGTTTTGATCCTATTCGAGAATTTAACTCACCCTAATGTTTATACCAGCGGACATTGCTTTTTCGTTTTTTCTAGTCTTTCCCATCCCATCCAGTAATGAATGTGAGCAACCATGCAAAGGGGGGGGCACCAGAAATAGGGGAGAACATTTAGACCTTCATTAGGGTTTTAAAAACTCTTTCTCTGTGCCTCCAACTCTGCTCTCTCTTCTGCATATAATGTTCCCTTTTCTACTTAGGAAAAAGAAACACTCTGGTAGATTTAAATCATTTCAAGAGGTAATGCATAGCAAAGAATTAAAGGTAAGCAGGAATGGTCTCTCTCCCCCCCCCCTTGGGTAATTTATATTTTCCTCTCAGAATAACCCATTCTCTCAAAATCTGGTAATGCTCTACTACACAACTTTGCTGTTTAAATGAATTTCCAACAGATTAAGAAGCATCAGAACTAATCATATGACATTAGCTTTAAATATGAGGACTATTCTTTTCTTTGTAATAATCAACAGCATCAATATTTCCTAATTTTTATGAGCTCCACTGCGGTCTCCTGTTGAAATACCACTTTTTTATCATTTACTTAATTTAACCAAAGTAATCCCTTTAGTTCCTGATAATGCATCCTATGCAAGATCTTAACAGTTGTATCTTATGCAGTTTCCCTGTCATGAGATGTAGATGAGAGGATGGAAGTTAAAGTAGGTGAGAGGATGGAAGATCCATGAATGGCTTTCCAATGCATTAATAACAGCTGTGGGGCCCTGATTCAGGCCAGGACTATAGTGCATATTCCATTTCCTAACCTCATAACACTCCCCCCATCCCTTTGCTGTTGGTTGTACTCAGGGGTCTTTTCGTAGAAAAACAGCTGCAGGAGCTCATTAGCATATGTTATGCTAATGAGCTATTAGGCTATTAGCATATGCCACGCCCCCTGACATCACCGGAAGTGATGTCAGAAGGGGAAGCAATGGGGGGAAGCATCTTCAAAAGCCTCCCCTTCCCTTCCCCAGCTGGCCTCGGTGAGTGAGCTAAGAGAGAAGGGGTTTAAAGTTTAAACTCCTTCTCACTAGAGTTGGGCCACAGAAGGAGGAAAGAGGGAAGGAAAAAGAGACAGTAGAGAGAAGGAAAGAAGGGAGGAAAGAGGGAAAGAAAGAGAAGGAAAGGGGAGGGAAAGAAAGAGAGGGAAGAAGGAGGGAAACAGGGAAAGGAGGAAAAAGAGAAGAGAAGAAGGTGGGAAAGAAAGAAAGAGAGAAGAGAAGAAGGAGGGAAAGAGGAAAAGGAGAGAAGGAAAGAAGGGAATTAAAGAAATTTGGTGGCAATTCGGCCTCATTATCTCCTATGGGCCATTGAAGTCAATGGTGAAAACATAGGGTATATTCTGGGGGCTGGAGGGAGGGGTTTGAGGGTGAGGCTTCAAACTCACAGGGTAGCTTATGGAGCCTCTCCCCAAGATACCCACCAGGTTTCAAGAACATTGGATTAGGGGGTCCAATTCTATGGACCCCCAAACAGGTTGCCCCTATTCCCTCCATTGTTCTCTATGGTGGGAAAAAAACTTACTTTTTTCCCACCATAGAGAACAATGGAGGGAATAGGGGCAACCTGTTTGGGGGCCCATAGAATTGGATCCCCTGGTCCAATGTTCTTGAAACTTGGTGGGTATCTTGGGAAGAGGCTCCATCAGCTACCCTGTGAGTTTGGAGCCTCTCCCTCAAACCCACTCCCCTCCAGCCCCCAGAATATACCCTATGTTTTCACCATTGACTTCAATGGCCCATAGGAGATAATGGAACTGAAATTGACATTCGGCTGCCTGAAAGACTCTCCGGGACGCCGGCTGGGGGCGGGGCTTGGCTCCTGAGCTCCCGGAGCTGCGCTCCGGTGCGCTCCCCCCCAAAAAGACCCCTGGTTGTACTGGAAGAAGCACGGAGGTGATTTGTGTATTTCCCCAGTGGGACAAGCAGCAGTTCTCCGAGACATTTTAAAGGGATCCAGAGTGGATACTGATAAACAGTAGTTGGTATTTATCAATTTTAAGAAAGGGCTGGAGATCCATTCACAGGACCTCCAGCATCTTGTCTTGACATTTAGTAGAACCTTAAAGGCAAAAAGGGCATTTTCAGAGATCTCTTCTGTTGCTGGCCAAAAAGAAAATAGGAAAAAACCCTGTATGTTCAGCCTTGCCATTTCCATACTTAAGCTTCCCTCTGCCAGTCCAACTCCCTGCCATGTGGGCCACTTGCCTGCTCTTTTAAGGTTTCAGTGCTGGAAAGGGGAGGGAATTCAAGGTTTATCCCTGCGCACTGGTGCTTGGAGCCAAGACCAGCCTTTCCTCATTGGCCTCTCTCTAATTTTTAAAGGCCAGCTTAAAGGGTTTGGTCCCCTCACAGCTTCCTGGCTTTCATAAAAGACAGCCCCCCACTCCCAGAATTAGAGGCCTGATTGGTGGATAGATCAGCATCATACTTCCCTATTTTAACTCCTTCCTTGTTTTAAACCCTCATTTCCCCAACTCTACCAGGTGAGGAATCCCTGTCAATCAGTTGAGTGGTGTCTGTGCTGTTGGCCTGCAGCTGAGGAGTCAGAGGGCCTCCTAGCTGGCCCTCTAGCAGCTCAATCCCATGCCTTAGTATGAGTTGGGTGTACCTCACCCCCCTGACAAAGGTATAAATGAAAATGCCAAGTCAGGTGGTGTTTAGTTCTTCTCCAGGACAGTTCCTTTTGTATGTTATCCAGAGTGTCTGGGTTGTATCAAACATTTTTTAAGAAGATAACTGTGTAAATAGGGATGCTGCTTACTCATGAGTTACAAGGGATGTACTCTTCTTTCAAAACTACAGTCAGGAAACTCATTGAGGAGTGTTGTATTTTAGCAGAGTAAAAGCAATAATGCGGCACACAAATGTAAATTAGCTTAAAGAAAACTTACTAAGAAATTAGGAAAGGTTACATGAGAGAATAAAAACAATATAGTCTAACTGACTAGCTACAGCTTATCTAGTTACTCAATGATGGATTCTCTGTACTGATCTTGGAAAAAGGAAGGAAGAAGAAACCGGCCAAATGCTTGTGTGCAAGATCTCAGGTAACATCATCGAATTATTGATCAACCAATAGCCAAGCTAAAGGTCACTTCATTATGAATATGACCTCCCTTTCTCTGGTGAGAAATACACCTTATTGGTTCTAGGCTAACTAAGAATTAGTGTACGCAAACAAACAAGTTAACTCTTTTATGACTGAAGTAACTGAACTTGCAAATTCTAACAAGGAGAGCCACATAGGTGTGTATAGTATGCAGTGTGAATGACTGTTGCTGGGGAAAGTGGCTTCATTTTCAATGTCATGTCAGTACCATTCTTGGTTGCATAACCAGAAGCATCATGACTAAGACTTGGGAATGAATAGTATTGCTTGATATTGGGCAGTTCCTTTAGTCGAGTTCAGTTTTGGATACCACATTTCACTGTGGATAGCAAAAAAAAGAAAGAAAGAAAAGATGGACAGACCTGCTGGATATAGCCAGCAAAAAGATGACTTTTTAATGAGATGTGGTGAGTTGTTTCCAGACGAGATATTCATCCTTTGTTTCCCAGCAGCTTTTATACAGGACTAGCCTGATACCTGTGCTTCATTACGGTATTTAAATTCTGTAAATCCAGTTATAATACTGATGATGTGAAATTTCAAATGTGACATTTATTGTAGAAACTCTAATGGTGAAGATTGTAGTGTAAGAAATGAAGTGAGACATATGTACTTTCCCCCCCCCTCTACTGAAGGCCCTCTCCCTAGACCACATTGGTGGTTCTGCCCTCAGGTGCTAGGATCACCAGGCTGTTTGATGAGCTCACTCTGAAGCAGGCCACATAGAACTGTCCATTTAAGAAGCAGTCGTCTGTTAAGTCAACTCCTGCCGCCTTCCACAAAAGTGATGGCCTCTCTACTTGTGTTCCTGGATTGTTTTGTTCATATGGATATTGTGTTGTTCTGAGCACCTCAGGGTGATCTTGCTGATACTTGGCCTGTGCAGCTCAGTGTGCTGCAGGAGTACTATGTGCAAATGTCTTTGCCGCATTCCTAAGTTGCCTCCTCCTTGTAGCGTTGGTGTATCTGGCTCGTCATTTGCCAGGAGCTTTCTTGGGGGCAGTAAGAAGTGAGAAGTGTAAGGGGGAGTTGGTGTGAGGGAGTGGTGATGTGGTGGACATTTCTTCAGGTTCATGAGGGAGGCACGCATCGAAATGGCTCCTAGAAATGTCCTTTACTATCTCCCCATAATCATTCATACCCTGGCCCTGCTCCTACACCTGACAGACACCAGCCTGTCTAGTGTTGGGGGGGATTGTATTTAAAGGCATCGGGGAGGCTGGGCCAGCAGCAGTGATAAGGCAATGCTGCTGAGCAAACCTCCCCAGCAGCTGTAAGCATCCCACCTCCTCTCCTACACCTGACAGGCAGCTGTCTGTCCAGTGTTGGAGGGGGAGGGGAAAGCAGTAGTAGAAACCATTGTGGAGGTGGGGCTGCACCTGACAGACATCCGCCTGTTAGGTGTAGGAGGTGTGGGGAGTGTGTTGGAAGCCATCAGAGAGGCTTGGGCCAGCAGCTTTGCTTCACCTCACAGGTGGTTGTTCGCTACTCCTGATTTCCTCAACTGTCATTAGCTCTCCCTGTAACCGGTTTTTTTTTTTTTAACCTCAGAACACTGAGTTCTGCAGCTGACCAATCAGAGAGTGAGGGGTGCAGGGAGGAGCACATTTTACCCCTTTTGACCCACTTAGGGGTCAGATTTCTAAAAATCCCTTCTTAGCGAGCACCTGTGCCACGGTAGGAACGCTCTCCCCAAATTTGGTGTCTCTAGGTGTCTCCTGCGGTTTGGCCTGAGCATTGATTTTACAGTGAGAGGATATATATATATATATATATATGAGGGAAAGTCACTTGAACAATGGGGAAATAGAACTAGAGAAAATCTGTTTTTTTTATTTTCAACTTGTCGCTTATAAAACAATGGAGCAATATGCCAACAGAAGAAGAAGAAAAAGAGAAGAAGAGTTTGGATTTATACCCCGCCCTTCACTGCCCAAAGGCGTCTCAGAGCGGCTTACAAACTCCTTTCCCTTCCCCTCCCCACAACAGACACCCTGTGAGGTAGGTGGGGCTGAGAGAACTTCTGACAGAAACTGTCCTTGAGAGAACAGCTGTGCCAGAGCTTGTGACTGACCCAAGGTCACATCAGCAAGTGCAAGTGGAGGAGTGGGGAATCAAACCCGGTTCTCCCAGATAAGAATCCGCGCACTTAACCACTACACCAAACTGGCTCTGAAACAGAGGTTTCAGAATCTCCTAACCTGGGTGTTTTAAAGAAAAATCTTGTCTGAAGTTGGAAAGCTGAAGTAGATATTCAGTAAAATCACATCTGAGATTCTCACTGTCATTGACAGGGATGGTGTCTGTATATATCTCCTACTACCATGGAGATAAATGTGTGAATCAGATAATATGTGCTGTATGATACTGTATTAAATGGTAGTTGTGTCTTCTCAACCCCATCCCTCCCACTACCCTCATTTGCATATTGGGAAGATGATACACATGGCAGTCCTGGACAAACAAGACCCTCATGCAGCTATTCACACCTGACCTGACATAAAGCATGCTTTTCCTTTTCCTCTCATATAATTAATCTTCACATTTAAAGTGGTTCTCCATCATAAATCTGAGAGGAAGCCATCATCCTGATTTGGGTTCATCTTTCATTACCTCTCCTGAATTTGGTGCTTTTCCTCTGGGGTATTTCCAACCTCATGAAAGAAAGATGTAGTCCCTGGCACTATTGTCACCATGACCAAATCCTTCTGAATATTATTCACTGGGGGAGGAGATTGTCTGGAGTGGCTATCTGCTTGCTTCCTCTTCTTGTCACAACACATCTTCCACTGCTTTTTGAAACAAGCCTTCAGAGTTGGAGGATGTGCCCCTTCCTTTTTGATGCTGAAAGCACAAGTCTCTCTCTTTTCAGCTCAGAGGAATTAGCAGACTTTGCTAATTAACAACTAGCTAAGGTGCTTGAAGTCAATGGATAATTGTTTTCGATAGGATGTAGGTGCTCATTTGGATGGGCCTCGTGTGGGATTGTATGGATCCTTGGGGATATGTGTGGCAAAGAAATAAATTGTTCTACCTGCTAGCCAGTATGCAGTTAATTTAGCACTCTGAAATAAAGCAGCCTTGAGGGCCACTGCTCATTAAGGGCTTCTAGCGTTCCTTGTTTCAGTTTGTGCATTTTGAATTGGTGCAGATATTTCTTATCACAAATCCTCATATCTGTTTGGGGATGCATCCATCATTGTGATGGACCTGGTAGGTACAGAGGGACGGCTCTTGTTTTCCCCTCGAGAAGAAAGCACTTTGCACATAAAACACATTGCACCTTCTTCCAGGATCCTGCTCATTGGGGTAGTAGAACTCTTCCATGGGCAGTGCCCTGCTCTCCATGGGAGTGAGTGGAAACCATTTCCTTAAGTGAAGAGTAATATCATTGGCATGGGGAGTGGGCCAAACCTGTCCTTTTGTGATGCCAGCCATTTAAAAACAAGACTGCTCTTGTTTATGTACCCCACACCTGGGTGGCTTCTTTTATGGTTGCACTAGAGTGGTGGAATTTTCTGTTGTCCGTGCACTTATATTGAGGAAAGTAAAGAGATGTTGATCAGGAGGGACTTGAGCCTGCAGTGTGATGCGGCTGTGAAGAAAGCTAATGCAATCTTAGGATGCATTAGCAGAAGCATTGTGTCCAGATCACGGGAGGTGGTAGTTCCGCTGTATTCTGCTATGGTCAGGCCCCACCTGGAGTACTGTGTCCAGTTTTGGGCACCACATTTTCGGAAGGATGTTGACAAACTCGAGCGGGTCCAGAGGAGGACGACCAGGATGGTGATAGGGTTGGAGTCCAAGTCTTATGGCGAAAGGCTGAGGGAGTTGGGTATTTTTAGCCTGGGGAAGAGAAGGTTTAGAGGGGGCATGATTGCAGTCTTCAAGTATTTGAAGGGCTGTCATGTAGAAGATGGAGTGGATCTATTCTCTCTTGCTCCAGATTGCAAGACTAGATCTAATGGGTGGAAATTACAAGGGAGTCGTTACCAGCTTAATATCAGGAGAAACTTCCTGACTGTAAGAGTGGTTGAGCAGTGGAACAGACTGCCTCGGGAGGTGGTGGATGCTCCTTCGCTGGACATTTTCAAGAGGAGACTGGACAACCATCTTTTGGGTATGTTGTAGGTATGTAGGGGTTTCGGCTGTGTTCCTGCAGAGTGCAGGGGGTTGGACTAGATGGCCTGCAAGGTCCCTTCCAACTCTAACATTCTATGATTCTTTGATTCTTTGAGTGAGGGGTTAAACTCACTTTTGTCTCTTGCTGGCCCCAACTACTGAGAAACAAGGATGCTGATATCTGTATAAACCTATCCTAGGTTTAGATTCTTGGTTACATCAAAGTGTGACAATATGTGGGATTACCTAGATTTATAAATAGACAATATGAGGAACTAACATATTGTGTGTACTGCACATGATGTTAGAAATGGTACTGGAATGGGCACCAGAGATTCTGAATTAGCATTTCTTGGCACTTATCCCTGCCTGGCCAAAGAAATAGAAAAGGTGTGTGAGTCAGGAATGTGTAACTTTCTAAGATGTGGTCCTGCAACAGCATTCAGGTCTGCAACCCAAAAGTCAAACTCTCTGCCATGGTGATCAGCAAGAACTGCTAGTAAAATTGACAGCAATTGTGCTGTGTGTAGGCTGGTTCTCGTTGCACAGTACTGGTAGAATTGTGATTGATTAGCTCTGCCTGGGAATTTAGAGGGATGAGCTGTTGTTGACGAGGCAAAACAGATTGAGACGTCTTACTGCCAGCTGTCTGGACAGATCTTGTTAATGCTGTCTTTCCAAGATTTCTTCTTGGTGAAATGAAAAGTGGAGCATCTTTGGGTGTCTCTTCCCAAAAGCCTCCAATCAATTTTTTTTTAAGTACCCTTAGGTACACTTTTATCAGTTTTGACAAAAACAATACAATAACACAAACACATACACTAACAATACATACATTCAAAACATATACAGGGAATCCAACTATATTATTTAGTGCTTATACACTTAATTTGTGTTCCACAAATATAGAAGTTCTACTCTCTTTTCTGTGTGCTTAATCTTCTAATTTACTAAGGATCTTATTAAGACAACAAATATTTCATCTAAAGTTTCTCCATTCTAACTTATGAGTTTATATAATATGCCACTCATAAAATCTTTTCCAAGTTTTTTGAAAAATCACATCTGATGTACCTCTCATTAACAGTGTCAGTTTATCGTTCTCTGCCATCTCAAAGAGTTTATTTATATACTCTTGTTTCCTCGGGACTTCCAGTATTTTGCGTACAATATCCGTGCTGCTGTTGAGAGATGTACTATCAAATATCTGTCATTCTTATCAAAGTCTTTTGGAAAAATGTTCAGTAACAGTATTTCTGGGGGGAAAAGAATTTTGCCCCTCATTATTTTTTGCATTATTTCATGTATCCATCTCCAATATCCTTTTGTTACCTCACATAGCCACCACATATGGTAAAATGTGCCCCTCTTATTTTTACATTTCCAACATTTATCTGTACATTTATCATTTTGTCTGGCCAATCTGTCAGGTGTAACATACCATCTATAAAACATCTTATACATATTCTCTTTATATGACACAGCTTTAGTCATTTTAACATTTTTAACCCATATCTGTTCCCACTCCTCTAAGTCACTATTGCGCCTTATATTCTGAGTCCACACAATCATATTATCTTTAACTATTTGATCACTCATCATATCATCCATTTTCTTTATCAGGTTATCATCCAAGGATATAAGGGCTTTCTCTAACTCCAGTATCTTGTTGTTAAAACCCGCTTTTTTATCTTTCAAATATATAGATTCCATTTGGGCTTTACTCCACCAAGTTAAGTGTTCTGGCAATTTTAAATTGTCTTTCTCGTCCAAAATATCCTGGTATCTTAAGATTTCTTCTCCCACATATACGTTTGGTAGGGTAAAGGCTTCCAATGGTACAGTAAGTCTCGATCTTCTTATGTACTGCCCTTTATGGATAGGATCCCATACCTTTAATAATGCCGCTCTCAACCAATGTTGTTTAAAATATTTTTGTGCTATGGCCTTCTCATACCAAAGAAAGGCATTCCACCCCGATAATAAGTCATGTCCTTCAAGTTTCAATAGTCTTTTATCTTCTAACGTAATCCAGTCTTTAATCCACATTAATACTGCAGCTCTATAATACAATAGCGAGTTTGGTACTCCAAATCCACCTTTTTCTTTTGCATCTTGCAACTTTTTTAGCCTTATCCGTGCTCATTTTCCTTGCCATATAAATCTGGATGTTAGTTGAACCAGCTCTTTGAAAAGTTTCTGATTTTGAAGTATGGGAATTGTTTGAAATAAGAACATCCATATGTTCATTTTTAATACAGCCATTCTTCCCATCATAGAGAGATGTAAATTTTTCCATTTTTCTAAATCTTGTTTTGTTGAGTAGAACTTTATAGTTGTCGTCATGCAATGTACTGCATTTATTCGTTATAGTAATTCCTAAGTATTTCACTTTTTCCACAATTTGGCATCCAGAAATTTTTTGCACATATTCTTTTTGTTTATTATCCATATTTTTAGTCAAAATCTTTGTTTTATCCACGTTTATTTTAAGCCCCGCCACTAGTCCATACTCTTAAATTTTTTCCTTTAGTTTATTGATTGCTCCACTCAGATCATCTAATAAAAATGCCACATCATCAGCGAATGCAAGCAATTTATATTCCTCCCCTTTCAGTTTCAGTCCCGTAATCTTTGTATCCCTTCTAACCTCTTCGCTCAAAACTTCCAACACCATAATAAATAAAAGCGGGGACAACGGACATCCTTGCCTTGTGCATTTTTGAATCTCAAAGCTATTAGTCAAATAACCATTTACCATAATTTTTGCTCTTTGTTCACCATATATTGTTTGAATCATTATGATGAACATCTCGCCTGCTTCCAGCATTCGTAAAGTCTCTATAATAAATGTCCAATTGACATTATCAAAAGCTTTCTCTGCATCCAAAAATATTATAGTCAATTGTAGTTCATAATATTCCAGTATGTTCATTAGATACCTCAAATTGTTTCTCACTTGCCTTTTGGGCAAAACCCCCGCTTGATCTTTATGAATTATTTTTCCAAAACTCTTTTCAGTCTCTGAGCTAGTTGTTGTTGTTGTTGTTCAGTCGCACAGTCGAGTCCGACTCTTCGCGACCCCATGGACCAGATTATGCCAGGCCCTCCTGTCTTCTGCTGTCTGCTGAAGTTTGCTCTGAGCTAGTATTGATGCATAAATTTTGTAGTCCACATTTAAGTGAAATTGGTCTATAATTTTTAATCCCTTTTTCATCTGAGGTGGATTTATGAATTAATGTAATAATTGCTTCTTTCCAAGTATCTGGAATTTTCCCTTCTTCTCTCGCTAAATTACATATATCTTTGAAAGTTAATCCTATTTGTTCTTCAAACACCTGATAAAATTCTACCGGTAGGCCGTCTGGTCCCAGAGCTTTCCCATTATTTTGTCTTTTTATCGCCTCTACCACTTCCATCATAGAAATTGGTTGGTTTAATAATTCCTTTTGTTCCTCCGAGAATTTTTCCAGTAGATGAGTTTCCAAATATTTTTTGATTTCTTCTGTCTTTGCTTTGGGTTTTCCATATAGAACTTTATAAAAATCTTCAATTATTTTTTAACCTCATTGCTTCTACTCGTTTCTTCTCCATCTTTCCTTAAAGTTTTAATAAATGATTTTTCTCTCTGTTGCCAAAGTTTAGATGCTAACCACCTTGTAGGTTTATTAGCATTTTCGAAAAAGTTTTGTTTTGCAAAGTATAACTTTTTAGCTAATTTGTCTTTTAACAAGCAATTCATTTGGTGGTGTAGCAGGGTTAATCTTTTTGTTCCCTCATTCGATATGTTTTCCATCATTATTTTCTCCTGATTTTGTATTTGCCTTTGTAAATTAATATATTTTTGTTTTCTTTGTTTGTTTAATCTTGCTGCCTCTTGTATCATTAATCCTCTAATAAATGCTTTCATAGTGTCCCAAACAACATTCAGTGGTGATTCTGGTCTCTTGTTTTCTTTGCAAAAGGTAGTCAGCTCTTTCTTCGTTTTCTGCAGGAAATCTTCGTTTCTTAAAATTGAGATATTCAAAGTCCATCTACTTTTTTCCCAGTTGTTAGTAATTCCATGTAAACTCGCCTGTGAGCTGCAAAAATTCCCGCCTGTATTTCAGCTTCTTTCAAATCTTTTACCACTGGATAACATCTATATTCAAAGCAGAAAACTTCTTGGAACTATACAGTCAAGAACTAGGACTGGAAGTGGAGGAGGAAGAAGAAGACGAAGAGAAGGAAGAAGAGGAGGATGAAATGCAAGCAGGTGGAGCAACGGCAGCTCCAAAACCCAGAGAGAAAAGAGCAAAAGACAATACCAGACAATCCCACATTTAAACACGGAATTGGACAATGGGAAAAATGCAACAACAGAATGGCAAAAATAATGGAAAAAGGAAAGCTAAAAATTCTATTGGTTAATGTGAATGGCTTAAATGGACCACAAAAAAGAAGAAGGATTATGCACCGATTGTTAAAACAGAATCTGGATTTAATCTGTTTGCAAGAAACCCATATTCACAAAAAAGATGAAACATTCTTACAAAATAAAAAGTTAGGACGGACTTTTGCAGCATCAGTTAAAGAGAAAAAGAAAAAAGGGGTGGCCATTATAGTTAAAGGGAATCTTCACCCAGAAAAGGTTTATGCATCAGATGATGGAAGAATATTAATGGTGTAAATACAAAATAATGGGGGGGGAATTGGTAGTGAATATTTATGCCCCAAACCAAGAACAAGAAGAATTTTACAAGAAACTTCAAGAACTTATCAATGACCAAGATTTCCAAAATATATGTTTGATGGGAGATTTCAATACAGTCTGTGAAGAAGATAAGGATAGAAAATCGAATATAAAGAAAAAGAAGATGAAAATGCCAAAAAATTTGGAGAAGCTATTAGAAGATTTAAATCTGGTGGATGCATGGAGAATAAGAAACCATTTAGCTAAGCAGTTTACTTATTATTCGGCAAGACATACAACAATGGTAAAAGATTTGAAAGAAGCCTCCAATCAGATTTTTCAAGAGTTCTGCTGACTTGAGAGTCTGTAAAAATGGGGAAATGGCTTGCAAGTGATGTGTGACAGCAATGACAGATTAACCATTAAACTAAGTACACAGAACTGTAGGATTCCAGGTCCACCACCACCACCCACTTGCCAATTCTGGATAAACCAGATTTTGCAATAACACAAAGAGTGCACAGCATGTGTTGATATGCATCCATTTTATGTAATTTCATTCATACTCTCATTTTTTGGTCAACCTCAAAGTTATTCCTCAAAAGCTATCAAAATATATATAACATTTTCTAACCAGTGCCATTTCATACTCCACATATTTTCCTCTAGTAAGAGGATCACAGTATAATCGTAGACAGAGTTACACCCTTTAAGTCCATTAAAGTTGATGGGAGTTAGAAGAGTGTAGCTCTGCTTAGGGGTGCACTTTTAATTACCTTGTGTTGTTAATCCCCAGACTACAAGTGTGTTGTTGTTTTTTTAAACTTTAGAATTTAACTATAAAGGTGAAGTTAAGTCCACTGAGGTCCCAGTTGAAATGACAGGACAAAAACAGACCACAGGGTTGTCCAGTCTGTTAGGGAAAATGCTAAATATCCCATAGCCTCTTGAAAATTTTCACTTTTACATCTTGTCTTCTTTCCATCATATTAACGACCAAGTTGGTTCAAGTACAAATTGTGTAATAAATAAAGCTAAGCTAAAAGTATAAAACAATTCAGCACACACAAAAAAGCAGTAAACCAAAGTCAGCTTGTTAAAAAACAAAACAAAACAATCTTAAGCCTGAATAGACCTGCCCTTTCTTGCCACCTGAGTGCAGGGTCACTGTAGATGGCTTCAACAGAAAGGCCAGTTTATATGAGGGAAAGTTATCTCTTGATAAATCCTCAGCTGCTTTTATGTTGATATAGCAGTTAGAATAAATTAGGACTGGTTTATTATTTCCACCTCCCAGATTCTGAGATGGAGAAAAATGCATTGTGGTATCTGAACCTCCTGATATGGAAAATGTTTTTAAAGAAAGAGCAGGCAGAGCAGCCCGAATAGTCTGGTTAATCCTGGGCTTAGCAGAACTTGGGAGTTAAGCAGGTTTCGAGGTGCCCTATGGGAGATTATCAACAAGTCCCTCTCGGAGGGGCTGTTCCCTGGGGCACTCAATGAAGCAATGGTCCGCCCTCTGTTGAAAAAACCATCCTTGGACCTGACCGAATTGGCAAACTATCAGCTGGTGTTCAATTTGCCCTATTTGGGCAAACGTATCGAGAGGGCAGTGGCAATACAGCTACAGAGTTTTCTGGAGGGTGCTTCAGTCTTAGATCCCTTCCAGTTCGGCTTTCGCCCGGGTCATGGGACAGAGACGGCATTGGTCGCCCTGACTGACGACCTCCGAAGGCATCTGGATCGAGGTGGTGTGGTGGCAGTGTTGTTGCTCGATCTGTCGGCCGCATTTGATACGGTTGCCCACCAGTTGCTGGCCCACCGCCTCGCTGAAGTGGGGATTCAGGGGCTGGCCCTTCAATGTTTTGCCTCTTTTCTCCAAGGTTGGGACAAAGGGTGGCAATAGGGGAGCAGCAGTCCTGGAGGCACCCTCTTGAATGTGGGGTGCCTCAGGGGGCAGTGCTGTCCCCGATGTTGTTTAACATCTACATGCACCCCCTTGCCCAGATTGCCCGGAGCTATGGGCTTGGGTGTCATCAATATGCGGATGACACCCAGCTCTATTTGATGCTGGGTGGCCGGTTGAACTCCAACTCAGATGACCTTCAATGGGCATCGCAAGCTGTGGCTGGTTGGCTCAGACTGAGTTGGTTGAAACTAAACCCAGCAAAGATGGAGGTCCTGGGCCTAGGTCGGTTCGGTTCTGGGTTGGGACTTCCTCTCCTGACCTTTGATGGGGCACCTTTGGTGCCAGCGTTGGGGGTTAGGAGTTTGGGAGTGTTCCTGGACTCCTCTTTAACGTTGGAGGCCCAGGTAGCAGCCACTGCCAAGTCGGCCTTTTATCATCTTTGGCTGGCATGGCAGTTGGTTCCCTTCCTTGTCTGTGATGACCTGGCTACAGTGATTCATATGATGGTCACCTCGAGGCTGGTGTAACACTTTCTACTTGGGGCTGCCTTTGTCGCAAATCCGGAAGCTGCAGCTAGTGCAGAATGCAGCAGCCAGGCTGTTGACAGGTCTCCCTAGGCGGAATCACATCCGGCCTGTGCTGAAGGTGCTACACTGGCTGCCAATAGCGTACCGGATCCGCTTCAAAGTGCTGGTTCTTACCTTTAAAGCCCTTTATGGTCAGGATCCAGCATACCTAAGGGACCGCCTTTCCCCATATGTTTCCCCCAAGGGCACTACGGTCGGGGGGGCAACGTCTTTTGACTACCCCAGGCCTCAGGGATGTCAAATTCGCCAAGACTAGGGCCAGGGCCTTTTTGGTGGTGACTCCTACCTGGTGGAATGAGCTCCCAGAGGAGATCTAGGCCCTGCGGGATCTGGCACAGTTCTGCAGGGCCTGCAAGATGGAGCTCTTCCGCCAGGTTTTCAAGTAGGAGCCGCCGCCGCTACTGTTCCATCAATGCACCATTGTCAAAAATTGGCAGAGATATCATCTGGGTGCAAGCAGGCCCTGGGAAGAAGACTGGCTATCTACCGCTTTGGAACTTACGTCGTTGGTCCGGCTTCACCTTACTGGAACCCATCTTGGAACTAAGAATATCAGAGCACCAGCACTTTGTTGTACTATTGTTATATTTTTATCATGTTTTAATTGTTTTAATTATGACTTTGGCCCCAAGTGTTAGCCGCCCTGAGCCTTAGGGGAGGGCAGGATATAAATTGAATTATAAATAAATAAACAGACTTTAGAAACAATTTGTGTATAGTTCCATCTTACCATTTGTGATAAAACTTTAGTTTTAAAATGGGCTCAGTTGTCATATATGGCTCCCCCAATTTTATTTATTTGCTTGTTTTTTTAAAAAAAACCTCAACATATCTGTCTCATCTATCGTCAGATTCAAAGATGGCAAGAAATGCAATACCAAGTTGCAAGGATGTAAAATGTAACAGCCCAATTAACAAAGTTAAATAATGTTAAAAACCCACCATTTAAAAACTCACCGATTTCAGATTAGAAAGTGCACATAGTTTTAAAACACATAATCAAAACCACACAATTTTAAAACATTATATGCATATATACCCTCATACAATGCTGTCTGTTCAAATGTGACTATTATATTTGTGCCTTTAGTGCTCTTGGTTTTGGCAGAAGGTGTTCCATAGTTATGGGCAGCCACCAAGCAAGTCTCTCTGTACATCTTTGGCAGAAGGATTTGATGTAGTATGTGGAGGGTACTGTATCATCCAGAGGGTACTCGTCGATCTTAATTGCCATGGTGACACATAGAAAGACTTATAAGTGGCATGCTTTGGTTTGTTTCTGGTTTTTGAATTTTAATATTGAAGCATTTATGAGCTTTGGTGGACAGCAGAGCATGGGGCAAAAAGTGACGTGCGGGGCCAAGAAATAAGTACAGACAGTTATACAAGAGAGGTAGAAGGCTGCCAAGGTATTTATTACTGTTGTTACTGGCTCTAGCAAAGCAGCTGTGCTCTTTTACTAGTAAAAGCCATGCTCTCTTTTCAAATTAGTTCAATAGGACTAGAAACTTCAATTTTAAATGAAAATTGAATGCAAGGTTTCCAAAAGAACAACTCTTTGCACCAGATTCTAAATGGGAGAAAGCAGGCACATTGCACCATCCTCAGCACACTTGTCATTATCTGTCTCTGACTCTTTTGACACTGATATAAGTAAACTGTAAGATGTGCAAGCTGATTGAAGTGACTGTCTGCCTGACTTAAGATCATACTTGTGTGTGCTTGATTTCTGCACAAAGCCACTCTGAGTCAGAATTCTGTCTGCATTGCTCAGGATGAGTCAGTACTTTGCTGTTATAGTAAATTGGGGGGGGATAAAATAGAGCTGTGAAATGTTGGCTTTTTTCCAACAACAAATTCAGTCCAGTGACTCCATCTTTAAAGTGCAGAAACAGGAAAGACATAGCTCTTTTGTTTTTATGATTGTGGATAAGGGACTGAAGAAGCAGAGATCTGGTGGCAATACAAAGCAATCAAAATGAACAAATGAGTTCTGCCATTTCTTCAATCTGTCACACAAATGAGATGCAGCATATTTGGAGGTGGAGAGGCATAATATTTTCTAGGGCTATTGCAGATTTGCATGTGTCTCTTAACTTTTCTGTTATAAAGGATGTAAGAAGAGCTTTACTCTGTCAGGCTAAAGATTCATCCAGTCCAGCATAATTTATCCTGGAACTTTTACAAGCAGGGTATGAAAGCCACAGTTGTCCCCCTGAAGATTGTTCTCAGCATCCGGTATTCAGACATCTTTGCCCCCTGAAAGTCAGCTCTCATGTAGCTATTATGAATAATGGCTGAGAATATACCAGTCCCCTCTGAATTTGTGTAATCTGTTTTGACAGCAATCTAAGCTAGTAGACATCTCCATTTCTAGTGGTAGTGAATTCCATAGGGTAACTACTCATTATATGAAGAAGCACTTCCTTGTTTAAATACAGGTTACTCACAGCTTACATTTGACAAAAGGCCAGAAATGTAATTAATTTCATAATGAGGGAAGAAGACTTTCTCTCTTCATTCTCACATCCCCCTTATCTGACTTATTTCCCCTACATTTAAAAATCCCCAAGAGCTTTAGCCTGTAGGATCACATATGAAGCTGTCTTATACTGAATCAGACCCTTGGTCCAGCAAGTTCAATATTGTCAACTCAGACAGGCAGCAGCTTTCTAAAGCCTCAAGTGGAGGTCTTTCACATCACTTTCTACATGATCCCTTTAGCTGGAGATGGTGGGATTCAATCTGGGACCTTCTGCATGCCAAATAAATGCTCTACCACTGAGCCATATCCTCTTCCCTAAGATTTCTTTCTTACACACCCAGGGAAATGCTGATCACCACTTTGGAGTCAGGAAGCAATTTTTCTCCAGGCCAGTTTGACTGGAGATCCTGGAGGTTTTTTGTCATCTCCTGGGTGTGGAACAGTGGTCACTGGGGGTGAGATGAGGAGGTATTTGTGAATTTCCTACATTGTGCAAGGGGTTGGACTAGATGACTCTGGAGGTCCCTTCCAACTCTATGATTCTATGATTTGCCTTATGATTTGCCTGCAGGCTGGCAGCCCTGCAGGGTCTGCCCATCCTCTGGCTGCCTAGTTCTTTGGCTGTGCCAGGGCCCCAGCAGCTCTGGGCCAGGGACCACATGCCCTCCCCTCCCCCTGTGTTGTCACTTGGGTGCTGGGGGCCCAGGGAAGAGTGAGGGCCCTCCCCTCATCCCACACTGCCTGGGCTTTGTGGGGTGGGGGGAGGCCATGGGCGCTGGCACTGCGGACCCCCTTGGGTGCCAAAAGGCAGCCTTGGGGGTCTGTCAGCCTCTCCTCTGGCTCAGGTTGGGGGGCTCGAACTGAACGAAGGGCAGGGTCTCTGCTTGGCTGAGGACGTTGGCGGTGTGGGGGGTTGTCCTGAGGGTGAGAAAGGCAGCCAGGGCTCAGGAGAAGAAGGAAGGCCCAGGGGGAGGTATTTGTGAATTTCCTGCCTTGTGCCAGGGGTTGGCGAAGGGTGACGCTCTGTGTTCTTGGTGCTTGGGGGGGGCACTGCTGGACCTCCTGATGGCACCTGGTGTTTTTGGCCACTGTGTGACAGACAGAGTGTTGGACTGGATGGGCCATTGGCCTGATCCCCAATGTGTTTCCTCTTCCACAAAACCTTGTGCAACTAGTTTCTGGGCAATAAAACATATAGCACTAGGTGTTGCATGGCATCTTGAGCAAACAGAACTACACTGAGTCTGTTTGCTTCCTCATGCATTGCTGGATCAGAGCCTGTATGCATCAGGGGATGGTGCGGGGAGAGATTACTATAAATACAAACTAAATCAATATGCCCAAAGTAGTTTTTCTTTCCTGTTTCTTTTTTAGCTCCCCTGCACAGGCCAGACATGGGTTCATTTCCCACTACCTGTCACAAAAGCTAATTCTTGTGCTAATTTGTCTTTTTTGGTTGCATAGACAATGACTCCATGGAAGAGAAATTGAGTTAAAATGAAACGTGACCCTTCTGTGGATGAGATTGTTAATGTCTTTCAGTATCTAAAACATTGCAGCATTTCATGAAATTATTTCAGCCAAATGTTAGCAGTGTGCAGCCATGAGAAGATGAAAGGGGACAATTACAGAGCTTCTGTTTGAGCAATTTCATTTTTTCGGGGGGGGGACCTTCAGATATATATATTGGATTTATTAGCTTTTGTAAAGGTTTGGTTTAAATTCACTGAAGAGTTCACATTAAAAGAAGAAAAAAACACTGATCAGTTCCTAAGCTGTTTCTTGGGCAGGGAGGTAGTAAAGGTTATTACATGTACAAACTAAAATAAATGCTAAAATCCAGCCTTTGACCAAAACTTCCACTTTCATTGTTAGGAACAGCAAATGTCTGGCTTTTATTATGTTAGAAAGGGGCTGGAAAGCTACAAAAATATAGTATCTGCTTCCTTTGAGACTTGTTACACCACTAGGTCATTGGAAATTAAGCAGGGCTGTTGCAGTCTTGAAAGTGAATGTATGAAGCTGTGGTTACACACAGTCAGTCCACTGGTTTGCCTCACTGGGAGCTGTCTGCTCCACCTGGCACCATCTCTTCCAGGGTCTTAAGCAGAGGAGAGTCTTCTCCAGCAGCTGCTACCTGAGATCCTTTAAACAGAGACACTAGGGGAGAGATGTCGAACTCATTTGTTACAAGGACTGGATATGACATAAATGTCACTTCGTTGGGCCGGGCCATGTGTGCTATAAAATGTAACACAAGGTACCAGAGATATAAAATTTATAAAGATGATTTCAGATGCTGAATGGCAATAGCAGGCATGATTGGATTAGGTGTGATATGCAGAGAGGAAGTAGGCATGGAGATACCAGCATTGGTAATGAGACAGGAAACCTAGGTCTCAATTCCATTCAGGATGATTTAGTCCCGAAGGGTGCAGAGAATAAATGGACATATGTCTGAAATTAGAAACCACAACATTCAGTTGCTGACCTAAGAGTAGCAGTGCTCTTACAAAGGAATTTCAAAGGGAGATTAGAAAGAGAGTGCTGAATTGCAACTGATAATGAAGCTCAAGAAGGCAATGCATCCTCCTGGACTGAACTGAGGGCTAGTTTTCCTGTCTCATTACCACTGTCCGCTTATTATCATTTGGCATTTGAAATCACCCCACTCTCTAAGATATAAGGACCAATCCAAGTGTTTTAATTCCTAATCAGGGTGTCTTCGAAAGAAAATAAATCCAGATAGGGACAGAGAAATCAAATTTTAAAAAAAATTCAGAATAAGCCAAAATAAGTTCTTCAATGTACATTGTGCTTGTCAGCATAATCCATCCACCCACCCACCTACCTTCCCTCCCTCCCAAGAAGACTACTTGAACACAAAAGCTTATACCTGGAATAAAACATTATTGGTCTTAAAGCTGGGACTCCTTTTTGTTTTTTCTCTCTCTCTTTCTTCCTCCTCCCTTCCCCCCCCAAAAGAGGGGGAGCAGCCCCAGAGAAGAAAGCAGAAGCTATGTGTGAGAGAGGAGAGGGGAAGGGCGGGCAGGCAGGCTTTGTATCTCTGTGACATGAAGCAGCCATGAGGCTCTCTCTATCTGTGTGTGTGTTTGAAATAGAGAGTTGGGGGGAGGCAAGAGGCAGGAAGTAAAGAGACACTGAGAGAGCAAGCTAAAATGCAGCTGCAGGAGCAGTCCTGGGATAGGAAGCAAGAGAAGGAAATTGCTTGGGGGTTGGTTTTGAACCCTGTGTAGGTCAGATCCGGCCCATGGGCTGCACATTTGACACCCCTGCACTAGGGCTTGAACCAAGGACCTTCTAAATGCAAATTAAGTTTTCTACTTTTCTGACTTGGTTTTAACAAACCTGCACACATTGCTAGCCCAAATGTTTACTTCTCCCCATCCAGGTTGCTTACTTCACATACTCCTTCTTTCTCCCCAGTGGGGACCCAAAGTGGCTTATGTCATATTCTTCCCCTCCATTTTATCCTCACAATAACCAGGGGTCTTTTAGTAGAAAAAGAGCTGCAGGATCTCATTAGCATAGGCCAGGGGTCCTCAAACTACGGCCCGCGGGCCACATGCGGCCCGCCGAGGATATTTATACGGCCCGCCGGGTGTTTATGCCCGCCTCCTCCTCCTCGGGAAGCGCAGCAGCAGCGCCCCCGCCCGCCTGCGGGCTCCTCTTCCGCCAAACTGCGCCCCCCGTGGAAAGTCCTGCTGCCGCCGCCAGGCTGTAAAGAGTGCCCCAGCGGGCGGGAGCGAGGGAAGGGGGTTGCTGAGGCTGACGATGCGAGGTGGGGAAGGGGGGGGGACAGCGCAGGCGCAGGGCAGGGGGGACACTCAGTGCCGGCTCCCCCGCGCTTCCCGGCTGGTGTGTCCTGCGAGCAGGCCCGGAGCTGCCCTATAGGGGAAGGGGGCGTGGCGTGGCGCGCCGAGGCTGGAGGCTTGGGGGCTTGGCGCAGCCATCTCGCTCGCTCGCTCTCTTCCTGTAGCCTCGCTCGCGCGGGGTCTTGTTTGGAAGCTCAGGCTCTGATCGCTGTCGTGCCAAGCCGAGCAACGTGCTGTCTCTTGCAAGGTGCCCCCCCCCACGCCGGATCATCCCACCGGTGCGGCCAGTCCAGCATCGTGCTGTCCCCTTTGTCCATCCAGAATCGATTGCCCCTCACCAGCTCACCTGCCTCTAGGTCCCCCCCCACGTGCAGTCCACATGCACACACCGCCTCAAAAGACGTGTCTTCCCGTCCGTCCCCATCCCCTCCCCCCGCTGTGCCTGTAGCCCATGTGGAACCGAAATCTCGACTTCCCTTTGGCTTCCCCTCTGTCTCTCTCTGACGGTCGGTGTGGGATCCTGCTCTTTGGCTCAGCCATCTCTGCGACATCACCCGCCGCGTGGTTCTGGTTAGAAGTTCCATTTGTTGGTCCATTGTAACGAAATTAATCTGGGATCCTCCTTAAAGACCGAGGGGGTAACCCTGTTTAGGACTGGCACAGAATGTATTCCAGCATAAGCTTTGCGGCAACAAAGCTCAACTACGCTGAGAAATTATGTTCCTCTTTAAGGTCCCGTCCTGATTAATTTGGCTGTAGGGATGTCTGAGCTGGGGGGGAGGGTGTACCAAACACTGGAAGAACTGAGAAAGGAGTAAAACTGGAGAATGGCTTCCCAGGGTTTCTGAATCAAGCAAAACCCAAAGTCGGTTCATCATGGCTGCTCCCACCTGGTGGTTTTGCTCTGCCATAGCTGCCAAATGGTAAGTTTGTTGATTTAACTTTACTTCATTTTAAATATTGTATTTGTTCCCATTTTGTTTCTTCACTTCAAAATAAGATGTATGCAGTGTGCACAGGAATTTGTTCATAGTTTTTGTTTTTACTATAGTCCGGCCCTCCAACGGTCTGAGGGACAGTGAACTGGCCCCCTGTTTAAAAAGTTTGAGGACCCCTGGCATAGGCTATTAGCATATGTCACGCCCCATGACATCACCAGAAGTGATGTCAGAAGGGGAAACAAAAGGGGAGAGGGGCATCTTTGAAGGCCTCCCGTTCCCTTCCCCAGCTGGCCTGGGTGGGGGAGTGAAGAGAGAAGGGGTTTAAACCCCTTCTCACTAGAGTTGGGCCACAGGAGGAAAGAGGGAAGGAAAGAGAGGGAGTAAAGAGAAGGAAAGGGAAAGAAAGAAAAGGAAAGAAGGAGAAGAAAAGAAGGAGGGAAATAAAGAGAGAGAAAGGAAGAAGGAGGGAAACAGGGAAAGGAGGAAAAAGAGAAGAGAAGAAGGCGTTGGGAAAGAGGAAAAGGAGAGAAGGAAAGGAGGGAATGAAAGAAATTCGGTGGCAATTCAGCCCCATTATATCCTATGGGCCATTGAAGTCAATGGTGAAAACATAGGGTATATTCTGGGAGCTGAAGAGGAGGGGGTTTGAGGAAGAGGCTCCAAACGCACAGGGTAGCTGATGGAGCCTCTCCCCAAGATACCCACCAAGTTTCAAGAACGTTGGACCAGGGGGTCCAATTCTATGGGCCTCGAAACAGGTTGCCCCCATCCCCTCCATTGTTCTCTATGGTGGGGAAAAAGTTACTTTTTCCCCACGGTGCTGTTAGTAGCTCTGGGGAGGAGGGGGTTTGAGGGAGAGGCTCCAAATTTTCAAGGTAGGTTCGGGAGCCTCTCCCCACATACACCTCCACGTCTCAAAGCAATTGGATCAATGGGCCTAATTCTATGGGCACCCAAACAGGTTACCCCTATTACCTCCATTGTTTCCAATGGGGAAACCCAGCCAGCAGCACTTAAGGCAGGCAAGCAGGCAGCCACCCAGCAGTCAGACTCTTCCAGAGAATCTCAGGGAAAGTGAACTGTCTTGGGAGGTGCTTGTTTGCCATGAGAACAAGTAGCACACTCCAGAACAAGTGGCACTGTGGCAGTGCAAGCATGCCACAGTGCCACACAGAAACCCTAAAAGACCAAAAGGAACAACATTTATACATGTATAAATTGATGGTGCAACCTCATTAGAACACTCACACCACACACACCTCAAAAAGAATATTTATAGCACTGGGAAAAATGCAGAAAAGGGCAACTGCAGATGAAAGGAAGTACTTCTTCACCCAAACAGTGATTAACACATGGAATTCACTGCTACAGGAGGTGGTGATGGTGGTGGTGGCTGGCATGAACAGCTTCCAGATGGAATTTGACAACATATGGAGGCTGGAGCAGAGAGGAAAAAAACAAACCAACCCCCCCCACCACCACCAAGCAACAGCAACCAGCAGAACTTTTTAAAGTTGTAAACCTGAAAGAACCAAAAAACCTTTCATCTGTTCTAACTTCTAACCTTTTTTTTATTTAAACTTTTTATTTTATTGAATAAAATTTACACAAGTACAAACAAGTAGTATAACTTTGTAGAAATATACATCAAAGATATAACAATGAAGTTGTAACTAGTTTTACAACAAAGAAACAAATAGATGCACGACCTATGTTAAAACATGCATAGATGGCGAAACACATCGTACTGCTATTATAACTATGTGACATAACATTTGGTAAAAGAGGGTAACCAACGACATGAGTATATGTGATTAACTTGAGGGAGTAAAAGCTAAAGAGAGAATTTTAGTAAATGTTGAGATCAAAGCAAAATTTCAAATCCATTTATGGTAATGAGTCCATTCCGAGGAGAGAAATTGTTGTTGTGTTAAGTAGTCTATTATTGGGAACCATTTTCTGGTAAAGACGTCATGCTTGGGGAATTGAGATCTAAGGTTCAGTTTATTTGTAACAGCATCCATGAGGTAGTGATTCCAAAGTTTACGAAACCCCGTATCAACATTAGGTGCCCTAGAATCTTTCCAATAAGATGCAATCATTGTCTTAGCAGCAACCAACATGACTTCTATTGTGGCTCTATGTGGACGGGATTTCAAGTCATTGGGTCAAACATTTAAAAATAGGGTTTCAGGTGTGAATGGGACCTTCACGGAGGTGACAGATTGAATTATGTTAAGCACTTCTGACCAAAAAACTCTGATCTTCATGCAATGTCTCCCACTTGTTGGCATCCTTTCCAACAGTGTGGAGAGCTCCCAGCTGATATGTGAGAGAGTTTACGTGGCATTGTATACCACCTAGACATGATCTTTAAGTTTTGGAGACATACTGAGATAGATTTATTATCAAAACTAGCCAGATTCCAAGATTCACACCATATCTCATCTGTAAGATTAATTGAACAATCTTTCTGCCAGGCAGATTGATAGGGTAAAGGGCCAGCACTTGATATTTAAGGAGAATTGAGTAAATCCGTGATATAAGGCCCCTATTTTGATTGTCAAAGTCTCGTATCACTCATTCCATGTCAGTCAGGGGTTGAGATAACAGAGTAACAGCATCCAACTTTTGCAATAAATGGCTCAATTGTAAATAAAAGAACCAGGGTATAGGGTGACCTAACCTCTGATCTAAGTCCATTTTATCACGAATGCCCCTATTGGTGGCAGTATCAAGGATACGAGACATATTTCGGGATCTCCAGTCACTAGCCAGTGCTGGATCCATCCCTGGTAAAAACCATGTTTGATTCAGGAACAGAGAGTATCTTGAAATCTTAGGCAGCAGAGGTTTAGTATATCGTTTCCAGCATTGTATCGCCGAGTATATTAAATCTAGAGAATCTGTAGTTTTGATGGGTGGGGTGGCACTCGTCCAAATCGTGTCCTCCAAATAATTTGGGTACAGCAAGTCATTACAAATATTAACCCATAATGGTTTCGCTGAAGTTCAGAGTACCCTGAGAGTGATGGAAAGCATTATTGCTCTATAATAGGTCAACAAGTCAGGCAAAGCGAAACCCCCATTCGATCTGAGTCTCCGTAAAACAGAGAAACCTATCCTGGGCTTCTTTGCATTCCAAAGGAACTTAGTCAATGAAGATTGCCACTTTTTCACGACTGAAGGTGATATGGAAAGAGGGATCATTCTAAATTAAAAAATGAACTTGGGCAGTATGAAGGATTTAATCAAGTTAAATTTTTCAATCCAACTAAAATTTAGTTTAACTTCTAACCTGACTGCTCAGCAATTTCATTGAGTGCCCACGAGTTCTTGTCTTGTGAGAAAGGGGAAAGGTACTTCTTTCTCTACCTGCTCTATCCCATGCATAGTCTTGTAAACCTCTTGTCATGTCACCCCTCACTCATTGTTTCTCAAAGCTAAGATCCCCAAACGTGATAACCTTTCTTCATAGGGAAAGTGTCCTCCTCTTATTATTGCAGTTGCCCTTTTCTGCATTTTTCCCAGTGCTATAAATATTCTTTTTGAGGTGTCTGTGATGTGAGTGGTCCAATGAGGTTGCACCATCAATTTATACATGTATAAATGATGTTCCTTTTGGTCTTTTGGGGTTTCTGTGTGGCACTGTGGCATGCTTGCACTGCCACAGTGCCACTTGTTCTGGAGTGTGCTACTTGTTCTCATGGCAAACAAGCACCTCCCAAGACAGTTCACTTTCCCTGAGATTCTCTGGGAGAGTCTGACTGCTGGGTGGCTGCCTGCTTGCCTGCCTTAAGTGCTGCTGGCTGGGTTTCCCCATTGGAAACAATGGAGGTAATGGGGGTAACCTGTTTGGGTGCACATAAAATTAGGCCCATTGATCCAATTGCTTTGAGACATGGAGGTGTATGTGGGGAGATGCTCCCGAAGCTACCCTGAAAATTTGGAGCCTCTCCCTCAAACCCCCTCCCCCCCAGAGCTACTAACAGCACCATGGGGAAAAGTAACTTTTTTCCCACCATAGAGAACAATAGAGGGAATGGGGGCAACCTGTTTCGAGGCCCATAGAATTGGACCCCGTGGTCCAATGTTCTTGAAACTTGGTGGGTATCTTGGGGAGAGGCTCCATCAGCTACCCTGTGAGTTTGGAGCCTCTTCCTCAAACCCCCTCCTCTCCAGCCCCCAGAATATACCCTACATTTTCGCCATTGACTTTAATAGCCCATAGGATATAATGGGGCTGAAATTGACATTCGACTGGCCGAAAGACTCCCAAATCCGCTTGTACGGCTGAAACTGACATGCAGGAGCCTTTCTTCCCTCCGAAGCTGCCGGAGCTGCACTCCGGTGTGCTCCCCCCCCAAAAAAGACCCCTGACAATAACACTGTGTAGTAGGTTATGCTGAGAGTGTGTGAGTGGCCCAAGGTCACCCAGAAAACTTCCATGGTACAGTGGGGGATTCAGACCTGGGTCTCCCAGATCTTAGTCTGATTATCTAACCACTATATTACAATGGCCTACTTATCCCACTTTTCCATCAATGGGAGCTTTCTTTTTTAGAAAATGAAACTGTTCTTTTCCTGTTCATGCTTCCTCTCCTGAATCTGTTCACAGCATCCATTTTTTATTCTAAAGTTTTAATTGATCAATTAATGAAAAATATTTATATACCGACCTTTCTCCAAAGCATTTCAGGATCTAAGGTGAGTAATAACAATAACAATTAATAACAATTAAAAAATCAATAAAACATCAAAACAGCCCACATAAAAATACATTGTAAAATCCAATCTAAAAATACCGTATGGCTCAAGCATCGGAGTGCTTCCCCCTTTTCTCACATTTCCCAGAAAGTCTCTGGAACAACTCTGTCTTAACAGTATCTCCAGAAAGTAGCACCCCGATCTCTTTTGGGAAGCTGTTCTGCAGGCGTGGGGAAGCCACTGAAAGAGCATGGGCCCAGAGTATTGTAGAACATGCAGTAGACAGAAGGGGTACTGATGATAGGTCCTGCTACTGCACAGGAGCATGTGGGGGGGGCAGTCCTTCAAGAGCAAATGTGTGCCTGTGGCTCTAATACTGCTGTTAGTTGCTCTGTGCTGTGCATCATCCAGAGCCGGCAAGACCAAGGACTCCTAAAGAAAAGAGGATCCCCATGTAGCTAGCTCTGAGTCAGCAGAAGCCAGCAAGCAGAAAGACGAGCTGCAGGCTTTTCAGGTTTCACAGCCAACAGCTGGTGCAGAACCACCAACACTCTCAAGCCCTGATTCAACAGACGGAATTCAGTTTATCATTTCCAGTATCACCCACTACTTTAGAGCACCGCAAACGGAGGCTACAAATGGAACTACAAGAGAGATTTATTTTTATTTATTTATTTATTTTTCATATTTATATCTGACAGCTTGCTCTGTGCCTTTCTTGGCCTGGCTCACGACACTCTGAGTCCTCCAGATATGGAGCAATATCTATTCAGAGAAATGTGGTGACATCACAAGAAAATGAGTGTCCACAGCAGAGGCAGCACAGAGGCTACTGGACACATTTCCCAGTACAGTAAAGCCTAAGAAAATAAAACTCTGCTCCAGGTGGTAGATCCCACACTCAAATCTCCCCATGGCCTGACACTCACTAGGAAGCATTATGCAAGCTGCACTCTTCATACCCCCAGCTACAATATGGGAGAGATAACAATACTGGCCTGACATACAGTGTTGTTGTACAGATTGCAGTGATCATTGCATGAAGTGCTTTGAATGCTAAAGGTGCTACACAAATATCCAGTGTTCTTATCAGGCATCTTTCTCCCTTATGTAAAGACTTCACTTGACTCAAGATTGAAGGTTTTCAGGAACCTAAGGAGGTTTCATCCATTGTGAGCCCAAAGAGGATGCACACCTTATCTGTTTCTGCTTGTATAGAGTGATGACCAAGATGGCATGTGTTGATTCTGTGCATTTGCAGGGGGTGAGGAGAACATAAGAACATAAGAGAAGCCAATGTTGAATCAGGCCAATGGCCCATCTAGTCCAACACTCTGTCACACAGTGGCCAAAGTATACCAGGAGCCATCAGGAGGTCCAGCAGTGGGGCCAGGGCACCAGATGCCCTCCCACTGCTGCCCCCTTCAGCACCAAGAATAGAGTGCATCACCTGCCCCAGACTGAGAGTTCCCATCTATACCCTGTGGCTAATAGCCACTGATGGACTTCTGCTCCATATGTTTATCTAATTCCCTCTTGAAACTGTCCATGCTTGCAGCTGCCACCACCTCCTGTGGCAGTGAATTCCATATGTTAATCAATACAAGTCTGGCCGACATTATATCACTGTGCCTTCAGAATAGAATCATAGTAGTAAGCACAATGAAATAAATAGTTCTCTGTTGTATCATAGCAGTAAGCACAATGAAATAAATAGTTCTCTGTTGTATTATCTCTTCAGATGTGCAGAGGAGAGCAGGGAGTCAATACTGGGCTGCTCACCCACCTTGCATTACCCACTCTGATTGGTGGAGGACATTCCCAGCCCTGCATCCAACATCCTTTTAATTGGAGATGCTGGGCTTAGAACCTGGGAGTTTGTACATGCAAAGCCTGTGCGTTTTTTCCCTCCTTTGTCTAGCCCAGAGTCCTGAAGTAAATCAATGAAGGCAGTGAAGCAGATCTAAAATTATAGCAAAGTATATGTCAGTATTAAAATTTGGCATTTTCTAGCTCTGAGCCCTACGCTCGATCACCTTTAAACAACTCTTAGGGGTGTGATTGTCTTGCATCAATAGCATTTTCCAAGATGTTGCACTGTGGAAGTTTGTTTCAATCTTGAGCCAGTTCTGCAGTTTGCACAGCTGACTAAGAATATAATCCCAAACTGTACAATTAAAGAGAGATTAAAATCAGTGGAGCACACTACCTCCTAGAAAACTTCTCTTGCTCTGATTGTGGGCCTTGACACAGATAAGGAGATGGGTGAGGGGTGGATACCAGATTCTGAGCTGTGAGTCTGCTGGACTGGAAACAAACAAACAAAGAAACCCCTTGAAGTGGTGTTAGGTACAAATTTCAATCTCAGCTTTCATTTCATAAAAAGAGCACATTTCTAGCCCTTATGGGGCTAACATTAAAGTACATGAGCAATAACCTGCTGAAAAATGGAATGGCTGAATTAGATTTCCCGGTTGTAGATTCACTGCCTTGTTAAGCTCATGGCTGCCTGTATGACTATTGTTGTTGTTCAGTCGCACAGTCGAGTCCGACTCTTTGCGACCCCATGGACCACATCACACCAGGCCCCCCTGTCTTCTGTCGTGCTCCAGAGTTTGATATGACTATTAAGAACAGGTAAATGGTACACACAGGGTCAGTTATGCAAAATGGGGAGGGGCAGTAGTCCAGATCTGCTCATTTTGCAAAATTATGATTGTCTGAGGTAGGGTTCCCCAGTGTGGCATCCGTAAGTGCCAGAGTACCCACCAGTACTTTCCTTAGCTCCTGCCAAGCTTTTCAGAAAGTGAGCAGGACTTGTTATTGGCTGGCTGCCCTCATTCAAAGAAAAAGGTTTTCACAGTGGAGAATCAGGAGGACTGGTAAGCAGCTGGGCTTTCCTTAGTAAATGTGTGGTTCCCTTCCTACCTTCCTCAGGCTTTCCTTCTTCCCAGCAAATATCCCATTTGGTTGTTCCTCATGTGACAGCCATTTTGGGTTTGGTCCACTCCACCCCCTCTCAAAATTCCAAAAGTGTCTTCAAGTTCAAAAAATGTGGGGACTTCTGGCCTAAGGTGTAGAATTTAAGCCCAAAATACACACAACCCTAGCCAGATATACATGCTGGCCTTTGTGGCTGTATTAATAACCAAGAACTTGCCTTTTTTTGTCTTTACCTTGAACAAGGCAGCCACTTGGATCAAAGCAGCTCTTTGAAGTTCTTCCCAGGGGACGTCACCAGAATAAAAGGTTTCTTTGCCCAGCATCCTTAACCTGTCTCTAGTACCTCTGTGAAAAAGAGGTGTGATCAAATGTAGTACGGTGATAGAATCCTTCTGAGATTAAGTGATTGTTCAGCCAGTCCCGTAGAAACAGCATCCTAATTTAAATTCCAAACAGGATTTCAGCACTAATTTTTGTTTTGACAAATGCAGTTTGACATAAGAACAGTGGGAGTCGGGCTTTCATTATTGATCTGGATTTTAAATCATTCTGATCCGAATTCTTCTCTCTCTTCCCATCCCACCTTTTCAGTTGTAAACTCTATTATTAAAGTTAGCATCAAAAGCTATTTGCAAACTCTGCTCTGTAGCATTTAAGTGCCCTGTTATGCAAGATTAAGTATGATGGTTTTTTAATGACTTACGCTGTTCACTTTGAACATAGACAGAGAATGGATTACTGTATACTTTGCTCCAAACAGCCCACCTCCATATCTCTGTTCCTGGTTGGATTTTGTCCTATGAGAAACTCCATATGAGGATGCTTGTTACAGATCCATTCAGAGCTTTTGGATCCTTTCTGTGCTAGTGAAAAGATATGAGAATCCTTCTGTCAAGTGGGTTGCTTTGTGTGTGTATGTGAAGCTGGAGAGAGGCCGAGGACAGGAGTATGCTGAAAATGGTTGAAAAAAGCAGCAGTTTTCAACATTGCCATGCATGTCAATGTTATCACAGGAAACTTCTTTATCTTGAGTCCTGCCCTCCTATCAATCCATCTAGCTTGGTTATTGTTCACTCTGACTAGTAGTGACTCTCCCAGATGTCAAAAAAGCATAAGAAGAGCCTTACTGGATCAGTCTCATGGTCCTAGTCCAACATCCTGTTTCACATAGTAGCCAGCCAGTTATTGTGGAGGCCCAACAACCAGGGCATAGAGACAAAAGGCCCCTCCCCAATACTGCCTTCTAGCACTGGATTTCAGAGGTTTATTGCATTAGAATGTGGAGGTTCCCTTAACTTGTCATGACTGATAACTGTTGAATCTATCTAACCCCCTTTTAAAATCATGCTACTTTTTGCTAGTGATTTGGGGAAAGATTCAAGCTTAGGACATTCTGCATGCCCAGAATGTACACTGTCACTGAGCCATTCCTCCTCCCCAAAGCTGCCAAGTATAATTTTGGCCCACCCCTAGACATGCTTGCCCATGTTGTACTCCAAGTGGGAATTCTGTCTTGATTAGCTCTTGTTCTGACTGGAATGCTAGGCACCATGTTGTGATGGCCCTGAACTGCAGCAGAGTTTTCCTCTCCCTTTTGTGCCTTCTCTGTCATGTTCAAATTATGTTGTCTGTACCAATCAGTGCAAATGTGAATTGAAGGATGGGATATTGAAGCACTCCCCCTTTGTCTCCCTCAACCCGTGATTACTTAGTGCTTTAGTGGCATGATTACATGACAGACTTATTTAAACCTGTTAGTGTCCTTGGTTGTACAGTTTGACGTCAGCCTTCCAAAGTATTCCCCCAACAGCTCACCAAGCACACATTGTACCTCCTAATGAGCCTCTGGCAGTACATTCCTTGTTGCCAAGCCATCCCTGCAGTCAGCCCTCCTGGATGCTGTTGTTGGGCAGTCTCAGGAGAGAAGGCCAGGCTGACAGAAAAGAAATCAAAAGTGATGAGTGCTTATTAGCTGGTCCAGTTCAGGATTTCTTCCTGGCAGAGCTGCTAAAGAAGGAGTCTAGAGGGAGGGAGGGTTCTAGTTCTGTGTTCAAAATAATATGCATCGCTAACATTTGTAAATGTAAAACGTGCTCAGTTTCCATGGATGTTTGGACACCATATGGGAAGTTTGACTGAATTTGTCAACTACGGCAAGAGGAGTGAGGTGAAGATCACTTTAATGGGTAGGTGACTGTGAAGAGATGCTGAGGAAAGAGGTTGTTTCGCTTGAGATAAAAATATTGGGATATTTGATTAATATAGCAGAGCTTTATTATAGAAGAGTGATACTGGGTGCAGTAAATAAGTCTCCCAAGAAATATATTGCCAAAAAGGTAAACTTACATTTATTCAAGTAGATCCAGTTCACATTCAGGTTGCAATCAAAAGAAAAAAAGAAGCCTAATCTAAAGAGTACTTTCCCTATCACAAAAGGCCAGCTTGTCTGGCATCATTTGTCTGGGAGTATGAGGGCATTGTATCTACAGGTGAGACTTGCAGAGACATGTGTCTCTATGGAAGGCCATGTGAATGGAGAATGAGAGGACACAGGGAGAGGGATGAGGGGTCAGAGGGCAGTGTCCAGGTTAAGATAAAGAGAGGCATCCCATTCAAGGAGGTAACACCTGCCAAGAATCTCCAGTCCAGGGGATTCTTGGTATGGGGCGGGGGGAGAACTAAAATTACAAAACAAACCAGCAGTGTGAATCCACACACACCAGTTAGGGTAGTCTGCTACCAGCCCCTTTGTCTACCCACATAGTCATAAGCCAAGAAGCAAGCTTCCAACCTTAATGGGATTAAGCAAGAAAGTCAGATCTGCAATGTTGGCCACTTGCAGAATGAGTTTCCACTAAAGATTAACCAGTAGGCGGACACTTTAAGTATAAGGTACTGGAATTAGACTGCAGCACCTGAAATACAGAACAGCCAATATTATCAAAGTAATTTTCTTAAAGATTTTAAGAGTATTTCAAAAGGAAGAAAGCAATGAGTAACAAAACCAGAAAGCTACATAGTAAAGTTCTAACTACACAGAACAACCTTAATCCGTATTTACCAGGCGTTACTCTTCTTGGTTGAAGTTAGACAGCATTACAAGTCTCTTTGTCCAAAGACGATTGGTTTGTGCGTGTGTATGCCAGGCAAGTGCCTGTCCTATAACAAGGTTAGCCTATTGCCTCAGGATAATGGAAGCTGGCAGCTCCAACTGCAACTAACCAAAAAGAACAGAAATGCTAAACTTCTTGAAGTGTAAGATTTGAACAGGCTGGGGCCCTTTAGCCTATCCAAAACTCAGACTATCAAAGTTATCTTGACATGGACCTGTGACAACAAATGGCTCAGAAGAGAAACAGTTTATGACAGGATGCTTCCTTTCTGTAGTGTAAATCAAAGCCTCAAAAGAAGGAGTGAGGTATGGTTCAATGAACAAGTGGTGTGGATCCGTTTGTCTCTGTTATTCAAAGGCACGAAGTCGACTTGCCAATTTTCACATGTCAACCACCGGTTGTTTCCCTTCAACCCATAGTGCAAACCTTGATTTCAATATTAGGCCTAAGTGATGTTTAATTAAAGAACAAAGAATTGAGCCAGAGGTCCAGTTCCTTGACAACACCTATACACACTTAGAGTGATGTAGTGTCCTTCAATATCCAAGCATGCTGAGTCACCATCAAAGTTTACAATGTTCAGGTTGTCCCGCAGGCCTTGTTATTTGTCTCTTGGTAATGGTTTGGTAAATATGTCCGCTGTCATTTTCTCAGTGGAACAGTAGTATAGCTTGAAGTCTCCTTGTCCCTGCAGGACCCTTACATATTGGTTCCTGATTCTTGTGTGCTTTGTTCACATGCTGTTCATTTCTGAAAGACAGAGGGCTATACAACTCTGGTTATCCTCTAGCAGTTGAACTGGCAAAGGTTCTTTAATACCAAAATCCTCCAGTAACATTATAAGCCACTCTAATTTTCTGCACGCTTTGGAAGTGGTTACAAATTCTGCTTCAGTAGATGAGTGGGCAACAATTTCTTGTTTATGACAACAATTTATAGCACCACCCCCATAGAAAAATACATAACCACTGATGGACTTTAGGTCTGATCTTTCTCTAGCCCAGTCTGCATCAGCATATCCCAACAATGTAGGATTATTAGCTGCTGGCAGTCTCAGTGTAAAGGGTGCAGTACCCTTTAAGTACCTCATCACCCTTTTAACTGCAGTCCTATCCTTTGTGGTGGTGTGCTAACCCTTCTGGATAATATACTTACAGCTGTTGCAATGTCAGGTCTTGTTGTGATCGCTAAGTATAGAAGCTTGCCTATGGAAGCTCTGTAGTTATTATTGTCTGGCAGTGGTTCATTGGGTACCTTTTCTTTGTAGAAGCCTGATTCCATTACTTTGGGCATTGGATTCACACCTTCAGGCCCAGGTTTTGTAATAGTTCCAGTATCTTCTGCTTTTGACTAAAAAGACAACTTCCATCTGGTTCTCATTCAATCTGCATTCCCAGGTAAAAGTTAGCATTGCCTAGGTGTTTGACATCTGCTTCCTTGTTTAGTTAGGATATAATCTCAGCACAGTCATTTTGATTTTCATGACAAATAATCAGATTATCAGCATAGGTGTTGTCCACTTCCATCTTTGTGTCTCCTGTAAAGACAGGGGTCAGTTTTGCCTTGTCTGAAGCCTTGATTGAGTAGCATCTTGGTCATCTTATCTGACCATGCTTTTGCAGCTTGTTTAAGCCCATAAAGCCCCTTTTGAAGTTTACGGTCTAGGCGTTTATTCTTTTCATCTGTAAACCCAGGTGGCTGTTTCATGTATAATTCTTCCTCCGCCATGCAAGAAGTCAGTCTTAATGTCTAAGTGTTCTGTTTGCATGTTTCTGAAAGCTGCGATGCTTAGGAGCATCCTAATTATGGAACATTTTACAATTGATGCAAAAGTTTAGTTATAATCTGATCCATAAATCTGAGAGAATCCTGTTGCCACTGGTCTGGCTTTGTATCTCTCAACATCATCATTTGCATCCTGCTTAGCCTTGAAGACCCACTTATACCCAATGGCATTCTTACCCTTAGGTAGTTCAGTGAGATTCCATGTGTTGTTCTTATGCAGTGCATCCATTTTTTCTTGTGCTCCTTTCCTCCACTTGCTTGCTTCTGGTTCAAGCATGCGCTGTAATTCCACCCATGATGTTGGTTTGTGACATCTTTGTGTGGTAGTTTAGATTCTCAGGTGGAACTACCTTGTTGGCCCATGATGAGTGTCTGAGGCCCAGGTTCTCAACTGCCTCTGCAGCAGTCTCTGGCTCCCCTGGCTCCCCTGATGGTTCAGGAACTTCCACCTTCACCTCCTCTTCTGGTTGTGTCTGCATGTGTTGGCTCTGGGCAGTACACCAGCAGCTGGTTGTTTTCGCCATCTCCCTATGGATGGTCATCTGTCACAGCAGTCTGGTTGTTTCTTGGTCACTCATGGAACTGCACCATTCTGCTTGTAGTAATTTGGTTAGTGTTTGGGTCTAGAGTTCTGTATCCCTTGTTCTCTGGAGGATTGGCTACAAAGACGCCTTCTTCAGCTCTGGGTTCTAGTTTGACTCTCTTTTATTTTTCTATATGAGCATAGGCCTTGGATCCAAATATCCTAACGCGTTCTAAGCTTGGATTTCTGTTATGCCATAACTCATAAGGAGTTTTCTCTGTGGCTTTGTTTGGCAATCTGTTTTGCAAGTAAACTGTTGTCATTGCAGCTTCTCCCCAGTGCCTGTAGGGAAGGCCTGAGTCAATTAGCATGCATCTGACCATGTCCATTATAGAGTGATTCTTGTGGTCAACAACCCCATTCTATTCTGGTGTGTGGAGTACATTAATTCTGATCTCAAATCAGTTTGTGATTTTTCCTTCAGCAAATAACACACAGTCTAACTTGAACAATCATCAATAAAAGATAACAGATTAGTGTTATTTCCAGTTGATGCTGGTTTAGTAGGCTCACATAGGTCAGTGTGAATTAGCTCAAGTGGTTGCTTAGAGCATCTCTGACTTCGTTTGGGAATAGAAGGCCAAATTGCCTTTCTCTTTATAGAACTTACACACAATTGATTATCATTGACATACTTGCTTATATTAATACCTGTTACCAAGTCCTTTGTAGTTTCAAGATGGCTTCTTGGTCATGATGAACAAATCTCCTGTGCCAAAGCTCCAGGAACTTCTGATCAGTAGTTGTCTTGGCTGTACAGGCCTTTGGTTCCTGGCAGTCTGGCTCAAAGACCATTTCTGAGAGCCCCTGTGGAATATAGCTCACCTTGGCACGAGACAGTATATATATTATTCTCAAAGTGTATGGCAAATCCTTTTTCTGAGAGTGTAGGCAGGCACATTTGGCAAATTTGCCTTTAGGTCAGGAATGTATAAGACATAATTTGCAGTAATTTCATTTCCACCGTCACCTATTTGGCAATTTATTGTAATTTTTCCTTTTCCTTGTATGTCTACTTGATCACCATTAGCTAGGTGCACTATTTCCTGAAGCAGTTGTGTCTAGTTCATGAAATAAATTGATATCTGATGTCAAAGGTATGGAAGCATCACTATCAATTAGCCAAGGCTTGTGATTTTCATTTGTTTGTGTTAAATGAGATACACAGTAATTAAATTGCTTTCTTTGGAAGAAATATTTCTGTCTCTGTGTTTGAGTGTGAGATTGCTTCCTGGTGCTAGCATTTGCATTTCTATAGAGCAAGCACTCCTGCTGGATATGACCTGGCTTGCTACAATTGAAGCAGTGAAGGACATTTCTTTTGTCTTTGGGGTTGAGCTTTCTGTGGTCAGTTGGCTGTCCTCCTTGACCTGGCCTCTTGGACCATGTAATTTGAATCATTCTTCTTTTGTGCTGTTCAGAATAGCTCTTTTGTTTATGGTATTCAGCTCTTATCAGCTCCAGAACATCCTCCAACTTAGACTCTTTCCCATTAAATGTTGAAATGAATGCAGAATAAGATTCAGGTAGGAAACTTAAAAACAGTCCAGTTAAATCCTCATCTAGCATCTTACCAGTAGCTGCTAGTTTACCAGTTAGATTTAGTTATGTTTCTGTATGGGTCTCTGCATTTCCACCTTCTTGTAACCTAATTGAGAAAAGGTCTCTAAACACAGAAATCTTGCTATCCTGGTCTTGCTCTCCATAGACCTTTCTTAATGCTTCATCCCTTTTGCAGTTTCTTGTCCTTTTGTGTACACCAATTGGGAATTAGCCAATGTATTAATAATCAGATTTTGTGCTTTACCATCTTCATTCTCCCATCACATGGTCTCATTTTCAGACCCCAAAGGTCATGGAGCAGTTAATTAAAAATTAGCTTTTCCCCTCTTTGAGCTGGTCCTGAATTCTAAAAAGTCATGCATTGAAATTATCTCTTCTAAGTTTCTCTAGGATTTCATATCATTGGAGTATAGTTTAGCAATTCAAAAGGAAGAGGGAGAGAGAAAAAGTTTCTTTTTGCACTCAGAGCTTCGGACAAGCTGTTAAGCAAATTCCCAGCATCTTTTGTTCTTGCCAACAGGTAATGAAGCCTTGTAATTGCTCAAGCAAAAGAAACACAAACAAATAAGAAACATTCCTTTTTAACTTTAAAATTCACTCTGGGCACCCATAGCCCTATTGGGATATTTGGATGATACAGCAGAGTTTTGCCCAATCATAAAAGTGTGATACTGAGTGCAGCAAATAAATCTCCCAAGAAGTATGTTGCAAAAAAGGTAAATTTACATTTATTCAAGTAAATCCAGTTCACATTTAGGTTGTAGTCAAAAGAAGAAAAAGAAGCCTAATCTAAAGAGTACTTTCCCTGTCACAAATGGTCAACTTGTCTGGGATCATGTGGTTGGGAGTATGAGGGCATTGTATCTACAAGAGAGGCTTACAGAGACATGTGTCTCCGTGGAAGGCCACGTGAAAAGAGAGTGAGAGGACACATGCATGCACGTGCACACACACACAGAGGAGGGGACAGAGGGCAGTTCCCAGGTTAAGACAAAGAGAGACATCCCATTCAAGGAGATAACACCTATACACACTTAGAGTGATGTAGCACCCCCTGTGCCCAGGCATGCTGAGTCACTCACTTAAACAAAAAAATAAGTCTGCAACATCTATTACTTGTATGTTTTCAGGCATATCTATATATTTTATCCCATCCTTCCACCAAGGATATTAGGGCTACATACGTAGTTCCCTTCCCATTTTCTCATCACCACCACCTTGCAAGGTAAGGCAGTCTGAGAAAGTGTGATTGGCTCAGGGTCACACAATAAGCTTGGTGGAAGAATGGCAATTTGAATCCTCATCCAGTCCTAAACACTAAGCCACACTAGCTCTCACAACCACAAGAACTAGAAGCTTGCTCTTTTTATTTAAAACATGAAACTAAGTGTTTTCTGGACCATGCTGAATACCATGTTCCTTAGCTATAGAGCAACGCTGTGAAATTCTGCATTAATTTGCAAGTGTATACATTGGAAAAGTCTATTTCGGGTTCTGTATTGCCAGCTGTCACTTAATTCTACCTCTGACCTAATTGATTTACCACCACTGCTTCCTATCTGTCTTTTAAGGATGTGCAAAGTTACTTAAATGGATGAAAAACATAGAACTAAAAAGAAGGTGTTTTAGGGAAGCAGAGGGCAGACACTGTGAGGGACAGAATTGCTGCAAGATTAACAGCAGCAGTGACAACATTTTCTTTTGTGGAGAAGTTTTGGAGACTTTTGATGCCAGCACCCTCTCCTTTTGGTTTTACAAACTTCCTTGGATAAATGATAGAGTCTGCAGTCTATACTGCTGTATGTAGCTTATTGTAAGTAGGATCCTAGTTATGTAATTTCTTTACAGCTTAACATGTCATGTGAATACTTACGCTATACTTCAGTTCTTTCTGGTGGCTCAAATTTCTAGAATCCTAATGCATTGTTTATTGAATGTCCCATTTTGTTGATCGTACTGACTCACTGTGAGTAATCTGCCTTGAGTCCCTGTGAGAAAGGTGGGTAATCAATAATGTAATTAAAATAATTTTTTTCCATTGCTCTGGTTTGTTCCAGGCTAACTTTAGTTGACAATTTGGGCTCTGGCCCTTGAAAGCTTCGGCCAGAATAAATCAGTTCGCCTTTTTAAGGTGCCCTCAAAGCTCTTTGTTGTGTTTATGGAAACAGACTAACACAGCTACTTCTCTGGAGTCAGCTGGCTCTGAAATATGCCAGTGCCATTTTGCCATTGTTCTGCCCCCAGCGCTGTCCATTCAGCACCGTTCACAGGCATTGCACTGAAAACACTTTGTGTGGATTTCTGTAAAGTAGATGGAACCAAGCAAAGATGTGTGATAAGCTTTCTGAGTGGGTAGACAACTAAACAGATCTGCTTTGTTTTGTTCCTTGGGTATGTCCATTCTTCTTTGTTACCAAATGAATAAATGAAGCACAGGCCTTAGAACTGCATGGTACCAGTTCTCCATGCAAGTGAGGTGTGGGTAAGGATAGCCTCTATTACTGCTGCTATATGAAATTGCTTCTTCTCTGTTCCTTTCCCATCCCCCCCCCACCTGCCTCCTCACACACAGCTGAAGGAAACAAATAAAGGCCTTATTTAAAGATCAGTGATTCAACCATATTTTTTACTGGTTCTCCCCTTTTCAGAAATAATAGCATGAGGTTTACTATATTTCTGTGTACTGGGCTTCTCCCATGGGTGCCCAGGGGCTATTACTTTAGCTTCTGGATGGCGGTTCCAACTCATGGAAGACCGGGTCATCTTTGGATCAGATGGGGTGAGGGTCCCCCTGCTTTCCAAACGAGCTCTCTGTTCCAGGTAAGCACTGGCATTTCTCCAGAGCTGCAGTCTGAGTTCCTCAGTTCAGCTTTTTATTTTTCCCACATTCTGTCTCTCCTTCTTCTGTTTCTAGTTGTGCAAGTCAGGCCTAAGGGGTAGTAGGGCAATTTCTTGGGAGGGACAAAACCGGCAATTGGTCATGGTTTATCACTTCCCGAGGACCTCATGAAAGTTACCAAACTACAGCAGTATACTTAATGCCTAAATTGCTCCCATAGCCCAGAGAGCCCAGAGAGCCCAGAGAGCAGGAAGGGTAGACAACTGAACAAAGCAGCCTTATTATGCTCCATTGTACCACCATCTCCCTTTTCCTCACTGGCAACAGGAAAGTGCGAACTGTTTAGGGCTCCTTGGGGCAGATTTCTTTTCTTATCCTTGAAGCAGGAGAGGTCCAGGTGTGCCCTGCGCTGTGACCACAAATTAGCAGCCAGCAGCATGCCAGGCCTTCCCTTGAAATCATTTTGAGGAAGAGTAGTGGCCAGGCAAAATACAACTGCCACTTTGGAGGATCATGGCCTGACCAGCTGAGAAGCCAGCAGAGCCTCAGAGATACGGTGTAGGACTTGGAGGGTCACAAGTACCTCCAGTAACACCTGCTTCTGTCAAACACAAGTTCTAGGGAAAGACTGAAGGCCAAATTGCATGTAGAATTGGGGATGCATCATTGGGCCTCCTGACTTGTAATTTAAATTCAAAAAGAACTGCTTGATCTGACAGGGATTGTCCGTTTGGATAGAGACAGTGCCATCTGAAGCAGAGTTGTGCACTTCTAAGTCTGTTGGCTCAGAAAGGTGTAAGTCTTTTCCCACCTATGTCCTTTGTATCTCTAAGGAAATATATGAGTCTAATTTGGAGCTGGAGAGGGAGATTTCTTTCAAGGAAACAGCATGGGGTGAGTTAAATCTAGAATTTAACCAGAAGGGACTCTTTAATGCTGTGACAAATGATACACTGGATCAATTCCAAAAGCAAAAATCCACCCATGGGAGTTGCCCCTAACATGGCCCAGACAGATGAAGGCATCCATTTTGGTGGTGGTGGTGGTTATTATTTATAACTTGCCCCACTCTTGCTACTGCAGGGCTCTGGGCAATGTACAACCATAGGTAAAACAAGATAAAATCAGTTAAAACTTTAGTACAACATTAAAGACAATCAGATGGTTAATAACCAGTCCTCATTCTCCCACTGCCAGCTACTTCATGGACAGGGGGAAGAGTGCAAAATAGATGTAAACAACAGAGAATGGGAAGGGTGCCAGCCAAGATGGAACTGTTGCTATCCTCAACTAAAAGCCTGGTGGAATATCTCTGCCTTGCAGGCCCTACAGAATTGCATCAGATCCCGCAAGGCCGTGATGGAATTTGGCAGAGAGTTCCACCAGGTTGGGGCCGGGACTGAAAAGGCCCTGGCCCTTGTCAAGGACAGCCAGATGTCTTTAGGGCCAGGGATCATCAGTAGATTGCTATCTAACAAGCGCAAGGCTCTCCTGGGGACATAATAGAGGAGACGAAAAAGGTGTGCACATGCTCTGAGAAGTTAGACGCTGTTGCTCCTCTGCTCCGAACAGACGAAAGATTTATGACCTAATAGGAGGCAATTATTCTCACTAAACTGCCGGAGAACAGTCTGAAAAGTGTCTAAAGGAACAAGGAGAGTCGAGGAATTTGCGGCTCAGCCAGGTAAGAAGACGGTTATTAACGGTTATAGATAGAGAGGCTGTAGGCAGCAAATTAATTGAAAATGGTGACTACAGTGAAAGCACTGTCTGAGCAAATTGCCCAGTTCCAGGCTTTAATGTTGGCCTCACAGGAAACTATAACAAAGGACATTGGAGAAGTAAAACAGGAGGTGAAACAGATAGTGGCAGAGATTAAAGGAGTAAAAGCAATAGCTGTGCAAGCAAAAAAAATGGCTCAAGATAATAAGGAAAAAATTACCCAACTGAAGAAACAGAACGCAGAGCTGTCAGATAGAAGTAGATGTGCAAATCTGATTATATATGGGATATCAGAAGAAGTAGAGCAAAAGAACCTGGAAAAATGTGTTGTGCAATGGATAAATCTGGAAGAAGACCAAATAGAAAGGGTACATAGGCTGCAGACCAAGAGAAGGGAGGGAGAACCGTGCCCAGTTATAGTAAAATTTGCAAGGGAAAAGAAACAGCAACAGATATTTTTAGCCTTAAAAAAAATTAAAGGAATGAACTATAAAGGGAAGAAGGCTTATGTTAAGCAAGACTTTTGCCAGGATACATTGAGACAAAAAAGACTAATGAAGTCATATGCTCAGCAACTCTACAACAGTAAGATACAATTTAGCTGGGCCTACCTGGCCTCTATAGTGATTTTCAAAGAGGGAAAGAGACTAATCGCGAGAGACCCACAAGAGGCGGCAAAGCTACTGGAGAAGTTGGGACTTGATACAAGAAACCTGGAAGATCAAATAGCAATGGAAGAAGTGGTAATAACAGAAGATGAGGAAGAAGGGTCTTCCACACACCAGGACAAGAGGTAAAGGACATTCTCACAGAGGCAGAAAATTAAGGGAAGTATCCATTAAATAAAAGGTCATTAGTAATGGGAAAGAGTTAAATCTATTGGAGGGGGGAGGTGCACTCACCTGAAGGTGTAGAGAGAGGATGATTTATTCCTCCTCAGCTAAGAGCTCTACACAAGGGGGAGGGTGGAGGTTGGAAGAACAGGAGGGGGGAGGAAAGGGGAATAGGGAAAACAGAATAAAAATTAACTCTCAGCGTGGGGGAGGAGGAAAACTCAGAGTAAAAGAATATGGTTGAAAGTTTGAAAGTGCCGACACTGAACGTGAATGGCTTGAGCTCTGACTTAAAGAGATAGACTCTCTAGATTCACAAAACAACAAAACATAGATATTATGTACCTGCAGTAAACACATAAAGCGAAGAGAGATAATAAACCTTTGCTTAGTGACCCAGCGTGGGTAGTGCTGGCTGAAGCTAGAAGTGATTCTAAGGCAAGGGGAGTGGCAATATTAGTACATAAGAAGTATGACATTAAGTTAAGAGAAACAATAGCAAATGAGGACGGAAGATATCTGTTGGTTAAATGTTTACTTGAAGGCAAATTAATAACATTAGTAAATATATATGCCCCCAATAAAGGACAAAAAAGATTTTTAATTAAAATTTTGAAAAAAATACAGAAATTTGCGGAAGGAGAAGTAATAATAGCAGGGGATTGTAATATGGATGTTACTAAAACCAATGTGATTTGGTGGGGAAAATGGGGCTTAATAGAAGCATATGAAGCTTTGGGATTGATGCCACAACCAACATACTTTTCAAATAGACACAAAACAGCTTCACGTTTAGACTTTATAATCCTTAAAGAATTTGGTAAATGGAAGCTAAAAAATATAGCAACATACACAATATGGATTTCAGATCATGCCCCTATTAGCATAGAAATAGAAGTCAATTGGGACAAAGCAAAAAAAATATGGAGATAGAATAATATGATTATGTCTAAAGAAAAGGATAAACAATATATGGAAAACCAGATAAAACTTTACTTTCAGGAAAACAGAGGAACAGTAACTACAGATATGCTTTGGGATGCAGCCAAAGCTATTATTAGGGGACAGTGTATAATGAAAGAGAATTAAAAAGAAGATGGTATTCTTCAAGAAAGGATAAGATACAAGAACTTGAGAAATTACAAAAACAGCAACTGCAGAAATTTTGTCATAATAGAAACAGATTAATTACAGAATTGAAGAAACAATTAGATTCCTTAGACTCTAGGGCACTTTGGAAAAAACAAGTTATGGTAAGAGAGGAATTCCAGAGAAATTCAATAAATTCAGTTAAAAGACTAGCAAACTATTTAAAGAGTAAAAGAGATAAGCAACGAGTGAGAACCATTAGAATAAATAGGAATATAAGAGATCAAAGGAGCCTTTATGGAATTTTATAAGACCTTATACAAGAAAAAGGATACTGTTGAATTTGAGGAATCAATAGAAACTAAACTTGCAGAAACAGAAAAGGAAAGTCTTGAAATAACAATGCAAGAAATAGAACAAGTAATAAAAGGTTTAAAAACAGGTAAATCACCGGGTATGGTCAGGGTCACAGTGGAATTTTATAAGGAAATCAGAAAAATTTTAGTGCCAGAACTATGTACAGTCTTTAATACCATACTAAAGGGAGGAAAGCAGAAATAACAATATTATTAAAACCACAGAGGGACCCTCAGGAAGTGGGTTCTTATAGGCCAATAAGTCTATTAAACCAAGATTATAAAATTTTTGCTAAAATATTGGCAAATAGACTTAAAAATATTATTCCTAAAGTAATAAAGGATGATCAGTATGGGTTCATTAAAAATAGATGTATAGCTCACCCAATTAGAAACATATTAAATGTATTGTCATTGCCGATTGGGGAAAATAGGATTGCTTAAATTAGATGTACACAAAGCATTTGACACATTATCTCATTAATTCCTCTGGAACATAATGTCGAAATATGGCATCGGCCAGGGATTTATAAAAATCATACAGGAAATATATAGAGAAGGCTTAGCAGTAGTTCGAATAAATGGTGAACATACGGCACAATTCCCAATTACAAGGGGAGTAAGACAAGAATGCCCACTTTCACCCTTTTTGTTCATAATGGCGATTGAACAATTAGCAGAAAGAATTAGGAATTCAGGAAGAATAGAAGGTTGTAAAATAGGCAAAGAAGAGATTAAGATTAATCTGTTTGCAGATGACATAATAATAATAATGTCCAACCCAAAGGAAGGAATTAAAGAGACAAAGGTGATATTAGACGATTTCAGAATGATGTCAGGTTTAAAAATTAATATGATGAAATCAGAAATATTGTACCATAATGTAAATTGAAAAGAAAGGAAAGAAATTAATACATTAACTAAAATAGGATTGGGAGCCAAGAAATTCAGATATCTAGGAGTAGAAATATTTCAGAATATCAATAAGATTGTAGAGATAAACTATAATAATGATTGGAGAAAAATAACAAGAGATAGGAAAAGATGGAAAAGAGAGTCCTTAAATATAACATCCAGAATTAGGAGTGTAAAAATGTTTTGGATACCTAAATTAACATATTTATTCCAAGCACTACCATTAGAGATCACTAAACAAAAATTCGAGAAATGGAATGCAACAATAAGGGAATGGATATTTGGTAGTACAAGGACCAGAATCTAAAAAAAAAAATAATTTATAGTCATAATTCAGAATTAGGGTGGGGGGTACCAGATGTAGTAAGTTATTATGAAGCCTTCCAGTTAAAAACATTTTTAGAAATAGAGGAAGATAATGGAGGAGATGATCCTGTAGATATGTCAGTTCCTGACCACTCAAGCCCTTATAGGTCAATACCAAAACCTTGAAATTGACTCGGTATTCCACTGGGAGTCAGTGTAGCTGGCACAGCACTGGGTGTATTTGTGGCATTCATGATGTTCCTGCGCTGCTGCATTCTGGACCAGTTAGAACTTCTGGGTCAATCTCAAGGGTAGGCCAGGATAGAGTGAGTTACAGTAGTCTAATCTGGAGGTGACCGTCACATGAATTACTGTGGCCAGATCAGGGCACAATCCCCAGCCCAGTGCTGGCACCCTGAACAATATTACTCCATTCCATACTGTGCCTTCCTCCTCTACCTCTGTCCACCCCAGCAACCCACCAGGCACTGTCCAGACAGCTGTGCCACCCAAGTGGTGGTGTGGTACAATTTTGCACATGTGCACGCATGTGCACAATGGTGAAAGTTGCAAAAAAAAAAAAAACCTACTGGAAGAAGGACGTTCAGACAACCTAATCACAATCATTGCAAGAGATAGCTGTCCAGATAGGCAAAATCGTGGATTCAGAGCGCAAATACCCGGAAAGTACTTGATTTTCCCAGTGTTGGGAAACTTGCGAGGGAACTCGGAGGATCGCACGAGTGAGCCCACTTCGGTACGGGAGATGGATGTGGGCATCTGTTCAGCAATTTTAAATGTGAGAGGAAACAGCAGTGAAACCCAATCAAAATGACTGTGTGACTACAGCCTTTGACTCTCCATCAGGCTTCCTGGTTATGGTGACTTCTTGCAGCCTGGGAATGCATCCCCAAAGGGAATCAGGTTCTCATCATCAGCTACCCTGAGCCAAAAGGAAAGGCAGGATATAAATATTTTAATAAGTCATATAAAATCCTCATCCATCTAGGGTACATTTTAAGTTCACCCCTCAGGTTTCCTTCAAGGTCACTGCTCCAAACCTGGTTGATTTTGTTAGAAATCAGCTTTCTGGACAGTCTGTCTAAGGCGATTTGAACAAGTAAGCTAACATTATTATTATTTTTTTAGGTAGTGCTGAAAAATCATCATAGATGGAGGAGGAGATGCTCCATCAGGCACTGCCCTGCAGGTTTCCAAGTGAACCTTTCAGATGCAGCCCTTTTTTAATGCTGCAGATGTCGTGCCGCATAGCATGGAGGCAGCCATGCAGGCTAATAATCATTTTAATCCACACAGAGGGATTGTTTGAATATTGCTTTGAATATTTCATTAGAAAAGGGGCATAGAATTTTAGTAAACAAATGGCTGAAGACTTGCCCAAAGGTTACAGTCCCTCTCAGAGTTTTTGAAGCATGAAAATGGTGGTTCTAATCCATAAAGGTGATTAGCCAAAGTTAATTAAACTGGAATGAAATAACTCTGGGATGCTGTTCTGATCCAGGCAGGCATCTCCAAATTGTCTTCTGCCTGGTATTGTCTCTGCTGTGCCTTAACCAAGGCTTTTAAAGGTTCTATTTCCACATACACCCAGCTGTTTCCAAGTTTCCACCTGTACAAGTTTATGCATTTGATGTTTTCTGGGGCAGCCCATTTCTTTAGGGTTCTCACCCTACCAGCATGCAGAACAAATTGTTACATCTTGCCACTGGCATTTGTAGTAAATTGCGATGATACATTCAATAATTCCACATCCTCCAGCTTCAGTAGTTCAAAGCCTTTTTGTTTGAGGCAAGCTAGTGAGTTGAAGCACCCAGCCTCTTGTCTGCTGCTGAATGCAGCTCTTTTCCTGATGCTGAGATGCATAGAATGGCTATGCTTGATAAGTCTGAATGGAACAGCACTACTGGAATTAAAAACATTGTGTGAACTTCTGAACTGTTATGTAGTTTTCAATATAAGAGAGCTCAGTATAAAAGAGCACCATATGATGAGCGCTAGGAAAGAGAATGGCCCAGCTTCACATATAAGCTTGCCAGGTTATAAAACTGCTGGGCGTGGGTACCCAGGATGTAGACCTTGGGTTGTGGGTAGAGAGCATGTTGGTAAATCTCAGTGTGCAGCAGCAGTGAAAAAGGCAAAATCAGTGTTGTATTAAGCAATGATATTGGCAGTTCCTAATCTTGCTTCTGACAGCAGTGCTAGCTCGGTGGTAGCTTGTTTGTTTTTCCTGTCAAAGGTCTTTGGTTCAGTTTCTGCCATCTCTGGCTAAGGAACTTAGGTAACGGATTAGAGACGAGCTGCCACATGGACACATGAAACTGCCTTCAACTGAATCAGTCCCTTGGCCTATCAAGGTCAAGGTCTTATCTACTCTGACTGGCAGTGGCTCTCCAGAGTCTCAGGTCAAGGTATTTCACATTACCTACTATTTGATCCTTTTGAATGGAGATGTCAGGGATCAAACATGGGACCTTCTGTATGCAAAGCAGATGCTGTGCCACTGAGCTATGGCCCTACCACTGCTGGGAAGAGGAGACAATACTGGATGAGATGGATCAGTGGTCTGTTGATATAAGGCAGTTTTAGGTATTCATATACATTCTTAACACCTCGTCAAAGCTACATTTGGAATGCCACGTATCATGTTGGTGGTTTTAAGTATCAATTGGATACCTGCTTCTCAGGGATATTGTTGTAGTTCATGTGTTGGCAGAGGGTTGGACTAGATGACCCTGATAGTTTCTTCAAACCCTGAGATTAAATAAATAAATTCTGATTGCCCCATCCTCAAATGATACCTTAGCACTGTAAAAAGTATAGATAAGAGCAGCAAAAATGAATTGGCTTTGTGAGTTAGATGAGTAAATGTTGAGTACTAGGGGTTTTCTTTCCTGAATAATGAACAATGTGGAAAACTTGATTATCAGAGTGAAAAGACACCAGTTTCTCAATGAAAATTATTTCCCATAAGCTCAGTTTAGACTGAAGGAGGAACTTCTTCATACAATGTACGGTTTTGATTTTTGGAATTCACTAATCCAAGATGGGGCTGTGGTCTGTAGGTAGCTTTAAAAAAGATTAGACCCATGCCTTGGGGTGATGTTATCTAATATACTTAAGTGCTATATAGCAATGAAATATAACTAAATATGTTAGACAATATCTTGATTGGAACCTCCATGTTCAAAGGCAGTTTACCTTTGAATACCAGGTACAGGAATCAAATGTAATGGGGTGGACACCACCTTTTTAGTAAGCTTATGAACAGGACATGGAGATCAGCCTGGCTATTGTTGGAAACACTGCAGGAACAACATGGATGTCTTTGTGTCATCTCTTCATACAATGATTGGATGATTCAGTTGCTGCCAGTGAAGAGAGGCGGCACAATCCCTGCCCTCGAAAGCAAGCCCTGAACAGTTACTCTCCCAGAAACATTGCTGGTGAGTTCATTCTCTCTCTCTCTCTCTCTCTCTCTCTCTCTCTCTCTCTCTCTCTCTCTCTCTCTCTCTCTCTCTCTCTCTCTCTGCCATCAGATCACAGCTGACTTATCATGACCCCTTAAGGTTTTCAAGGTTTTCAAGGCAAGAGACATCCAGAGGTGATTCGCTATTGCTTGCCTCAGTGTCATGACCCTGGTATTCCAAATACTAGCCAAGGCCCGACCCTATTTAGTTTCTGAGATCTGATGAGATTGGGCTAGCTGGCTCTAAATCCAAAACCTTTTTTCAGCTTTAAAAGTTGTCCTTCCAACTTTAATATAGACAAGGAAGTTTTCCTTGGTAAAAAGGTGTTGCATTTCCTCTTTGTTTAATGCAGATTTCAGCAGAAACTTCCCCATCACAGAGGTTACTTTGGGAGAGAAAGCTTTGTAATGCTTTTTTGAAAATGTTCTGCCCCACCTCTGAGTGTAACTCAGAGTTGTTGATATAATCTTGAATGGCTGTTGATCTGCTACAATTTATGGATATTTGTTAGAAGCCACTCAGACCTAGAAATGCCCCAGTCCCTCTGTGAAAGGTTGAATGTAATGTAACAATATTCTCCTTTTTTTTTTTTTGAGGAAGAAATCACTCTGTCACATACAAACATTTTTACAGATCCTGTCAAAGGTGATAACAGAAGAAAGGAACCTGCTGAAAGTCCCCTTGTAGAAAACACCAACCTTCCAGCTGTTGATTCCTCGGACATTAAGCGTTTGAGGAACACTTTGTGTGATACAAAGAACAATCCTTCAGTGAATCCCATCTTCTGTTGTGTACAATACATGGCAGCAGGGAAGGCAAAGCCATTCACCATGCTGGATAAAAGAGCAAAGCCAGTCCCTAATCCCTCAGCGCATTGCGTGTGTTTGAAGGCATTTACTTTATATAGAAGCCCTTTTCAAATTCAAACAGTATTTTCCCCACTTCATTTCAATTAATCCCCCCATCCTAGCTGACCTTCCAATCTCAATTCTCCTATACGCAGATGACGCCCTTCTTCTTTCCAGAACTGAGGTTGGCCTAAAAACTCTAATTAATGCATATGTCACCTACTGCAACAAAGAGGACTTAGTAGTGAACTACTCTAAATCAAAGGTCCTGAGGTTTTCAAGATCTCTCTACACTGGTTCCAAATGTCTAAAAGTGAAGGGGGGGAATTGGAAAAAGTCTCCTCCTTTACATACCTTGGAATCACTTTTTGTTATAATCTATCTTGAACCCCACATGTCAAGGCAGCCCTGAAAGCCACAAATCTTACATCTAGAGTAACCAAAAAATTCTTCTGCTCAAAAAGGGCCAAACATTTCCCTGCAGCTATTAGGATTTTCAGCGCTAAAGCTGTTCCCCAGCTCTTATATGGTTGTGGAGTGTGGATAGAAGGCGTCTCAGAGAAACTGAACTCCCCCTTTCACATATTCCTAAGAGACATTGCTGCAGTCCCGAAATGTGTGGCGGGCACGGCGCTTAGGGTTCAATTTGCACAGCCTTCAATTGAAAAAAGAGCATGGCACTCAGCATTTAAATTGTTTATTAATAAAGAATCTCGAGGGGCTATCCCTGGTAGACCAGGTTTTACCTACTTCATCCAGAGAGACATCCACAAAAGTAGTAGAACCAAGTTAATGGAATCTAAATTAGCAACCTTGAACATCGACATCACATCTTTATCGCAAAGTGAGGCCCTCAAATTAATAAAAACAAAACTGAATGAACTTGATTTTAGTAGTACACTCTGCAGAGCCCGTCGTACCTTCTCGGGCCTACCCCTCGGCCTTCCACCGCCGTACGTGATCCCTACTTATTGCTACACTCTTAAAAGTCCAGTTCTTCGCAGAGCCTTTACACTGGCCAGATTGAATACGTTTCCTTCCAATATAGTTTCAGGCCGTTTTCATGGTATTCCATACTCTGAACGGACGTGTTTGTAATCAAGGTTTAGTGGAGACGATGGACCACATATTGCTAGCCTGCCCCAAATGGAATTTGGAGAGGCAGAAGTACATCATACCCATTTTGGTGAAAGAAAAGCTCCCCTCCCTTCCATGGTCAGTTTCTGTTCTCCTGTTTGACAAAATTGATAATACTGTCACTAAATTTGTAGCCGTGTTTCTGGCCCTGGTGATAAATAAAAAAGGAGAAAGGGGATAAATTTTTCTGAGTCCACACTTGTTCAAGGATTTTATGATGTGTTTACCTGTTCTGAGTCTCTATGTCGTGTAATATTCTGATGTGGATAACGTATTTTATATGCTTATGGTAATTCCTGTAAAGCAACGTATTACCTCGTATTCCATTGATTTTATGAACGTTCACTGTTTTAAACATGCCCCAACATTTAATCATGTAACGTATTATTTTATAAGTGTGCTTAAGACTTCTGGTCATGTAAGCCGAAATAAAATCATCATCATCATCATTTCAATTAATCAGTCTGGCAAACTGAATGTTGTTTCTCATTCTCTGCTTAGTTGTGGGGTAGGGGAATCTGACTACTTCCTTGAGAGAGAGTGTTCTTTATTGAAGGGCTTTGTGGATTATATTGTCAAATTAAATCAAGCCTATTAGCATGTTACTTATGCAATATCACAGTAATAGGCTGTGCCTCAGGCATTGCCCAGTTGAGATTGTGTGGGGTTTCTTTCTCTTTCTCTTTGTCTCACTCTCTGATAGTGTCTTGCCAATGGTCCATGGTGCTTGGAGCTGGTATGCTCTTCCCACTCATAGAAAAGAGCATAAAAATCACATAATCATTAATACTGCAGAGTCATTAGAGCTGATAAAAGGAAAGGCAGGCTCTGGCTGACGTGACGCTGTTTTTCATGGTCAGTTTGTTTTGTAAACAGGATGCATCCTCATTTTCAGGGCAAACTTATAGTCTGGACTGGACTGGGGGAGGGGTTGATCCATCAAGGATGCACACCTCCCCAACGCAGACCTGAGCTGACTGGGCAAAGTTTTTTCTCTGTCCACACAGACCTGGAGCTGGGGAATGAAGAGTTCATAGAGCAAGAAAGATGAGCCAGAACCAGAAGCAGTTGCTGAATTAACTGACTGAGTCTAAACTAATGGTGGTCTTTTGTGAATAGTTTCAGACTATGTTGGAGACACAGCATGTATATTTTTAAAGTATGTAAGATTAGTCCCTAAAACTGGGAGTTGATTGCTGTCTTTATTACTCACATAGATCAGAAGGAGATCAGAAGCATGAGCCATGGGTCAGGCAGTCACTGGTCCTTTCTGCACTAGACCTTAAATCCTGGTTCAGCCCTCTCCCCGAACTTACATTCTACACTACACTCAAGATCTTCGTCGTGGTCTCTGTGCAGTTCCACACATGGCTTGGGCACCTGCACATGACCTTGATCGGAGAAACTTCTAGAGATTTACCTCAGAAGAGCTTTTGGTGGGCTCTCTTCCCGCCCTGGTGAGGAGACATGCACTGTGCATGCCCAGAGCAGGAGAGAGAGCCGCCTCCCACTCAGTTTTTCTTCGACCGCCTTCGCGTTCACACCTCGTTCTTGTTGTTCCTCCATCTCGTTACCTCAGCTGAGTATATCTCCACTTCTTTTTTGCTTGTCTTTCCCTTTCCTTTCTTATCTTCTTCTGTCTTTAAAGAAAAAAAAATCTCTTCTTCTCTTTCTCCCCCCCCCTTTCTTTGGAGGGTGGGTGGGGGCTTTGTATGGGAAAAACTAGGTTTTTCAAGGTCTGTCGTCGTTGCCCTGCCAAGATTCCTTCTAATGACAGGCACGACTTATGTTTAGTTTGTTTAGGAGAGGCCCATAGAGTCGATACTTGTCCTCACTGCACGAGTTTCACTCACCAGGCTCGACGTAATCGAGAGGCGAGGCTCCGAGCTCTCCTTTTAGAATCAGCCTTACGCCATACAATGTCCTCAGTGGCTTCCCATGCCTCTGCAGCAAAAAAATCAGACACCTCCTCGAAGGCACCGAAACAGAAACCTAAGCGGGCTGAAGATAAGACCCCTTCGAAGTCGAAGGCCCCACCGTCTGCTTCGGTTTCAATGGTGGACCCTATTGTCGTGACTGGGTTATCGACGTCGATGCCGGTTCTGGCCTCTACCTCTCAAAGGTCTACAGTGCGACAACCAACTTCGTAGCATACGCACTCGTCGCCTTTGGGTTTGATCCCTTTGGGCCAGTCAATGAGGTCACCTCCACAGTTGTCCCCTCGTCGACGTTCCCACTCTCCCTCGAGGCGTTCCGGTACCCCGGTCCACACTTTGGACGAGGGCCCTGTTGTGGTGCACTGCCACTCACGGTCCCGATACGACCAGAGGAGGTAGATCCACCGCCAATTGCCATCGTTGTCCGGTTCTCCTTCCGACGACCAATGTTGGTCTTTCGAGGAACATCGAGAGCACCCGGATGCGGCCTACTATTACTCCAGGTCCCCGACACCAGAGTGGCACCATTACAATCGTGTCCATCACTCTGAGCGTATGGATCGGGGCCATGTCCCTGACCGCTCTCGGTGCTCCACCTCAGTGGCCTCGGCCCGTTCCCTTCTTCCGGAACAGCCTTCCGAACCCTCGAGAACTAGGGATGCCCCGAAGAATTCCCCATTGAAACCTCGGTACCATCACCCTATTATCGATCTCGTTCAACCACCACGGTCCTCCTCTCCCATGTCGATCTTGGACCGGTCGGATTCGGCGGAGTTCAATCCCGAGGTCACTCGGATCGAGGATGAGCCTCGACATTCCGGGTCTATATCACCCACTGAGGGCCCTAAGGCATATTTGGAGCTCGTTACTCGGATGGCAACTGCTCTTCAAGTCCAGGGCTCTACAGAATCTCCAGCTGTGACCGACGTGGTTCACAGACTGGTTCAAGCCGATCTTCCTCCGTCCACCGTCCTGCCCTCGCTTCCTGTGCACCTTTCTGTCTTGAAGGAATCTTGGGAGCACCTGGCATTGATTCCCCCAGTCTCGAGGCGCTATGACGGTCTGTATAAGATCCAACAGAATCCGGGCAAATTCCTCCTTTGTCAACCACCACCTAATTAGATGGTCGTCCATTCATCATCGAGATCTAAGCAACCTGTGCACCAGTCTGCGCCCCCTGACCACGAGGGTCGCAAGCTGGACCTTCTGGCCAAAAAGATATACTCTCTGGCTTCTACGAATCTCCACATCGATACTTACCTCTCCTATCTGTCGGTGTACGCCTTCAACATCGCAAATGCAGTTCGTCCTATCTTGGAATTCGTTCCAGAGGAGCATCGCCTCACTCTCTCAGCTGCCTTCTCAGAAGTTTGTGCCATATCGAAGCAGCAGATGAATTCGGTCTGTCATGCTGTTAATTGTTCATCCAAACTCCTGGTTTCTTCCGTCGCTCTCCGACGTCATGCTTGGCTGTGGGGCACTTCTTTACAACCTGACGTCAAATTCCATATCAAGGATCTTCCTTTTGATGGCGATGGCCTCTTCCACTCCACCACCGATGAAGTGTTGAAAGCTGCCTATGACAGTCGAAAGCAGGTTCGGAATCTCGGAGTCTCTGCTACCTCTTACCGACCTCGAAACCGTCCTTGGAAGCCTCCCGCCTCCAGGCGATACCCTTCTCCGGCATCCAACTCCCAACGGAGAAGGAAACCTTATGACTTCCATCCTCCCTCCAAACACCGTTCCCACCCTGCCAAGAAGCCGCCACAGCCTAAACAGTCTGTTTGACTGTCTCCACCACCTGCCCTCTCCGACGTCGTATTCTCCTTCCGTCCGAACCCGTCTCTTCCCCTTCCTACCAGCCTGGGAAGAAATTTCCACCAACTCCTGGGTCCTAACCATTCTACGGGTTGGGTACGCCATAGAGTTCTTTTCGCCGCCAGTCCTTCCCCACTTTGTCATCACGCCTCCAGACCCTCTTCTCGATCTCGAGGTGTCCACCCTTCTTGCCAAAGGAGCTATTGAGGTTGTCCCAGAGGCGCAACGGACTCATGGCTTCTACTCAAAATATTTCCTGGTCCCCAAGAGGGATGGTGGCTTCCGACCGATTATGGATCTTCGAGATTTCAGCCGTTACATTCGGTATCAAAAGTTCCGGATGGTCACCTTGCAGTCGATGCTTTCCCTGATTCCACGGGCAGCGTGGCTCGCGTCAGTCGACCTTCAGGATGCATATTTCCATGTCACGATCCGTCCCCAACACCGTCAGTTTCTCTGGTTTGCCGTTGGACATGCACACTACCAGTACAGGGTGCTTCCCTTCGGTCTTTCCACTGCCCCCCGGGTGTTCACCAAGCTGATGGCTGTGGTGGTGGCCGAGCTCCATTGGCGGGGAGTCACTCTTTATCCTTACATCGACGACTGGCTTCTTGTAGCTTCGACGCCAAGTCAGTTGCTCCACGACACTCAGGAGACTCTTTCCCTGCTCCGTGCTCTCGGACACTGCGTCAACGTCGCCAAGTCCTCCCTTCAGCCCCTCCAAGTCCTTCGATTCCTCGGGGCTCGTCTCGACACCGACCTCGAAGAGGCTTTCCTCCCGGAGTTGAGGGCTTCCGACATTCGGGCGATGGTGTCCTCATTTCAGACGTTCCCCCAACAATCCGCCCGTTCTGTGATGAGGCTCCTTGGTCACTTTGCCTCCACGGTGTTCGTAGTCCGCCATGCCCGGCTGAGAATGCGGCCACTTCAGCTGTGGCTTCTCCGCATCTTCGATCCTCTATGGAGTCCTTGGCACACGATTTTGTCGATCTCGCAGAGCGTGCTCGACTCTTTCCAGTGGTGGTCTCAACCCGTCCACCTCCTTTCCGGGATGCCCTTTCGACCTCCTCTTCCCGAGTTCTTGGTGACCACAGACGCTTCCCTCTGGGGTTGGGGAGCCCAGTGTGGAACGTTCGCTGCTCAAGAGACTTGGTCTGCTCGGGATGCAACTCGCTACATAAATTACCTGGAGTTGCAAGCAATTTACCTGGCCCTTTGGTCATTTCTTCCAACCCTTCGAGGCCGTGTCGTCCAAGCAGCCTCCGACAGCACCATGGCTGTTTATTACGTCAACAAACAGGGTGGCACTGCCTCTGTTCATCTTTGCAACTTGGCAATCGACCTCTGGTCATGGTGCCTCGATCACTCCATCACGGTCTCGGCGATACACATTCCAGGGGAACGGAATGTCGATGCTGATCGGTTGAGTTGCTCTGTCTCGTCGGACAACAAATGGTTCATCCCCCTTCGGTACCTTCAACCTCTATTTCGAGAGTTCGGTCACCCATCTGTCGACGGCTTCGTGTCCGCCGACAATGCTGAATGTCGCCTGTTTTTCAGCAGCCCCCCCCCCCCCGCTCGGTCACTCGGGGATGCCTTTCTGCACAAGTGGAACAGAACTCTGTTTTATCTTTTTCCTCCGTTCCCTCTCATCTCCCGGGTCATGCAAAAGATTTGTGCAGACGGCACCTCCTGCATTCTAGTCACTCCGTGGTGGCCACGCCAGGTCTGGTTCCCTCACCTGCTCCAGCTCTCCCGTCGTTCCTTCCGCCCTCTCCCCGTCATCCCAGATCTCCTCTCTCGGGCCCGAGGGAGAATCCTCCATCCCAATCCGGGATTTTTCAAATTGACGGCCTGGAAGATCCAACTTTAGACTTTCCGCCTCAAGTTTCCGAGATCCTTCTGAACGCTAGGAAGCCTTCTACTCGATGTTCCTATCGATTCAAGTGGAACAGATTCCAATCCTACGCTTCTGATCACTCCTTCGATCCCCTTCGATCATCTCTCCATGAGATTTTTGCCTACATCATGCACTTAAAGGATACTGACCTTGCATACTCGTCCTTGCGGGTTCATCTGGCAGTGATCTCCGCCAATCACCCCCTGATACAGGGATCCTCGGTGTTCTCCCATCGTCTCACCAAGACATTCCTCAAGGGTCTTCTCTGGATGTTCCCACCTAGGAAACTGTTGGTGCCTTCGTGGAGCTTGTCACTGGTCCTTTCTCTACTCATGTCTAAACCGTTCAAGCCCATGGCTACCGCCAACCTCAGGTTAGTTTCCTGGAAAATGGTGTTTCTTCTTGTCATTACCATTGCACGTAGAGTAGGGGAGCTAGCTGCCTTTAGGGCCGATCCCCCCTATACAATTTTTCATAGGGAGAAGGTTGTCCTGAGACCAGATCCTTCCTTCCTCCCTAAAGTCATCTCTGCCTTTCATCTCTCTCAGTCATCTGTCCTGCCTACTTTCTTTCCGAACCCGACTGATGCCTCTCAGAGAGCCCTGCACTGTCTCGATGTGCGCACAGCGCTCTCTTTCTACCTGCATAGGACACAGCCCATATGTAAATCTCCTCGGCTGTTCCTAGCTTATGGTCCCCCACGGCAAGGGGAACCAGTCTCTTCTCAACGACTCTCTAAATGGGTGACTTCCACCATAGCCCTTTGCTATGAGCTGGCGCGTCAACCTGTTCCTACCTGTCTCACTGCCCATTCTACATGGGCGGTATCGACGTCCACCGCTTTCCTGGTGGGTGTCCTGTTGGAAGACATCTGTGCAGCTGCTATGTGGTCCTCGGCATCGACCTTCGTGACCCACTACGCCCTAGACGTCCGAGCCCGACGGGATGCTGCCTTCGGTCAGACGGTGTTGCGATCTCTCTTTGCTTGATCCTGCTGCACCCTCAGGTAGGACCCCTGGGTGATTTGTTTTGACATTGATGCTGTGTCTTAATCAGTATTTTGTGTCTTTTGCAGCTGCCAGCTCCCTCCTCCAACTGGTTCAGCTCTTGTAATCACCCATGTGTGGGACTGCACAGAGACCACGACGAAGATAAACAGGTTGCTTACCTGTAACCGATGATCTTCGAGTGGTCTTCTGTGCAGTACCACAATCCCACCCGGCCTTCCCTGCTGCTGGCATCTCCAGATTTCCTTCTTTGGATTCTTTGGCCTTGACAGTGGCGGTCGAAGGACCTGAGTGGAAGGCGGCTCTCTCTCCTGCTCTGGGCATGTGCAGTGCATGTCTCCTCCCCAGGGCGGGAAGAGAGCCTGCCAAAAGCTCTTCTGAGGTAAATCTCTAGAAGTTTCTCCGATCGAAGTCGTGCGCAGGCGCCCAACCCATGTGTGGTACTGCACAGAAGACCACTCGAAGATCATCAGTTACAGGTGAGCAACCTGTTTTTCACCCCTGTAATTATCTTGGGGTATTTTTTTTGTTTCCACTTTACACTGAGGTCACCCTGGTTTCACCCCACACTTGTCCCAGGATAAACAGATGCTGTTTTAACCAGGGATAAATGCAAGGTATTGTTTCATGAGTTGGACTCTGAGAAAACCAAGGATGAGATCCAAGTGCTACCTCCAGAAGAACCACTGTTCTTCTGGAGATAGCACTGGCCTGAACAGATTGGTTTGGATGTGTCGGCCTGCTGTTTTAGAGAAGCGGTTCAGAAAGGAAGCATTCTCAGGGCCAGCTCGCCCGCTTGCCTAGGGCGCACCAGCCCTCAGGGGCACCAAACTGCCCCAGCCGGGGCACTCCTGTGCCCTGCAGATCACCCACCCTCCCCCTCGGTAGCATGGTGGCGGCCAGTGGAGACTCACTGCCGCCGCCCGCTGCTGCCAGTAACAGGATGCCTGGCCAGCCAGCCAGGGCACAGGAGGTGGCGGTGGCCCAGCACGCCCGGCCTCCCCCTCCCCCCTCGAGTGGAGGAGGAGGAGGCGGCGGTGGCCGGAGAATGCCCCGCTGGTTGGCCAGCCGGGGCGCAGGAGGTGGTGGTGGCCCAGCGCGCCCACCCTCCCTCTCCCCCTTCAGGTGGAGGACGCGGCGGCGGCTGGAGAATGCCTCGCTGTCATGGATAGGGAGGGCCTGCCGGCTCCCCGGCCTCTGCATGCCTGGGTTCCAGAGTTCCCCTGTTCCTCCCCCCAGGCAGGGAGCCGCATCTGGCAGCAGCCGAGTGAGGGAGGTTGGCATGGGGAGGAAGCAGCTAGCCAAGAGGATGCTTGCTGGCTCTGCTGCTCCCTGGGCAGCTGCCCTCCATCTTCCTGCTGCCCACTCAGGGCACTCTCCCTCCCTGCCCCTGGAGGCCCGCGGCTGGGTGGATCCTGCTGGGGGGGATTTGGTTTCAGGGAAGGATCATGTGCCCTGGCTGGGCAAGGGAGGGAGCCATTTCGGGGAAGTAGCGGCTACAGCAGTGGCGGGGTGCGGGTCTTCCTCCAGCGAGAGCCTGCCTGGAACTCCCCGGTTGCTTCTCTTTGTGTCCATTGTGGTGGCACTGGGCTGGTGGCAGTCCCCCTCTGTGTGTGCGTGTGCGCACATGTGGGCATGAGTTTGGCCAGCCCTGTCTCGCAACAACAAGGCATCGCCGGGGGCTGTTTCAGGCTTCCTGGGCAACTTCCCAGCTTTCTGCTTCTTCTGGGTTTGCTCGACCCTAAAAGGGTCCACTCTGCCTTCTGCTGCGGGGTTGGGAGAGGCACGGCCTCGGGTGGAGGAGGAGATGGTGACCAGCGTGGGGAGGTCCAGGCCCCACCGGGAGGTTGGCATCTGCGCCCGCCTAGTCACAGAAGCACCTTGAGCCGGCCCTGAGCATTCTTATTCATTCTAAGCAGTAGACCATTCCAAAGAATTAGGCAGCAGCGGGGGGAAAAGCTGAAAATGCCCCTTAACAAACTGACTTTTGGGCTTGCAAGTCCTTCTTGTGGACATTTCCACCAAGTTCACTTGCTTAACAGCTGCAACTGTCGCTGGACCCTTTTTATCTTATATTGTTTGCCCAGTAGCCAGTCAAATTTAAGATCCAGTAGCATGTGCCAGCAACCTAAAGAATCAGTACTAAGAGCCAGGCAGCTGCATATACCTAGAATCCACAGCTGCTTCACTGTCCAAATGACCCAGTAGGCTACTTGGATGCCACAAGCCCCCAGGAGCACAGTTGGAACCTTGGTCTCTACTGACGGCAGCATGGGATCCAAGGCTAGCTCTAGAGGCCATGGCAGTACCAATGGTGCTTAGCTTGCTCCTGGATAGTGGCAGTATTGGGGAGGGGGCAGTGGTTGTAGTCCACACCCATCATTGCTTTCCAGAGCCACACTAGTGCTACCAAAGGCCCAAGCCAAGTGCCAGAGGTACTGGCAGTGGCAGCCCTGCAGAAGATCTTGGTGCTCCCAGCTGGGGAGGTGCAAGGGATTATTTATTTATTTACTTATTTATTTAATTCAATTTGTATCCTGCCCTCCCCGCTGAGGCAGCTCAGGGCGGCATACATTAAAACACAATGCAACATCATAAAAGCTCATAAACATAATTGCAAATACAGATGAAGTGCTGTTAAAGTGCTGATGGCGATAGAATCCCACTAGACCATGATAGAATGATAACAAGTATGGCCGCAGTCAGTATCCAATGTATCACTGGCTGTTGGTGTTGATATAAAGGGCCTTAGTTGTTATTGGTAGCAGCTCCTAATCGAAGGCCTGGTGGAAGAGCTCTATTTTACAGGCCCTGCGGAACCGTAAGAGGTCCCGCAGGGCCCTGATGTCTTTCGGGAGCTCATTTCACCAGTGTGGAGCCACTACTGAAAAGGCCTTGGCCCTTGTAGAGGCCAGTTTGGCATCTTTCGGTCCAGGGAGGGCCAGACGATTTTGAGACCCTGACCTCAGTGCTCTCTGGGGAATATGTGGGGAAAGGCGGTCCCTCAGGTAGGCAGGCCCCAGACCATATAGGGGTTTAAAGGTCAAAACCAACACCTTGAAGTGAATCCAGTATGCTATTGGCAGCAAATGCAGTGCCTTTAACACAGGCTAGATGTGCTCCTGCATAGGGAGACCCATCAACAGCCTGGCTGCCACATTTTGCACCAGCTGCAGCTTCTGGAGCTGTGACAAGGGCAGCCCCATGTAGAGAACATTGCAGTAGTCCAATCCCGAGGTGATCATTGCGTGGATCACTCTTGCCAGATCATTGCATTCGAGGAAGGGAACCAGCTGCCTAATCAGCTGAAGATGGTAAAAGGCCGCCTTGGCAATGGCTGCTACGTGGGCCTCCTTCGTTAGGAAGGCATCCAGGAGCACTCCCAGACTCCTAACCCTCGACGCTGGCACCAACGGTGCCCCATCAAAGGCCGATAGTGGGATCCCTACCCCCAGTCTGCTCCAACTCAGGCACAGGACCTCTGTCTTTGTTGGATTCCATTTCAATTGGCTCAGTCTAAGCCACCCAGCCACGTCCTGCAGTGCCCAGTCCAGGTCTTCTGGGGCAGAGTAGGAGTGATCGTCCAATAACAGATATAGCTGGGTGTCATCTGCATATTGATGACACCCTAGCCCATGCCTCCAGGCAATCTGGACAAGGGGGCGCATATAGATCTTAAATAACATCAGGGAGAGCACCGCCCCTTGGGGCACTCTGCAGATCGGGACAGCTGATCCCTGAGTGCCACCCTTTGTCCCTGATATTGGAGAAAGGATACAAGCCATTGCAAGGCGAGCCTCTGAATCCCAGTGTCAGTGAGGCGGTGGGTCAGTAGCTGATGGTTGACCATGTCAAGCACCGCCAACAGGTCCAACAACAACAGCACCGCTGTCCTGCCGTGATCCAGAGGCCTCCGGAGGTCATCTGTGAGGGCGACCAGTGCCGTCTCCATCCCATGGCCTGGACGGAAGCCAGAATGGAAGGGGTCTAGTGTGGAAGTGTCATCCATGAAGCCCTGCAGCTGTATCTCCACCACCCTCTCAATTAAATAGGGCAAATTGGAAACTGGCCGATAGTTTGCCAATTTGGCCGGATCCAGGGATGGTTTTTTTAAGAAGGGGTGGACTATTGCTTCCTTGAGTGCCCCCAGGAACAGCCCCTCTAAGAGGGATTTGTTAATAATATCCCAGAGGGCACCCTGAAACCCCTCACAACCAGCTTTAATTAGCCATGAAGGGCATAGATCAAGCCTGCATATGGTTGGACATACTGTCTAGAGCAATCTGTCAACTTCCTCTAGACTGAGTGGACAGAAATAATCCCAAATCGGACTAGAAGACGTGCATGGAACCTCGAGTTCGCTCACTGTCTCAACTGTGGCAGGGAGATCACGGCAGAGCAACGACCTTATCTGCAAAATAGCTCGCAAAAGCTTCACAGCCAATGTCCAATTCCCTAGCATTTGGTCTGCCCTGTGGCATGACTGTCAAAAGACCAAATGGTTCTAAACAGTTGGGCCAGGTGTGAGCTTGCAGATGGCCCCGTAGAACTCTCACTTTGTGGCTTTGACTGCCATCTCATAGGATTTCATAAACATCCTATAAGATGTTCTTGTAGCTTTGTCGCATGTACACTGCCATTATCTCTCTAGCTGTCTTAGCCTCCGCTTCATCAGCCGCAACTCCTGGGTGTACCAGGGAGTAAGCCTAGAGAGAGGGCACAGAGGACGTCTGGGAGCGATCTTGTCAATGGCTGCAGAGAGTCAGCTATGCCAATCCTTTACAAGCTCATCCAATGAGCCACCAGGGGGCATTAGATTCCGCAGAGCCATCTGAAGCCACATAAGTCCATTTGGCTCTGCAGGCGAGCTAAAATGCACTCAGTGCCCACACAGGGTTGGAGTGAAATGAGGTGATCCAGTCCACTGTAACCCCCACCACAAAGATCAAATTGAGTGTGTGCCCAGCCTGATGAGTGGGAACCATTACATATTGGGAGAGTCCCAGCGCTGCCATAGACGACACCAGGACCATCTCCTGTGAGGAGGCCGCATCATCTGCATGGACATTGAAGGGTCTAGAGTGCTCCAATGCCTAGCTTGACATGGCTTCCATCAGGGACGGCAGGCATTGGGTGGATGGTACACCACCCAGATAGCCAAACTCTCCTCGGCTTCCCACACTAGGCTGGCACACTCAATGCCCGTGAGCTTCGGCGGTGGGAGCGCCCTGAAGGAGTAAGCCTCCCGACTTAGCAGAACCACTCCATCCCCCCCGCCCACTCATCCACGATTGATGGAGGACCAAGTACCCGGGTGGAGCCAACTGGGAGAGAGCTACCGTCTCCCCATCTCAAACCCAGGTTTCGGTCATGCACACCAGGTCTATTTGCTGTTCAAGTAGGAAGTCCTGGAGGACCATGGTCTTATTATTGATAGACCTAGTATTGCACAACACCAATGATGGAGGGGGGTCAGTTAACCTCGCCCCACTGCCTACCATCTTCAGGCTGGTACACAGGGTGGAAGGAGGTTATGGTTGTGGCTTATGCCTGTTATTGCCTCCCCAGCCTGCACCACTTGGGCTGCAAATGGACTTAATCCAGCCCTAAAGAGACTGGTTGCAGGTCCCAGCAGGACTGGAACAGGAGCTAGTGGGGGTGCTGGTGCAAACCTATGAGAAGGGGTCACAATGGAGAGAGCCAGGAGCAAACCACTGATGGCCAGCTTGTTTTGCTTGTAACTATATGTGCTGTGGGGAAGCTACAGCCAATCCTGAGTTGTTGATACGTGTACCTGTGTAACGCATGAGGTAAAAGTGTTCTGTCATGTGTGCACTTAAAATATGTTACGGGTATATCTCTGCTAGCAGCCCTAAGAATGACCAAATCCCCACCGATTGTAGTGGCTTTCTCTTCCCCAGCTTTTGATGCATTGTGTGGACTCTGTGTATGTATAAATAATCTTTTTTTTTTTTAAGCTGGGCAGTAAAAACATGCTGTTGGGTTTGTGTGCGTGCTGTGTGCAGTCAGCAATGTGCTGACTAGCTCAAAACTGTCAGTGGCTTTAGTACTGGAATAAACCAGGAGGTCTTAAAACAAGAAGTCATTAAAAGAGAATTAGCATCGAATTGGAAAGCTTGAAGGGCAAATGGCAATGCTCTGAAGAACGCAGCTTACCAAAAAGCAAGGAAGTAAAGCAATTTGTACTGAAGTCTTTCAACTTTTGTCTTTCTTGTGTCCTGCTCTTTCTTTTGAGAGCTCAGAGAGGCTTCTTTACTAGCTGCAAGAGTTTCCCCCATTCAGGCAAAGACCTTCCCAGGCTGACAGTTGCAGTAACCTTTTTCCTTTGAGTGGAGATGTCCTCTTAGCGCACAGCAAAAAAGTAGTCTGGTGGAGGAACAGTAAGGCTGCTAAATGGTCACCTGCTTCCTCTGTACGGTGATAGATGTCACAGTACAGGACAAAAATATCTGTTTTAAGGCACCATCTCAAAGTCTCCTGTGTGGGTCTGGGAGGGGGAGGCAGTTCTAGTGTACAATCTCTCCTTATATAATTGAGCAATGGGGTGGCACTTTCTGAACATTCCACACGCCTCTAAATCAGTTGGCTCCATGATGTGTCACTCAGAAGCTGTCATCCACTAGCTGCGTTGCCTGAGTTCCTGAAGGATTCTGGCCACAGAGGCAGCGCCTGCCAAAACTTTCCTCAGAAGATGGTTGCTTCGCTCTGGTGAACACAGCAACTGTCTTCACTCTCCTCGCCAGATGACGATTGATTCCCTCAGGGGACAAAATTCACCATCTTTAGCCTCTAAGCCAAGTTTGCTGAGGCAATGCTTTCCAGAATGGAAAAAACCCCACCAAGTAAACAGCTGTCAGTGTGGTGGAGATGGGGGGGGGGACCAGCGCAAGTTATCACAAAAAAGCCATTGGATACACACACAAGGAGAGGATGGGACCAGACACACAGAAAACAGGAAGCCAAAAACCCGAGGCATGCTGCAAAGCAGAAATACAGACACAGTCACAGACAGATCTACGTAGGCACGCACAAACAGGAGGAGTGCAGAAACAAGTGGCTGAAGTGGAGAATGACATATACATTAAAAAAATAAGTGTGTGTGACACTGGGATAAACCCTGCGAGTGGGGAAACCCCTAACCACACCCAGAACATAAAATGACTTTGCAGACTGCCCAATTCTAGAAATTACTCCCCAGAGCCCTGTGTTCTTCATTTTCTGGCCCACATTGTGCAACCTTGGACACCAGTTATTGTGTAACATAAGGTATGTGAGACTTCCACATTTATGCCTTTCTATTACATACTGCTAATATGAACTTAACCTGCTTCCAGCTGATGCATTCGTTACACATCACACCTTTCTAGAGCTCGTTGTATTGTTTTTACAACGGGCTTTACTGCTAGTAATAATAATAATCATATAGCAGTGTATGTAGTATAGCCAGGAGATCCTAAGATTGTCTGGCAGCCAGAAGTTATAGCTCTTTTAGCGGTATGCACCGCTAGGTGGCAAACTAGACTTGTTTTGAAGGGAAGAGAAGTTTCAGAGGTGATTTGCCATTGCATGCCTCTGAGTCATGCCCTTGGTATTCCTTGGAGGTCGCCCATCCAAATACTAGCCAAAGCCAACCTTTGGCATACACCACCCACAATGCCTCTATGTCCACAACTTCTTACAGTTATTCTGCGAGGTGGGTCAGTATCAAACTAAGTTTGAGAGCTGGTGGCTTTGCTGAAGCTCCTCAGGGCTGAACTGAGCTTTGTGTTCTTACTGAATCTCATTTTGTCAATTTCAGAGCAAGTTAGACTCCCCCTCCCATTTGAGGGTTACGTCTGACTTTCTGCACTGACTTTCTCCCCAAGGGGAACCCCAGGGTCGCTTACATCTTTCTCCCTTCCTCAAGTTTATCCTCACAACAACCCTGTGAGGTAGGTTATGTTGAGAGAAAGAATGAGTGGCCTAAGGTCACCCAGAAAACTTCCATAGCAGAATGGGGATTTGAACCTGAGACTCCCAGATCCTAGCCCAACACTTTAACCACTACACAACACTTACTCTTCCTGCATATCTGAAAAGTTAAATTACTCAGGCTGGGCCTTCATAACTTTTAGTTCACAAAACTGAATGGATCCTATTGGTCATCTGGTGTGGTTGTTGATATGCACATACATAAACGTGCTATTTTTGCAGTCCCTGGCAGGCAGAAAATGGAGGGGGGTTAGCTGGCTGGGAGAGGATGGATCAGAAATCCTTTAGATCAGGGGTGTCAGACATGTAGCCCAGGGCCAGATCAGGCCCCTGGAGGGCTTCTATCAGGTCCACAGTGGAACTGGCTGTCTTTTGCTTCTTCTTCTAGTTCTGCTGCTGCTGGGTCATCATAGGTTTGCAGCTTACAGATACACACCTGAACAGCATACTCAAGATTGCAACAGCACAGACATTTTGATGCAATAATTCAGAGCAAGAGGTGTCAGTTATCAGACACTGTTAAATAGAATATTGCAAGAGTGCTAATGTTTTAAGTATTTTTAAAAAGTAAAAAAAAACCTTTGTGTTTGTGTCCTTTATAAAGTTTATATCTCTGCTGTCTGGCATTACATTTTATGACACACGTGGCCCAGCCCAACAAGGTCTCATTTATGTCAGATCCGGCCCTCATAACAAATGAGCTCGACACCCGTGTTTTAGTTGGAAGTCCTGGCAGTTGCAATTGAATTATATACTTGCTGTGCATGTAAACTGGTGCCCCCTGCTGGAGAATTATAATAATGGACAGTCTAGGCACACTTGAGGGGAACTGTACTCTCTTAGCTAAGCCAGCAATGCTGTTTTTTTGACATGTACTGTTTTGGACACCCGAAGGGTTTGTTTAGAATCCTGCTGTTGCCTGCTGATGTCATATCATGCATTTTTATTGGCTTTGGAAAGCTGTGAGTAATTTTGCACTGGAAATGTACTTTTGATGTTCGACCGCACAAATGGTATGCCATTGTGAGAGCTATCTGATCTTGGGCATCATCTAGCACAGTGTCCCCTGCCTGTGCTGGGCAGCTGTGGAGAAAGCAATGCTTTGTCTGGAAAGATCCTTGGGGGGTTGTGTGTTTGATGCAGACCAGACATTACCCCACCCCTGAACAATTGTTTTCTCTTAATTGGGGAGGAGGATCTGGCTTAATGCCTGCATGTTATCTGTTATGAAACAGTGGAATGAGAAGAGGTGGAAATGCTGTTTTGTCCAATGCACTTGTTCTTATAAATTCTTATTTATAGATAGCAGAACAAATTAAACTCAAGCATAGGGTTGCCAGCTCCAGGTTGGGAAATTCCTGAAGATTTTTTTGGGGGGGATCCTGAGGAGGCAGGGTTTGGGGACAGATGGGGGGACATCAGTGGGGTACAATGCCATAGAGTCCACCCTCGAAAGCAGCCGTTTTCCCCAGGGGAACTGATCTCTGTAGTCTGGAAATAATTTGTAACTCCAGGAGATCGCCAGACCCCACCTAGAGATTGGCAACCCTATATCAAGCACCAGATTCCAGCTTCAGATCATCATTTTGCTTTGAGGTGGGTGGCTGTCTACTCCTCTGAACTCATTCCCTCTAACCATTGATGGGCCCATCTCAATACTAAACAAGAACAGTGTCAATACTAAATTCCTTGTGTAAGCTGCCACCACAAGAGAAACAAAATGCAGATCCACTCAAACAGTCCTTGTTTTCTATTGATGTAGGAGGTCTCCGGGGAGCCACAGTGGTGGATGCTTTAGATACTCTGTACATGATGGAGCTGCAAGAAGAATTCCAAGAAGCCAAAAACTGGGTGGAGCAGAGCTTTGACTTGAATGTGGTGAGTCACTCTTTGAATATGTTTCTCTCTGCTTGCGAATACTGCCTGCTATGTTTAAACCCTGAAGTTCTGACCTCAGGTTGGTCTTTGTTTTGTCTTTTTTTGGGGGGGAATACATATAAGTTGAACAATAGAAAATATATATTATGCTGGGAAGCAAAGAGCCAAAATATTAAAGAGGCAGTGCCTATGATGCTTCTTATTCTCTAACCACAGACCTTGGTACCTAGCTAAAATCCAATCAGGTGTCATCTTTTTCTGTCTCTTGTGTTTTCGTTTGGCAAGGTTAGTAGATTAGAAACCAAGAATGTGTGTGGGAAGCTGAAATGTAAGGACTTGGTTTAACTTGCAGTTCAGACATGCTGAGAACTGTATTGCTAGGTAAAGGTAAAGGTTTCCCTTGCTTGAAAGCCAGTCGAATCCGACTTTAGGGATGCGGTGCTTATCTTAGGTTCCAAGCCGAAGAGCCAGCGCTGCCTGAAGATTTTTTCCGTGGTCATGTGGCCAGTGTGACTAATTGCCAAGGCGTACGGAATGCTGTTACCTTCCCACCGAAGCAGTACCTATTTACTTGCAATTTCTTGCTTTCAAACTGCTAGGTTGGCAGGAGCTGGGGCCAGAGACGGGAGCTCACTCCATCATGCAGCACTCGGGTCTCGAACTGCTGAACTACAGACCTTCCAGTCTGCAGTTCAGCGTCTTAGCCACTGCAGCCCTGGGTAGGTCTTCCTTATTAACGCTTAATGGGGAAATTGAGGCCAAGTAAACAGCTTGCCAAATATCACAGAACTATAAATGAGACCTGAACACGAGCCTTGCTGATCCAAGCTTAAATTGTTGCTACTTGACCACTTTGGCTCTCATAGGAGCAAATAAATTTACCTTTGTTATCTGACAACCAGAAAATATTCCTCATTCTTCTGCTTCAGCAAATTGCCACTAGAAAATGAAGCTGACACATGACTGTGTGTAATTTGGTGCAGTCTTATGCGTAAGGAAGGCCTTGTTATAATAGAAGATAATTGGATGCATTAATGCCTTTAGCTGCTTGGCTTTTCCAAGTTGAGGAGGGGGGCTAGTTTTCTGATTCTTTGAAAAGCAGCAGCTTTTTCCTTCTGTAGAATATATGAGGCTGCTTTATAGTGATTGGTCGACTGGTCTGTCTGGCTTAGCACTGTCAAATGCCACCAGTTGTAACCAGGCCTCATTTCCTGCAGGAGCGCACCGGAGCAATGCTCCTGCAGTAAGGAGGCCAGGGGGCGGGCACAAGCAGCAAGCCCTGCCCCCTGCTCCCAGCAGCCAAAATGTCGCCCAGACTTGAATAGTTTAAAGTCCAGGACAAAGGAGACCGAAAGGATCCTGATGGAGATGACGAGCTGAGGAAGGCTTCCAGACGCAGCACCGGATGACCGCTCCCACCCTCGAGTCCTTGCGCCTCGTCAGCTCTCCCCCAAAGTAGCCCAAGAAACAGATCCCAAAGGTGGCGAGGCGGCGGTCAGAGTCAAATAGAGTTCTGGGTGTCCCTAGAACCCCTCTGCAAAAGCTGTTTCTTTGGCCAAAGCGCCAGAGCTCCACCTGCTTCTACCCGCCTGCCCCAGACAGTCTAAAGAGTTTTTTGCCCTAGGAAGGCTCTCTGGCAGTCACGGACGCGCTCCTCTGCCTGCCTGCCTGCCTGCCTGCCTGCCTGCCTGCCTGCAGTCCGCGAACCAACAGGAGCACAGAGGAGTCATCACAAATCCGGTGACCCTTTGGAGGAGGGGGGGAAGGGGGTTTGGCAAACTTGATGAAGACGTGAGGATAGCGGGAGTTTGGGGCTCCTTCGTCCCAGCCGGCTTTGCACTGCCTCCTCATGGTCAATTCTTTACACTGGTTCTGGGTTCTATACTTGTTCCAACCAGAACTAGAAGAGAGCACAAAGAACCGGACTGCCCCCTTCCAGTTCCTCCCCCTAACTCTGTTCCCTCCCCTCCGTTTCCTCCAGATTAAACAACGGTAGAAGTAACTTTCCAAGTAGCTCTGGCACCACATGTAGTGGCTGCATAGAGGCAGCAGTACAGTGAGGAGAGCTTCACCAGTTCAATATCTGCCTGTCGTGGCACGCACTGTAAAAGTTTACCTAATACTTTATTTCAGGAAGCCTGCCTAGGGGAATGGTCAGCATCTTTCCAAACCACAGTTCCTACCATTCTTTGAGAGAAGCTCTACCAGTTCCATAGGTTTAATCCATTCTGACTTTGTAGCCCAAGCAGTAGTTTAAAGTAACGGGAAGAGTATGCAAGATGGTAGAGACCAAGTTTCATTTTTAGGGTTACATGAACAGTTTTTCATAGAATTGGATTTTAGGGTATCTTTGCTTGTGGTACACAATTCATATATCTTGGTTCACTTTGGTCAGGGTCAGCCTGGCTTTATAAGCTTCTACTGTGGTTCGAGTTGTTCCAAAATTGCCTTCTAGTAATGCACACCTTCCATTGCTGGAATAGGGATTTTGTGTGACCCATCCAGAGAATTCTTGGATAGCAGTGGTCATGAGAAAAATACACACATTTACTTGAACAGCTGGGTTGTGTGGGTCCCTGGAAGCGTGCAAGAAGCACAGCACCTGGTGTGCAAGCATGGGTTGTTCTGCCTGGGCCAGGTGGGGGGGGGGGCTGAGGAGGAAAGTTTTTCTCTGAGAAAAAAGAAAAGTTTTTATCTAAGAAAATGTGGAGGGGGGTAGCACCTGCTACACATATTGCTGGGGGGGGGGTGTTGCCTTTGGGTAAAGATGTGGTTCAGAGCTTCTGAACCTGAGCATGTGTGGAGTGTCTCACCTGAAAACAAGGGTTGTATTTGAAAATAATAGGCAATATGCTTTTTAGCATTTATGGCACCGCAAAATGGGATTTGTTTGTTTTAGAGCTTATGAGTAAAAGGTCTTTGAACATATGTGGAATAACCTTCACTGAGCTGGAGAAAAAAGTATTTTTAAAAAAGAACAAACTACACACTGTGGTTAAAGGGTCCCTAGGCATTTGGCAGTATGTGTTCCCTGAGCTGGACAAAGGTTTGTGCATTTTAAAAGGCCGTAGCCAGGCCTCTGAGCACGTGCAGAGTGTAAGTTCCCTGAGCTGGACAAAGTGTCTGTTTAAAAAGCCTTTTGGCCAGTTTCCTCTGAGCCATTCCATGGAGCTGCCAGGCAGTGTTCTCTCTAAGCTGAGTTAGTGTGAGCTCACAGTTTTTTAGTCCTTGGCTCACACATTTTTGTCTTAGCTCAGGAAGGATGGTTCCAGAGCAAACTAATTTATGCAGTAGTCAAATAGCTTGCTCACAACTTTAATACCAGTAGCTTACAAAGTAGAATTTTTGCTCACAAGTCTCCACAGCTTAGAGGGAGCATTGCTGCCAGGTAACATCTTGTAGAAATCTCTCCTTATATATAAAAGAGTTTTGGTGTCTCTCCTGGACACACTTCCACAGCCTTTGCCCACTCAGCTGTCACTCTCATGGTCTCCCAATCCCGTGGGTGCATTGGCTCGCTGCGTTGGCTCAGTCCCGCCCACCGAGCCAGCAGGCAGTGTTTCGCCCTCAGTCTGGAGGGAGGCAGCAAAGGGGGTGGACGCTCCGCTGAGAGAGTGGCAACCCCTCCACAGGGGAGAAGGAGGCAGACCTAGTGAGTGGCGGCAAGCAGGGGAAGCACTCACCTTTGCTGCCCCTTGCATCCGCTCTCCCTCGGCCATAAGTCCTGCACTTCGTCAGGGTGATAGCTCAGCAGGCTGCACTGCAGAGAAGGCTGCCCAGCACCTTTCAAAGGCTCCCTCGCTTTCCTTCAGCAGTGCCAGCAGTGCCAGGGAGGGTCTGGCCTACAGGAAATGAACTGTGGCTCCTGGAAAGCTGGACTCTCTCCTGGGGAAGACACTTCTCTTGGCTCCTGTGTGGGACTAACTGTGACTAACTGTCTCCTCAGTGGCTGTTGATAGGCAACCAAACAACCAAGCTTGCTTCTGTGAGTAAAAAAACAAAGGACTTTCAGCATAACCCCCTCCCCCGCTTGGCCACTTTCCTGTCAGAATAAACTTAACACGCCTCTCACTCTTTTTTGGCTCCACCATGGCTGGCTGGCTAATGAGGTGGGGCAGTGACCATCAAACTATTCTCTTCAACCCCCTGCTGTGCAGCTGACTTTCCCCTAGGGTTGCCAATTTCCAGGTGAGACCTGGAGATCTCCCGCTGTTACAATTGATCTCCAGATGACAGAGATCAGTTCCCCTGGAGAAAATGGCTGCTTTGGAGGGTAGATCCTATGGGTCACTTAGATCCCCTGCTGAGTCCTTCCATTCCCCCCCAGTGCTGCCCTCCACATGATCCACCCTCCAAATCTCCAGGTATTTCCCTAATCAGAGGTGGCAACTGTGCTTTCTCCTCAATGCCTGTTGCTATGTAACCAGGTTCTGTCAGTAAAAGGCCCTTTCCACACCTGTTTTGGCCTTTGGGAGAACACGCATTAGGGCAAGTCCTGATAGGATTGCCAACTCCAGGTGGGAAATTCCTGGAGATTTGAGCGATGGAGCCTGTAGAGGGTGAGGTTTGAGGAGAGGTGTGGGACCTCAGACAGGTACAATGCCATAGACTCCACCCTCCAAGCCAGCCATTCCCTTATGAGGAACCGTTATTGCCAATCTCCAGGTGGGGGCCGGAGATCACTCAGAATTACAACTGCTCTCTAGGAGGGAGTGGGAGGAGATGGAATGCTGAAGCCAGGGGGCAGATAATGGTAGGTTGACAGTTGATTGGGAGGGAAATCAGGTTGCCAACTTCAGGTTGGGAAACTCCTAGAGATTTGAGAGATGGAGCCTTTAGAGGGTGAGGTTTGAGGAGGGGTGGGACCTCAGACAGGTACAATGCCATAGACTCCACCCTCCAAACCAGCCATTCCCTCATGGGGAACCATTGTTGCCAGTCTCCAGGGGAGGAATGGAGATCACGCAGAATTATAACTGCTCTTCAGATGGCAGAGATCAGTTCCCTTGGAGAAAATGGTAGACTTTATACCCTGCTGAGGTTGCCACAGCAAATTAGCGCTGAGTGCCCAAGACTGGGGCGCTCTCCCAGAGCCTCTTTCTAGAGCTCGTTGTATTTATTTCCACAATGGGCCTTATTCCTAGTTATTATTACGTAGCACAGTCACTGGGCATGGCACAGAGTAGCTATCAAAAATGCAGGTCTCTGGCGCAAGAATTTATAGTCTGGTAAAAGGGCTAGAATCAAATATTCCATACTGACTAAGCCTTCTAAATTAGGAGGCCTAGGACTTCCTGACCTAGAAAAATACTATGTAGCTTCTCAATTAAAAATCATTATGCCATGCCATTCTGTAACAAAGCATGGCTTCAAATAGAAAGATCAGAACTACTTCCAGACCTCCTCCATGAAGTATTATGAAACTCATCTAACTATTAGACACAACTCTAAAATATCTAACCCCTTTCTAAGACTTACCTTACAACTGTGGTGCAAGTATAGGCAATTCTTGGCACCAGGAATCTCCCCTGTCGCTGCCCTATTGGGTCAGTCGTGTTTCCTGCCAGGTACTGATAAACACTTCCTTCCGAATATAAGAATTAAAGGGATCTTTAGAATATGTGATTTTCTCATCTCTGGTAAGGTAGGGTCACAACAACAGTTAGAAACACAATATGATATACAAATGTCATGGATACAATATTTTCATCATAAATTGAAAGAGCTCAGTAACTCAGTAAAGATAGAACTTTAACACATTTTGAATTATTTTTTAAAAAACAATCTAATGGTCAGAAAGGGCTGCTTGCAATCATATATAACAGGGGTGTCAAACATGTGGCCCAGAGGCCGGATCAAGCCCCCGGAGGGCTTCTATCAGGCCTGCAGTGGAACTGGCTGTCTTCTGCTGCTGCTATGTTATTGTAGGTTTGCAGCTTACAGATACACACCTGAACAGCATACTCAAGATTGCAACAGCACAGATATTTTGATGCAATAATTCAAAGCAAAAGGTGTCAGTTATTAGACACTGTTAAATAAACAAAATATTGCAAGAGTGCTAATCTTTTAAGCATGTTTTTATTTTAAGTTAAAAAACCTTTGTGTTTGCGTCCTTTATAAAGTTTATATCTCCACTACCTGGCATTACATTTTAAGACATACATGGCCTGGCCCAACAAGGTCTCATTTATGTTAGATCTGGCCCTCATAACAAATGAATTCGACACCCCTGATATATAATATGCTTAATATCATTTCTCTATTGCTGGTGGGCATGGTGTTAAGCATGAGCCTTAACAAGGTAGTGATTTCAACAATTGATTTCAGCTTTATTTAACAGCAAACTAAACACTCAGACAACACACACAAAACATTTGAGCACAGCTTCCTTTTTAAATAATCCAGGCTGTCAAAGCCACACCCATAGTTATGTTAACAACCAATGATAACACAGGGATAAGGATCAATGAGGTCTGTTCCCTCCATAAACATATACATAGTTCTGATTGGCTATTTACAAGGTTTCATAGAAATTAACCAATGGGAATGTCGACTCTTACAATCCCTTTTACTGACTCAAGCTTAACATGGTAAGATATAGGTCTGATTCAAGAGTCAGAACATAACACATGCCCTAAGCTTATTATATTTTGGAAGGATGTTTTAGAAGAAATAAGAAAAATAACAGAGCATATATTACCTAACTCCCCAGAATCAATACTATTTCATTACTGGCCAGGGATCTCACTAACCAAACAGACCTCTGAATTATTATCATTATTATTGATGGCAGCAAAATACCTAACAGCGCAAAATTGGAAATTGATCAAAATACCTACTATAAAACAGTGGATATCAAAAGTGTGGGATATTGCAGTCTTGGACAAATTAGCAACACAACTTTTGTCAATGAATACCCCGTCACAAGCAAACATCTTTATGGATAAATGGTTTAATTTTTTTGAATATGTATCCTCAAACTTAATCGATATATATACTCTGCCCCCACAATATAAGGATTTTATATTTTATTAGTATATTAGGATGTTCCATTACAGTATAAAGGAAAATATATGGTGAGCTTAGTTATTGTTTTGTATTGTTTTTATTGTTAGTATTAATTGTATTAATAATCATATGGATTATATTGTTTGCAATTATAGGAATCCTTTGTTTTGTTCCCTAGTTCATGTTTCAAAGTTTATTGATAAGCAATTTATTGAATACCACTTATAGCTAGTTTCTACAGGCACTGTTGTAAAAGTCAATATTTCAGATAACGTATCTACATTGATATGTATATTTAATTGTTTAAACTGCTGTATTGAAATAAAAAAAAATGTTAATTATTTTTTAAAAAATGCAGGTCATTGCCCTGAGCTGCTTACCAACCAGAACTCAACCCAGGGGAAGACTACTACAGAGGGCTAGGAGAAAGTTGCAGACATTTCAATTCAGACCTGTGTGTGTTATGTGTAGGAACTTTGAGTATATGCAAAGGACCTTCTATGAATGGTATTTTCTTTTCTCTGAGTTTTTTGGGGTGGAGCCTGAGTGGTGGCTGTTGCCTTCTGACACACTTCTGGTGATGTCAGGGAGTGTGGCATATGCAAATAAGTTATGCTAATGAGTTATGCTAATGAGCTCCTGCACTTCTTTTTCTACAAAATGACCCCTGGTTGTAACTCTCCAGGGTACATGCCTTGCTTCCTTTTAGCTTAGAGGAAAACTGACCTACAAACATTTATAGGGCCAACAACTGTTACCAGTAAATATTACATCACCAGGTGCTATGCCTTAATTTGTTTTCTAGTGTATGAAGAGACCACCGGCTGAACAGTACAGTGAAAAAATAGAAACAACAGTCGGTATAAAGTACTCAAACACTATTAAACTGTGGTTTTGCTTTTACAACAAATATTTATAACAAAAATTACTCAAAGAACTCATCAAAAGTTACAGAAAATCAATATAAATCAACACTGTCCAAATATTTTCCAAAAGAGTACAGAAAATCAATAAGTAACAACACTGTCCAAATATTTTCCAAAAGAGTACAGAAAATCAATAAGTAACAACACTGTAACAAAGCTTCCGGATTACATCTCTTCGTTTCCAAACTTCATCAGAAGTAAAATTGATGCAAACAGTGTTCAACAGATTGCTGTAGCCTTTGGCACCAAAGACTGAAGCCACCTTAATCTTTTGTACTCTTCTGATTTTTCAGTGGAAGTTGACTACTCCTGGTAAACTTTGTTAATTGAATAAGACAACACACCATTGATGTTCTGTTGAACACTGTTTGCATCAATTTTACTTCTGATGAAGTTTGGAAACGAAGAGATGTAATCCGGAAGCTTCGTTAATCTTTTGGAAAATATTTGGACAGTGTTGTTACTTATTGATTTTCTGTACTCTTTTGGAAAATATTTGGACAGTGTTGATTTATATTGATTTTCTGTAACTTTTGATGAGTTCTTTGAGTAATTTTTGTTATAAATATTTTTGTTGTAAAAGCAAAACCACAGTTTAATAGTGTTTGAGTACTTTATACCGACTGTTGTTTCTATTTTTTCATTAATTTGTTTTCTCCCACCCAAGATTCATAAGGTTGAAAAGGGAACAAAATGAGGAGAGGTGGAAGGCGATCTGCCTTTGTTCCTCAGACCTTTAGCGAAGCATGACCTGGAAGCTTTCATAGGGATCAGGGTGTTCTGGGCTGCTCTCTCACTGGTCTCATTGCAATTCCCTACTTTGGTCAGAGTTGGTGGGGGTGCACAGACTGAACTCCACTGGACATCTCTCAGTTCTTAGGTTCAAGAACCATTGCAGGCTCAATCTTGACATCTTTTTTTTTTGGCCCCCTGAAGGGGATTTTTTATTGATTTTTGCATATACTACTAAAACTACAAAGAAAAATAGGGAAGGGGAACTACATCTAGGGATAAAGAAAAGTAAACCCACACTATACTAAAACCCCAGGAGAAGGAGATCATATCTATGTTAAGCTAAATGTTAGTATTTTAGTGTTAATAAACAATGCATATTGTGAGTTCCTGTCTATCTCAGCTAAATTGTTAATTTGTTACTTGTTATGAGGAGATTCCAGAGCATCCTCTCCAGCTCGCTTCATAAAGGCAATTTTCAGAGTTCTTCTGCCTTTATCTAGGCTTTCTATCTCTATCTCTAGTCATAAGTCATAAGATTTGATGGTGGCAGCTCCCTCTTCCACGGCCAGGTCTTCATCCATCTCCAAGGGGGAGGAGCCACTTGACCCGGTTTCTCCTTCTTCTTTGGATCTCAGATGATGTTTTAGAAATTCTTTGGCTTTAAAAATGGAGTCAATCTTCTCTCTTTTGTTGTTGATTTTAAAAATGACACCTTTGGGCACCACCTGCCTGTATAGAATTTGATTGGTTTGGAGAAAAAGAATTAAGTCTTTATAGTTCTTTCTTTTTTGACGAATTTCAAATGGAATGTCTTTTAAGGTCTTGATAGTTGTATTTCCCAGTTTCAGTGGAGTTGCTGATGTTGCTTTTAAGATTGCATCTCTGATCTGTCTTCTTGGGAATCTGACCACTATTTCCCCAGGCAGGCTATTTTTTTTGGTGTAGAAAGAGTACACCCTACATGCTGTTTCCATATCATGTCTAATTTCTTCCGCTTTCAAGCCTGTTGCTGGTGCGATAACTTCACTGAGTATTTTCTTCAGGTCTTCTTTAGCTGATTCAGGAACTCCCTGGAATCTAAGGACCATGTTAGCTTTTTCCATTTGTAATTGCAGCAAACGAGTTTCCTGGTAGTTCTGCTTATTCACTAACTCTCCCATCTTTTTCTTCATATTTTTATTTGTGGGGTACATCTCCTTCACAACTTCCACCATTTGCTCCATTTTTTTGACTGTTTCTGCCAACTGGAGTTGCTGTGATGCAAAGTTTTGATTTAGTGTGACCAACTGCTGGTTAATATCAGCGAGTTGATCCATCACAGGCTTGATGGTATCTGCTAGGAGTTTCAGGACATCCACTCCCTCTTCCGGCCTTGGACTCTAGCTGCCCGTTAGTTTCGCTTTCGTTCCTTTTCCCCCTGTGCCCGCCAACATGGCGTATTGTTTACTTAAGCCACCCGCTATTTCACCACCTCTGAAAATCGCTTCCAGACTAAATCTGCTCTGGTAAGTCTCTCAAAACAAGCCAATTGCTTATTTTACCCCGTTCCCCCCCCTTTTCCGCTTATCTGTTCACGCAAGTCAGAGGCGTCCCTCCTCTCTCTTGCCTTGAAGATAGGAGGGGGTAGGGGGGGTTTCCACTTGTTTCGAAGTTCGTTTACATCTGACTCACGTTCATTGTCGGTCCCATTCAACCTCGTTTACATCCTCACAATTCCGCTCGAACTCCAGCACTTGTTCTTGTCAGCCCAGCTTGTGCCTGGAGGCCACACAGCGGCAGGACCGTCAGGGCGGTGGGGCGCCTCAATTCTCCGGCATTATACCATTGAAGAGGCTACTCCTCAAAAGCCCTATGGCTTGGAGCCAATCCCTAAGGCTCCATGGGGAAACCGTGTCAGCTTCCCTCCATGCCACTGGAATTGCTCCCCCGATGTTGGGGAGAGCATCCGCCAATGCAGTGCCAAAAACAGGAAGTCCAATCCTGACATTTTGTGTAACCCTCTGTTCTGGAAGGTAGTGATAACCCACCCACTAGTCTTGCAGCATTGGGACCACAGTGCAGGGTGCAAGCTGAGTAGTGGCACATCCCAGTACTCACAGAGTAGCTAGCTCACTGCAGGGGATTCACGTGAGACAACCAAACTATACTTTTTGAAGGGGGATTAGGAGAAAGAGGACTAATGTTAATCCAGTGGACCTTGAGGGTGTGTTTCCTTATGACTGACCTTGGATCTAGTGATCAGACAGACTCTGAACATAAACAAAAATCAGTGGCAATCCTAAAAGAAAATTGTATTAGGCACAACATCCTGCTGTCCAGCATCCTGCTCTTCATTGAGAGAGATTCAGGTACCCCCAAAAGGGAGGAAGCCGATGGTTATATTTGAAGATGGGGAAGGAAAAAGAAATTACTCTTATTAGCAGTAACCATAAATGAGGCATCAGAACAAAAATCACTTGACAACCTTAGTAGGTTGATTCCGTACTTTAATGGCTAACAAACCTAATGTAGCATAGACTCTGCTTTGTCAGATGCATGAAGTGGTCTAGAAGTTACAAGGCAAATGTCTATGGGAATAGATGAGAAAAATGTATCCAGATATGCTGAGAGGCTTTAAACTTCACAGTTACTCTTGAGAAAGATTTTCAGATTTTTTCCACTACATATTTATTTATAATTTGAATTTATAAACCGCCCTCCCCTGAGTACACAGGGCTCAGGCAGTACACATCAAGAAATAAAAGCATTCATAAATAATAAAACAATTTAATATATAAGAATAAATAACTAAAACAATTTCAGATGGCGCAACATTCCAGTTGTGTTATTGCCTCACAGGGAAGGTGGAGAAAAAGCAGGAGGGGGAAAGAAAGGGAGTGCCAGAAAGATGGTACCCATGGGTGCCTCAACCAAAAGCCTGGCACAACTACCTTGCATGCCCTGCAGAACTGCATCAAGTCCCACAGGGCATGGATGTTATTCACCAGAGAGTTCCACCAGGTAGGAGCCAGGGCAGAAAAGGCCTTGACTCTGGTTGAGGACAAGACAAATGTCGACAGTCACGACCTTGTCTAGAAACAAATAGTGAGAAAACAATTGTGAGAGTCTGACCCACAAATCAAGATAGTCAACAAGACTTACAAAGAAAATATTTTCTCTGTATTGTTGCCAATAAACACTACGTAACAGTGAACAAATTCCATTAAATCATAAGAAAATCCTTGTATAAGAATACATCAACATCATCTCCAGATTTTATAACAACAGCGTTTCAAAAACGGATCTTACTCAGGCATCTGGGATCCATCAGAAACTGAGTAGCATATTTGCAGCCTGAATACTTTTGAGGTCAGCATCCTACCACTAAATGCGTTATATTGTTCCTGGTTCTGTGTATAGCTCTTTACGAGCATGAAAGTCTTGTACTACTTTATAGAATATTTCCTGAGGAAGATTTGTTTTTTGAATTGTTATAAAATTCGGAGATGATGTTGAGGTATTCTTATACAAGGATTTTCTTATGATTTGATGGCATTTATTCATTATGTAGTGTTTATTGTTAACAATATATAGAAAATATTTTCTTTGTAAGTCTTGTTGACTATCTTGATTTGTGGGTCAGACTGTTTTATCACTATTTGTTTCTGGGTGAGGACAGCCAGACATCTTTTGTGCCAGGGATCTTCAGTAGGTTTTTCTCTGCAGAGTGTAACACTCTTTGGGGGACATACCAGAGAAGATGGTCCCATAGATACATGAATCCCTGACTGCTCAAGGCCTTAAAAGGTCAGTACCAAAACCTTAAACCTGAGTCAATACCCCATTTCCAGTCAGGAGTCACACCACTGCATTCTGGACCAGTTGGAGTTTCAGGATCCAGTCCCAAGAGTAGGCCAGCATAGAGCGAGTTACAGTAGTCCAATCTGGAGGTGACCACTGTGCCTCTAGGGGTATATGTGCTCTACAGAGTTGTTTGACACCTGCTCCCTTTACCCAGGGAGTCCCAAAGACTGTTTGGGGAGAGGGGAAAGAGACTCTGTCAGAAAATCCTTAGTACCCTTATTAAAATTATAATTCTACAGATTCTTTGCAAAAAGCTATAACAGTTAAAGTAGTATAAAACCGCTGTGACTTTCCTCCCCTCTTAAAATATTTGTGTGTGTGTGCTTGCCTGGAAGTCATGGTTGACTTCTGGCAACCCCTACTGGTGGCCTGGATGTTTTTCAGAGAGTTGGCTTAATTAGCCTATCTCTGCTTTCCGCCTCTGGTATTTTTTGGAAGTCACCCTTCCAAGTACTTGCCAGAGTCTTCTCTGCTTAGCTTCTGAGACCTGACCAGATCAGGCTTGCCTGGGCTATCCAGGTCAGAGCAAAACCACTGTGACTTTATAGTGTAGATTCAGGTGGGGTAGCCATGTTGGTCTGAAGTAGCAGAACAACGTTTGAGTCCAGTGGCACCTTTAAGACCAACAAAGTTTTATTCATAGTGTAAGCTTTCATGTGCAAGCACACTTCTTCAGAGTAGATGTGCCTAATTTGAGAAGGTTTTTTTTTAATCCATGGTATACTGTAATAAATACACATAGTTTATCAATTTGCAGGTAGTGGAGGAGAGTATGTGCCAAATACATAATCAGCCATGTGATGCTGTGACACCAAGTCTGAAACTTTTTCAGCGGATTAGATAAATGCCTGTTAGTGTGAGGCTACTGGCAAGGTACTGCATAAGGTTCAGCCTTGATTCTCCAAGACAGCACATTGATAGGCTCAACTACCAGATCTCTAGAGATTTAGACATGAGGGATATATAGGGAATGCCTCGCTTCCAGACTGCCCTGATATGTATCTGTATGGCTGTTGCTAGTAGCCAGAATGCTGAACTGGGTTGGCACCTGGACTTAACCGAGCATATGTCATGTGAGTACTAAAATGCGAATTCTAGAGCCATGCCATAGCCCTTGCAATGTCATTAACACTTCTTTCAGTCCAAGAGCAATGACTGAGGCTGCCTCTCCTCAGAAGAAAAGCATTTTTTTTTTTGCAGGACAGGGGGCGAGGGGAAGATGACTAGCATAGACTTGCAAATGGGCAGTCACTTCTAATAAATCTGGCTGAATGCTTTCAAGTTTGGTATTGGATCGATAGGCGAGGAGACAAAACCAACAGGGATCATTGATCTGTGTTGTCGCAAAAACTGTTCCTTCTGCCCCATCCATTCCCGCAGATCAATCTGCAAACTTAAGAATGAACCTTGTGGGATGGGCATTTGATGCAGGAAAGACTGGATCTACATTAAAAATTAGTGGAGTAGATTTGTTTTGGCATTGTTGCCTGAAACCAAAATTCATAAATTGGGGGGGATCTTATGAAGAAGAACTGGGTGATAAAGACCTTCCTCTCTGTTCTTGCCTCATTGCGCTGGCCAACATTGTCTCGAGGCTGAGAGACAGAGGTGTCCCTTTGGGTACAGCATGCATGAAGGGGAAGAACCCATTATAGCATTTGCTTTTTAGTAATACCAGGCAGAAAGAGAATCTGTTAGAAGCTGGCAGGACCACCATGCTCCAGTGGGTCTATTTCAGAGAGGTGGGGGAGCTCAGCAAAATGCTATCCAGCGAGCCCCCTCCCAGGCACGTCCAGGCAGGCCGGTTGATGGTGGTGGCTGCTCCTACTCACTGCTCTTCTTGCTCAGTCTCCTGGGCAAATAAGCAGCTGCTATGACATATGGAAGCTGCTACTCAGTCATCTGACTGCCGTTTCTGTTTGGTTGGCAACTGCCCTTGCTTGCTCAGGCAGCTGAGTAGACAGTGGTATGCAGACAGAAATGGAGAAACAGTCCTGTCATGTCCACTTGGGGGGGGGGTGCCATGCTGAGGGAGGCAGAGAGAGGCGTAGGCCTGATATTTTTGGTAGTTTTGATGCCACCAGCCAGAGAGACCAGACTGCAGTTGCTACTGCTTCACACTGGTGCCCATCTGTGCCTGTTCCTGATCCTAACCCTACTTTGGATGGTTCACATTTGAATGGAGATGTACCTATCATCTTTTACTATTCATATAGCCCATGAAATATGCCCTAGTCCAATAATACTCACTCAGTGGCTCAGGAGCCACCTATGGCTCTTCTGAGCACTGGGCCCCATAGTACCACATGCCCCACATTCTAGGGAAATGGACAAAGCCCTTACCTGGTAGGACTTGGGTGGTAGTAATTGCTCTGCCAATGGCCATTTTGTTGCCTGAGGCAAGGGTTCTTTCTAATGGAATTAGCTGGTCAGAGAACACTCAACAAGGCAAGGCACTGTAGTAACATAAGTACTTCAATTGCAGAAAATAAAACAAAGACAGTATTCATAAAGAAAAATCCTCACATCCTTTCAGTTGCTGGGGGCTTCTTACAGCAGCAACAGTTTCCGGCAGCTCCAGGTCTTGAGCAAAGCCTCAATGAAGCCTACTTGGCACTGTTTCATCCTTGCCACTGTACAGCCTCCTAGAATGGGTATCACCTGGCAGGCATGCTGAGCCAGGTTCCTTGTGGTTGTACCTGACATCCCCTTATTAGGAAGGGAAATGATCCTGCAGCCACTTGAATGGAACCTGGCGCCAATATGCTCTAAATTCAGATATCTTTCCTTGGCAACACCATTCCCTACTCATCCTTGAGGGGTTCTTCTGCAATGGCACTACATTCCACCCCTTGGTGTTGTCAGGGTACCATATCTGGCTTCTTCAAATATATCCATAAGATAACCTGACAAAACCAAACAATCTTAGTGTTCATCTGTAGTCTTATTTTTCTGTAGGGTATCAAATCCACAGTTCGATTCAAATATTCCACTCACAGTCAAGAGGGTGTGCTTGCCATTGTCATTTACATGTGCCCACCAGGCCAAGGTTATACACTTAACCAGAAGGTATCTGCCTTCACACTTTCACAGTTTCATTCTGTCAAGGCAAACAGGAAAATCAGAGTCAGCTATAAATATCCAGTAGGTCTCCCCTGTCCTGGCAGTAATATTTCACCGGGTCATTGTGGTTAATTGGGGCACTGTAGCCATACCTTGTGGCCTACTGCTAGATTAGTGGACCCAAAGCCCCCTTTCCATCTCACCATTGCTGGCTTTCTCATAAACCCTTCCCCACCCCTCCAGGGTGGGTTCTGGTGTCAAATGCATAATATGCTGCTTAAGCAATCCATTTACTCTCTCCATGAGCCCTGATTCCTGCAGATGAGGGGGAATATGATATACCCAATTAATATTCCATTCAGTGGCCCATTTCTGCTCATCATCCCCACTGAAGTGGCTTCCGATGTCTGACTAGATCCCCATGGGAGGTCCAAAATCACCAGGCTAGGAGTTCCAATCCTCTGATGGTAGCCTGTAGCATTGCCCAACCCACCAAGGTCAAACAGAGTATATCTCCAAGCTCCAAACCTCTGGTGGCAGCCTGTTGCATCTGGACTGCATGGGTCAAATGAAGCATATCTCTGAACAGCATCTGGTAACCTCCAAGATCAGAACACAAGAGGATCAACCCTTCCCTTGGTCAGACTTTTGCCACAAACTCCAAATGGTAATCTCAGCTATAGTACCAACCTGGAGCTCAGAGCTCTGCCTTTCTTGTACAGGGCCTAGTGAAAGGGCAGCTGGTACTGCTGTTTTGGCTGCTTCCAAGGCCTTTGACTGTGGTTCCCCTTTGAAAGCAACCTTTTTACTGGTCAGCACATAAATAGGGCAAAGAATTTGGGCTAAATTGGTAATAAGTTGCCTCCAATAACCCATCAGCCCCACAAATCTCTGGGCCTCCACTTTTGTTCTTGGGGATGCTAAAGCAGCAGTTGTATCCCAATAGATGGTTAATGGAAGGTAGGGGAGCTGGTTTCCAGGTATGGCTCCCTTTATTAGCCTCACACCTGGAGACCCACCTCCCCCAATTCCAGAGGTGTCAAACTCATTTGTTATGAGGGCCGGATCTAATATAAATGTCACTTTGTCGGGCCAGGCCATGTGTGCCATAAAATGTAATACGAGGTAGAAGAAGAAGAAGAAGAGATTGGATTTATACCCCGTCCTTCACTACCCAAAGGTGTCTCAGAGCGGCTTACAAACTCCCTTCCCTTCCCCTCCCCACAACAGACACCCTGTGAGGTAGGTGGGGCTGAGAGAGCTCTTGACAGAAACTGCTCTTTTTTCAAGAACAGTTCTTATCAGAACTATGGCTTGCCCAAGGTCATCCAGCCAGGTGCAAGTGGAGGAGTGGGGAATCAAACCCGGTTCTCCCAGATTAGAGTCCGTGCACTTAACCACTACACCAAACTGGAGATATAAACTTTACTGGAGGTACTGGAGATATAAACTTTATAAAGATGATTTCAGATGTCGAATGGCAAAAGCAAGTGTAATTGGATTAGGTGTGATATGGAAAGGGGTAGTAGACATGGAGATATCAGTATTGATAACAAAACAGAAAACCTAGGTCTCGATTTGGTACAGGAGGATCCAGTCCAGGAGGATGCAAATAATAAATGGAAATAAGTCTGAAGAAGTGAGCAGTGACTCATGAAAGCACATATCCTACCATAGATTTTGTTAGTCTTTAAGGTACTACTGGACTCTTACTCTTTCTAATGCTATTAGAAACCACAACATTCAAAAACCAGTGGAAGAACATTTTAACTTTCTGGGACATTCAGTTGCTGACCTAAGAGTAGCAATTCTCTTACAAAGGAATTTGAAAGAGAGATTAGAAAGTGATACTGCTGAATTGTAACTGATAATGAAGCTCAAAACAATGCATGCTGAGGGGGGCGGGGCGAGGCGAGGCGCCGAATGAAATGGCTACTTAACTTCAGAGCTCCGTGCCTCTCCTCTCTTGGATCCCCTATTACACTGCACCACAGCAGAAACTGGCATTTGTTTTATGGAGAAATTGCCTCCGAAACAACAGAGACCAACTAAATCTCACTGGAAGACAGTAAAAGACTATTTTCAGTCTATTACGGAACAAAAATCTATACGAATAGACGGACAAATGAAAAACAAAATGGTGGACGGGACAAATAACACTCAAGTTCCAATCCTAATAACTGATTGCCAAGACATCCTACAAGAAATGAATAATATGGAAGCTCGACTAACAATTCTGATGAAGCAAATTTATGATCCTATTCAAGTGCAACTTAATGAAATCAAACAAGCACTCTGCGAAGTAGACCAAAAAGCAGAACGAGCACTTACAACAGCACAACAAGTTGAAGAAGAAATAAAAACCATTCAGAGGGAAGAAAAAACTACACAGAACTGTGTTCTGGCTTTGGAATTTGATGCAAGACAACCTTAAATTTCAAGGTTTTCCTGAAGGTGCAGAAGAGAACAATGAAATTCAAATATTTTTAGCCCGATGGCTAACTTCAACTCTTAAACTGGAGGACAATGTAACACCAATAATAATAAAAGCATATCGTCTTGGGCAAAAAAACGCTGAAAATTGAAGAAAGCCTAGAGATATATTGGCTACCTTCTTTGATAGTAGAACTCGTCGTAAAATATTAACGGAGGTAAGAACAAATAATTTTCTTCTATCCTCTGAGATCAAGATTTCCAGACCTCCCTCCCGAGATAATCACGCTTCGCAGAACCTTAAAACCAATTACTATGCAACTCCAGGAAGCTAAAGTGCAATATCGCTGGGCTGCAGCTGCACGTTTGCAAGTATGGCATAAAGGAGTTTTACTTAGTGCAACTGATCTACCCTCAGGACATTTGTTACTACACACACTAGGAATATCGCAACAACCAATGGAACTTGATGTAAGATCTGCAAAAAGGAAGATCAATCTTGAATTAACACCACGTAAAGAGAGCAAGGTCTCTGCAAAAGAATCTTCTTCATGAATCTTAAACTAGCTTCTTGACTCAGGTTATTTGCTGTGGTTCTAAATAATTACTATTCTTCTTGCTATATGTACGTGTAATTCAAACTGATGTTTGAAAACTTTCTTTTTATTTTATGCAAGAAATATTATTTTGCTAATGTTAAAAACTTATTGTTATTATTATAATATATTATAACTGGGGGAAACTTGAGAGGGGGGGAGGGAATATTTAGAAGCTTCAAGCCTACTCCTTTTTGATATATTAGTTAATTTCTCTTATTTTAACTACTTGTTAAGAAACCTTAGAGCTGTAGGGATTGGGTACCTACCCTCTTACTCAAGAGGTATTGGGTAAGGGGTTTAAGGTTTTGTTTTGTTCTGTTCTGTTTTGTTTTAAATTATTACATATACAAGAAGTATTAAATTTATTTTGTGATACTATTTTTGAGGTAACTCTAGCTGAAACAAAGTTAAAAGGGGGAGGGTGGGGAAGGGGAGTTATTAGTTGCTAAGTTCTTATAGTGATTGAGGTCAGGGTTAAAAGTTAAAAGTTGAAAGTTAATAAATATTAGTTGGGTAAGGAAATATTCTTTACTATATAAAAAATAGTTCATATATATCTCTGAAAACAAAAGTGTTCTGAGTTTATCTTTATAGTTCTCTATTGGATCAAAAATACATAATTGCTATATTGTTAATAACTTCTAATTTGCATATTTTCTTTACTTATCTAGTGATCTTAACTAACTCTCACTTGTTAGTTTTCTGTTAATATACATAGGTGTAGTTACAATTATTATTTCTTGAAGTATGGCTAATTTCCTTAAATACATGATGTATAATGTTAAAGGAATGAACAATCCTATAAAACACAAACGTATCTATACATAACTTCTTAGAGAACGACCAAATATTGTTTTTATGCAAGAGACTGACAATACGTCTAAATCTCCAAATATATTCAATACTACTAAATTTAAACACCAATTTCAATCAAAATCTAGAGGGGTCGCAATCTTGATTTCTAGCAATACTAATTTTACACACATTAAAACCCTTAAAGATCCTCTTGGTAGGTTTCTATTTGTTGTAGGGCGCATAGATAATATAACACTTACATTAGCTACATTGTATGTTCCAAACTCTGATCAGCCAAACTACATTAAAGAAATATTGAAAAAACTTGCAGATTTTAGTGATGGTGAAATAATACTAGGTGGAGATTTAAATTTTATTGTGGACTACACTCTAGATAAATCAAATAAAAATATCTTCCCTTTTGAACTAAAAAGAAAAAATAGAAAAAACAGATTTACTCCACTTGCTGAGATTTTGGAATCATATCCACTGATAGACATTTGGAGAAAACTCCATCAAGGAGAAAAGGACTATACGTATTATTCTCCGTATCATAAAACATATACACGTATTGATTTTTTATTGGTATCCCCATCTTTACTTAATCAAATACAAAATTCTCATATTGGTCCCCTACAATGGTCAGACCACAATTGGGTTGACTGTGAAATCATGCTAAATTCTGAAAAAAGACAAATACACTGGATGCTAAATAAATCTTTATTAACTGATCAGACAATAGTAAAAGAAATAGAAGTAGATATAAACAATTATTTTGAAGAAAATTGCTCAGAAGATGTTTCCCCAGTAATGATATGGGATGCTTTTAAACCTGTGTTGAGAGGTCAATTAATCTCTAAAGCCGCATATCTATATAAACAAAGAAAACAAAAAAGAGAACAGTTAGCAATGGAAATTAATAATTTGGAAGCTGAATATAAACGTAATGGAAGTTCTAAAATATATAAAAAACTTATAATGAAAAGAAGAGAACTGGACACCCTAGACATAGCACGTATACAACAAAACTTGCTATATTTAAGACAAAACTCTTGGCAAAACTCAGCTAAAACTTTAAAAAATCTTACCAGGTGAGTTAAGAAAAAAAAAGAATCAAGAATTATAACCTCTATTAATGACAAGCAAGGTAATGTGCATTATAATACCAAAAACATTTCAAAAATCTTCTTAGATTATTATAAGCAGCTATATAGTAGTACAGATATTAAAATAGAAGATATAAACGCTTACCTCAAAAAATATTATAATAATATAAAACTCTCCAATGACCATAGATCCTTAATGGATAGCCCTATAACAGAAAAAGAGATATTGGAAGCTATTAAAAAATTAAAAGTAAATAAAACACCTGGGCCTGATGGATTTATCTCAGAATTGTATAAACAATATAAAGATCAAGTGGTAAAACCATTAACTTTAGCTTGTAACTATATTATCCAAAAAGAAATACTTCTACCATCTTGGTCACAAGCATCAATCATAGTACTCCCCAAGCCGGGAAAAGATCCTATGAATGTGACATCATACAGACCAATTTCATTACTCAAGAATGATTTTAAAATATTTACTTCTATATTAGCAATGCGACTGAATACGATGATAACACAATATATACCTTCAGAGCAAGTGGGATTTATGCCTCAACGTGATTTAACTGATGGCACCTATAAAGCTTTAAGTTTAATACATTATAGTAAAATAAAAGGCCTTAAAGCAGCCTGTGTAGTCCTTGATATAGAAAAGGCTTTTGATTCAGTTAATTTCAGTTATTTAAAACAAGTTATAAACTATTTAGGTTTTGGAGAAAATTTTAGAAGAATCATTAATACTATTTATGACCAACCAAAAGCATATTTGAAAATTAATGGAGGCATTTGTGAGCAATTTACTTTAAAACAAGGTATAAGACAGGGGTGCCCTTTATCCCCTATATTATTTGCTCTAATTATGGAACCTTTGGCAACAAGAATAAGATCTCATCCTGAAATAGTTGGAATTAAAATCATGTGAAAAGAATATAAGTTGACTTTATTTGCTGAAGATATTTTATTATTCCTCACTAAACCTATATCATCATTACCAGTCCTACAGCAAATATTAACAGAATTCAACAATATCTCAGGCCTTTGTATAAATATGACAAAATCTTGCTTATACCCTATAAATTTAGATGATATGACTACAAGACATATTAAGAGTTGCACTTCTTATAAATGGATAACAACTTTTATGACTTACTTAGGTATAAAAATTCCATTAGATATACAAAAAATACAAAAGATTAATTATGATTGTATGTTGGAAGATTTACAGAAACAATTTTGTCAGTGGCATAAGCTAAATCTATCATGGCATGATAGATTTAATATTATTAAAACGTATGTCTTACCAAAATTTCTCTTTTTATTTAGAGCCCTTCCTATAACTTTAACTAAAAAGCAAATAGACAAATGGCAAAATTTATTACTAAACTTTTTTGGGGCATACAAAAGGCATCGTATAAATCCAAAGACCCTATGTAGACACATATCCTTGGGAGGTTTGGGATTTCCCAACTTATATACTTACTATCAAACCATGCATTTATCAAATATTCTTAAAATGCTACATGATTTTCAAAACGTTGACTGGATAGAGATACAACAAGCATATACTTACCCATATACTGTCTCAGAAACCATTTGGCAAACTCAATCAGAACGTCCAAAAGAGATACAGAACAGTTTTATTTTACGTTCATCAATACATGCTTGGGAAAATAAAAGAAAACAGTTAATACCAGGGATATCAAAATTTCAAGTTTTTTTCAACCAAAAAGCATTATTTCTGCCAGTTACTAATATTGAACATGATAAATGGCTTAAAGCAAATGTGTATACATTAGATGATATTTCATATAATTATACACTCATGGATAAAACAAAATTGGAACAGAAATTGAGATTTGAAATATCATGGTATTTGTATTTACAATTGAAACATTTATCTTCACAAATTCAGATAACCAATATTCTTAAACGCCCTTTAACAGAATTTGAGCAAATTTATAAGATTATGCAAACTTCTAGAAAATCTCTTGTATCTAAACTCTATTTAATAATAGATATTCAAGATGCTCAAAAATTATTGCCATATCAAGTCAAATAGCATAAGCTTATTAACACTACTTTATCAGATTCAGATTGGGAACATATTTGGTCGACATTTCCATTTAATACTAGCATTATAGAAATCAAACTACAAACATTCAAGATACTTACTTGAATTATCTTACATGACTCCATTAGCAAAACCTTTCTGTTGGCAACACTGTGGACAAATTGGAACATATTTACACTGTTGGCTTGAATGCCCAAAGTTGCAACTATTCTGGAAGGATATATTAAGTGAAATAACTTACATTACAGGTCAGATGCTACAATTCACTGCAGAACATATATTGTCGAATAGATGGAATCCAAATGAAAATTTTACTAATACCCATAAAATAATAGCAATCTTGTTAGCGGCTGCAAAAAATACAGTTGCATATTATTGGAAAAGCACTACTAGCCCATTAAAACAACATTGGCATACAAAACTTTGGAATTTGTATGTAATGTCTAAAATTACAGAGAACATTAATGAGAAATCTAACAATATATCCTTACCTGTATCTTCATCATCTTTTGTAGCATCTTGGTACCCCATTTTACAATATTTGATTGAACAAAGTGTAATCCCACAGGAAATAGATACACTACATTTATGGTAATGGTAAAAATAATATTAACATTATTTATGTATCTATATTCTTTAATATTTTTGTATAACTGCTTTGCATAATATGTTTTTTCTACTTCTGTTTTTTTATTCTACTCACAATGTAACTAAGGAAGATGTAAATTTATCCTTACCTATGTTATGTTGGAATTGTTAAAAGTTAATAAAATGTTGTTAAAAAAAACAACAATGCATGCTCCTGGACTGAATTGAGACCTAGGTTTCTTCTCTCATTACCAATTCCTGGTATTGTCATTTACCATCTAAAATCACTTCACTCTCCAAGATGGACTCACATTCTAGCTATATCTGAAGAAGTGAGCAGTCACTCATAAAAGTTCATGCGCTGCCACAAATTTTGCTAGTTCTTGAAATGTCACTAGACTCTCTCTTCCTTCCAGTAATAAAGAATGCAAGCTGTGCTGTTGTTTCCCCCTCCTCCATCTGTTAGAAATCGACATGGAGATTTCTCCAAGTGCCATGGGACTCCATATCTCTCTCTCTCTCTCTCTCTCTCTCTCTCTCTCTCTCTCTCTCTCTCTCTCTCTCTCTCTCTCTCTCTCTCTCTCTCTCTGGCTCTTTCTTTCTCTCCCCCCTCTCTTTGAAGAAGTGTGCACGCACATAAAAGCTTACACCTGGAATAAAACATTGGTGGTCTTCTTAAAAAAACAGCCATGGGACTCCATCTCTCTCTCTCTCTGGCTCTTTCCTCCCCCCTGCCTCTGCAGAGGAGGAGGGGGGAGGAGCCCTCAGCCAATGAAAAAAAGAAGGGTTTGACTTTCTTTCTCTCCTCTGCAAAGCAGGAAACAGGAAAAACTGGGCAAAAGCAGCTATGATGAAGGGAACAGGAAGCAGCAGAGAGCCATAAGAACATA
>JAPDNY010000005.1:181922513-181968505 GCA_029375565.1 Gekko gecko | reverse complement strand
AGAACATAAGAGAAGCCAATGTTGAATCAGGCCAATGGCCCATCTAGTCCAACACTCTGTCACACAGCGGCCAAAATATACCAGGTGCCATCAGGAGGTCCAGCAGTGGGGCCAGGACACCAGAAGCCCTCCCACTGCTGCCCCCTCCAGCACCAAGAATAGAGTGCATCACCTGCCCCAGACTGAGAGTTCCCATCTATACCCTGTGGCTAATAGCCACTGGTGGACTTCTGCTCCATATGTTTATCTAATTCCCTCTTGAAACTGTCCATGCTTGCAGCTGCCACGACCTCCTGTGGCAGTGAATTCCATACGTTAATCACTCTTTGGGTGAAGAAGTATTTCCTTTTATCTGTTCTAACCCGACTGCTCAGCAATTTCATGGAGTGCCCACGAGTTCTTGTATTGTGAGAAAGGGAGAAAAGTACTTCTTTCTCAACCTGCTCAATCCCATTCATAATCTTATAAACCTCGATCATGTCACCTCTCAGCCGTCGTTTCTCCAAGCTAAAGAGCCCCAAGCATTTTAACCTTTCTTCATAGGGAAGGTGTTCCAACCCTTTTATCATTCTAGTTGCCCTTCTCTGCACTTTTTCCAATGCTATAATATCCTTTTTGAGATGTGGTGACGAGAACTGTACACAGTATTCCAAATGAGGTCGCACCAATGATTTATACAGGGGCATGATGATACTGGCTGATTTGTTATCAATTCCCTTCCTAATAATCCCCAGCATAGTGTTGGCCTTCTTTATTGCAGCTACACACTGTCTAGACATTTTCATCGAGTTATCCACTACGACTCCAAGATCTCTCTCTTGGTCCGTCTCTGCCAGTTCAGACCCCATCAACGTGTATTTATATTTAGGATTTTTGGCTCCAATGTGCATCACTTTGCACTTGGCCACATTGAACCCCATTTGCCACGTTGACGCCCACTCACCCATCCTCAACAGATCCCTTTGGAGTGCCTCACACTCCTCCCTGGTTTTCACCACCCTGAACAACTTCGTGTCATCTGCAAATTTAGCCACATCACTGCTTACTCCCAATTCCAAATCGTTAATAAACAAGTTAAAAAGCATCGGACCGAGTACTGATCCCTGTGGTACCCCACTGCTTACCACCCTCCACTGAGAAAGTTTCCCATTTATACTCACTCTCTGTTTCCTATTTATAAGCCAGTTTTTTATCCACAAGAGGACTTGTCCTTTTATCCCATGACTATTGAGCTTACTTAGGAGCCTTTGATGAGGAACTGTATCAAAAGCTTTCCGGAAGTCAAGGTAAATAATATCTATTGGGTCCCCCTTGTCCACATGTTTGTTCACTCCTCAAAAAACACTAACAGGTTAGTGAGACAAGATCTTCCCTTACAGAACCCATGCTGAGTCTGCCTCAATAGTTTTTGTTCATCAATGTGCCTACTAATTCTTTCCTTAATAACAGTTTCCACCAACTTACCCGGTATCGATGTCAGACTGACTGGCCTGTAATTTCCCGGATCTCCCCTGGAGCCCTTTTTAAAGATGGGAGTGACATTAGCTACCTTCCAGTCCTCAGGAATGGAGGCAGATTTTAAAGAAAGATTACATATTTTTGTCAGGAGATCCACAAGTTCACATTTGAGTTCTTTCAGAACTCTCGGATGAATGTCATCCGGGCCTGGTGATTTATTAGTTTTTAAATTGTCCATCAGTCGGAGGACTTCCTCTCTTGTTACCGCAATCTGATTCAGGTCTTTCAAACCCCTCCCGAAATCGGTGCTTCTGGAGTGGGCAAACACTTCTCCTCTTCCACAGTGAAGACAGAGGCAAAAAATGCATTCAGCTTCTCAGCCATTTCCCTATCATCCTTCACTACTCCTTTTACCCCTTGGTCATCCAAGGGCCCCACTGCCTCCCTGGCTGGCTTCCTACTTCTAATGTATTTGAAGAAAGTTTTATTGTTGGTCTTTATGTTTTTTGCGATATGCTCCTCATATTCCCTTTTTGCTTGCCTGATCACAGACTTGCATTTTATTTGCCATAGTCTGTGTTCCCTTTTATCAACCTCACTAAGACTAGCTTTCCACCACTTAAAGGAATCCTTCTTACTTTTTACAGCTTCCATTACTTTATTTGTTAACCATGCAGGCTTTTTTCTATACCTATTTGTACCTTTCCTAACCTGCGGTATATATTTTTTCTGAGCTTCTAGGATTGTCTTTTTAAATAGTCTCCAAGCTTCCCCAATGGTTTTGACCTTCTCCACTCTTCCTTTCAATTTCTTCCTCACATGTCCCCTCATACCAGAGAAGTTACCCCTTTTAAAGTTAAAAGTGGTTGCGTCAGTCTTTTTGGGCAACTCCCTATCTGTACAAATGTTAAACTCAATGACATTATGGTCACTGTTCCCAAGTGGTGCAATCACTTTTACATCTCTCACCAGGTCTTGGGTGTTACTTAGGACCAAATCCAGGATCGCCTCTCCCCTGGTAGGATCTGTGACAATCTGTTCCACAGCACAGTCATTGAGAGTGTCTAAGAACGCAATCTCTTTTTCCCGACTAGAACTCATATTGACCCAATCAATGTGTGGGTAGTTAAAGTCGCCTATTACAACACAGTTATTTCATCTAGCCGCTATCTTTAATTCATTCATCATTTTATAATCCTCCTCTATCTTTTGATCTGGTGGGCGATAACAAACTCCCACTGTTAAGCCTCCTTTTGGACCCACTATTTCAACCCATAGCATTTTCAGAAGCGAATCCAATTCTCTTACCCTCTCAATCTTACTGGACGGTATACCCTCTCTGACATACAGAGCCACCCCACCTCCAACCAGCCACTTGCTCATGGGCTGGATAGAAGCCCTGCAGGGTCTGGATCCGGCCCATGGGCCATATGTTTGACACCCCTGCCCTATCCTTTAGGATAAGGAATTTTCCAGGCTAGATACTGATGCCATTCATCACTGGTGGACATCCCTCTTTAGGTAAGGCAATAGGGGTGATGGTGCTCCACACTTGGGGCTTTTCCTTGCTTTTGCATTTTTCCATATACAATAAACACACAGTCTTGGTTGAGAGCCCATCAATAACCTCCCTTGGGACCCCAGCCTTCAACAGTTGTGTAAACATCTGGACTCAATTTACCTTCTTTTTTTTTGCAAACCTGTAGACATTTTCCTGGGCTAGAGGCTTAGGCTGCATTGCACAGGCCCTGACCCTATCTTATGGGCATATCCCCTAACTGACAATTTACACCAATGAAACATAAAATAGACACATGAACACATGAAGCTGCTTTATACTGAGTCAGACCCTTGGCCTACCAAGATCATTCATCTACTCTTAATGATATGTTGGTCAGGGGTACACTTAAAGAACATACTTCAGATAATACCCTGACAGTGGTTGGGCACAGTCCAAAATGTTATTTTCCATGTCACAACAGTTTTGTTTGTGGCCTTTGCCTTAAAATCAATTCATTCCATCCTGCCCACAGACAAAATCTGGTATAAGATAAAAGGGAGTGACTAGAGTCAGGGGAACTTCTGCGCTTGCCAACTGAAATTAAAAAGAAAATAGAGGGAGGAGAGGAGAGGACAGGAAATGGACAGTTATGGAATGGTAGGACAGAGGCCTGTCAGTCGGAATGTGCATCCTACTATTGTGTCTGTGTAGTGGTTTTGGCAGTGTTTTGAAACCTGCTGGTAGTTGTTCATTATGGACAGTGATGTACCATTCTCAGGTCTGGGATTGTGCCCCCTCGGGGACCACAGCATGTCTGCACTTTTTGGGGTGGAAGAGCTTGCACACAACATTGTGCTCCTTCTGAGCAGAATGTATGGGGCTCCAGTTCTTTTGCCTGCTTAAAGGGAAGCTGCAGGGTCGTTGCAGGCAGAGGCTCCATGTGGACATTCTGCCCCTTGAAGAACTGCTGCCTCTCTCCAGCAGAGGAACAGGAAAATAATGTGGTAGTGCAGTGTCATGGAAAGAAGTGCGAGTGATTAAAAATAAGTTTTCTAATTTTCTAACAAGAAGACCAAGCAGAGGCCAGACAGCTCTCCAGAGGAAGACAGCTCCATGCCTGAGGCGATGTAATGGCTGAGGGACTGAGCGCTGAAGGGACCTAGTTTGATTCAGGATACAGGATGATCTTGACAGGCTGGAAAACTGGGCTAAAACAAGTAAAGTGAATTTCAATGGGGATAAATGTATTCTGCATTTAGGTAGGAAAGATCAAATGCATTATTATAGGTTGGGGAAGATTTGTCTTGGCAGTAGTGTGTGTGAAAAGGATCTAGGGGTCTTAGTAGACCATACACTGAACATGAGTCAGCAGTGTGATGCGGTTGCTAAAAAGGCAAATGTGACTTTGGGCCATATCAACAGAAGTATAATGTCCAGATCACGTGAAGTGATGTGGACTTTGCTCTGCTCTGGTTAGGCTTCTCCTAGAATACTGTGTTCAGTTTTGGGCACCGCAGTCTAAGAAGGATATAGACAAGCTGGAACGTGTCCAGAAGAGAGCAACAAAGATGGTGAGGGGTCTGGAGACCAAGTCCTATCAGGAAATGTTGAAGGAGCTGGGTATGTTTAGCCTGGAGAGGAGACAACTGAGAGGTGATATAATCACCATCTTCAGGTACTTGAAGGGCTGTCCTCTAAAGGATGGTGTAGAGTTGTTTTCTGTTGCCCCAGAAGGTCGGACCAGAACCAACGGGTTGAAATTAAATCAGAAGAGTTTTCGGCTAAACATTAGGAAGAACTTCCTGACAGTTAGAGCAGTTCCTTGGTGAAACAGGCTTCCTTGAGAGGTGGTGGGCTCTCCTTCTTTGGAGGTTTTCACACAGAGGCTAGATGGCCATCTGACAGCAATGCGGATTGTGTGAACTTAGACAGATCATGAGAGGGAGGACAGGAATGGTTGCCTCAGTGCTTAGTTCTTGTGGCCCTTTCTTACACGCCCAGGGAAATACTGATTGCCACTTTGGGGTCAGGAAGCAATTTTTCTCCAGGCCGGTTTGGCCAGGAATCCTGGAGGTTTTTTGTCATCTTCTGGGTATGGAGCAGTGGTTACTGCGGGTATAGAGGGGGAGGTATTTGTGAATTTCCTGCATTGTGCAGGGGGTTGGACTAGATTACCTTGGAAGTCCCTTCCAACTCTATAATTCTGACTCTCTGCCATGAACTCATTAGGTAGGTAAACTGTTCTTTCTCCTGGCCTCAGTCCCTATCTGCAACATAATAATAAAGCTAAGCAACTTTTCAGGGTTCTTGTAAGGATATCAGCATAACAATGTATGAGACGTGCCATAATTATTGGGAAATGCTATATAAATGCTTAATTTTATGGTTGTCCTAAAGTAATTCTATAAACATACCCCAGTCCCCAAATCTGAGCTAGTTCAGCTCTTTGCAGTGCATGTAATAAGAAGAGAGTTGCCTGTTTTTTCCCCCAAGTAACTTTATGGTAGTGGCTTCTGCTGCCTTTACTTAGGATGTCTCTTTCTTATCACTGAAGTAGCTGTTCTGCTTTGGGGGTTGGGGGGGGTTGTATATGCATGTGCACACATGGAGAGGAGCTGATATTTATTCAGAAAGCAAAAGTGAATTGGCATGCAAGATTGGACTTCAGGAGCACATTTTTGAAAGGCACGATTTGACTGCAATTGCTTTGACATTTCACTGATCCAAAGCTGGATTATTATAGAGCATAACTTGATCCAGGTAAATGGCTATCTGAGAGACTCAGTCTTCCACATTAGCGAATGCCCCTAGAAAAACCCACCAAGGCATCCCTCGCTGTCTCTGGCTCTCCTAAACGTATCTAATTGAAACCACCTTGTTGTTTTCAGTGGAGCTGTTTCCCAATGCAAGCATGATTAAAATGGCTGCCAGTAATTTATCCACCCTTTATAAAACATGGAGGGAGTGGGCTTTGGACATTGCTGAGAAGTATGGCAGTTGTAAACCCTATCTCCCTTCTTCTCTCCCCTGCCCTTTCGTATCCTTGTTTTCATCCATTGGCTTTTGATCAGTTATAGCCAGCCTCAGTTCTCCAGCTGTGAAAACAGGAAAAAATTCTTGCCTTCATAGGGCTGTTGCACAAAGAAATTAGATGAAGGCTTTCACATTTTAAAAATGCTACCTAAATAATAATAAGTGGCAGTAAGGGCCATTTCAATCCGCACCAGGCTGTGATGTGGAGATTGTAAGCCTGGGAGCAAATTGTGAGCATGTATTTTCTCCCTTCTTCAGGAAGGAATGCTGAATGGGAATGAAAGTCTGTGTGTGCAAATCCCTGCCTGAGAGATCCATCCATAGTGTAGTGGTTATAGTGTTAGATTAGGATCTGGGAGACCCAGGTTCAAATCCCTTCTCCGTCTGGTCTGCCATGGAATCTTACTTGGTGGTCTTGGGCCAGTCACAAACTCTCAGCCTAACCTACCTCATAGGGGATAAATTGAAGGAGAGAAGAATGATGTAAGCCACTTTGGGTCCCCACTGGGGAGAAAGTTAGGAAGTAAATGAAGTATATTATAAATGCTCAGTTAAGAATGTACTCATATAAGTTCTAATTTGCACAAATCTGAGGGTCACTCCTAAAGCCGCTACACATATAACAACCCTCTTATTGGGCCCTTGTGTGAATTATTTATTGACTTACTTTATTTATATCCTGTCTTTCTCATTGAGGCACAGTGAGACTACATAGTGTAAAGCAGGGGTGTCGAACTCATTTGTTATGCGGGCTGGATCTGACATAAATGAGACCTTGTTGGGCTGGGCCATGTGTGTCTTAAAATGTAATGCCAGGTAGTGGAGATATAAACTTTATAAAGGACGCAAACACAAAGGTTTTTTAACTTAAAATAAAAACATGCTTAAAACATTAGCACTCTTGCAATATTTTGTTTATTTAACGGTGTCTGATAACTGACACCTTTTGCTCTGAATTATTGCATCAAAATGTCTGTGCTGTTGCACTCTTGAGTATGCTGTTTAGGTGTGTATCTGTAAACTGCAAACCTACAATAATGTAGCAGCAGCAGAAGACAGCCAGTTCCACTGCGGGCCTGATAGAAGCCCTCCAGGGGCTTGATCCAGCCCCCGGGCTGCATGTTTGACACCCCTGGTGTAAAGTAATGCCATCCAGTAGCCGAAGGCATACCATAAGCAACTCAGTAGGACTAGGATTACAAATCAGAAACAATGCTAAGGAAGTGTTAGATATGATATATCAAGCAATACAGAAAATGGAATTACAAAAGTAGAAAGCAGTGTAGTAAGAGCCAGATAATACATATATACCACAGACAGTGTGGCATAAACTACAGTGCACCAATTCTAAAAGCAAAACTGGGCAATACAGAGGATGCTGTCTGCTTTTGCAAGCAGAATACTCCTATCTCCTTCTCTCCTGGTTTCCTTTCAAATGTATGATGTAACATTGTCATTTGAAAGTTTCTCCACCCCTGCAAGGTGGAGACAGCAGTGTAGGGGTCTGGAAGCTGAGAAATTCTCGGCTCTACAGTATCATGTAATGAGAAGCTGCTAGACTTTATTTGAGGAGAGGGCAGGAGGAAAAACAGGGCTTCTGGGTTTTGTCAGCAGGCGTGCGTCCTCCATATCATTCAGTTCTGCTTTACAATTTTGTAAGTGTGAAAAAAAAATTCCTTAGTACCACTCTCCTGTAGCATGTTCTTACCTTTTTATTCAATACACAGTCTGGAACCAAATCCTTTTTTGTTCTCTGCAGAATGGTGAAGCTTCCTTGTTCGAAGTGAACATCCGCTACATTGGAGGGTTGCTAGCTGCATTCTACCTAACTGGCGAAGAGGTTTGTTCCAGCACATTTTGCACACAGGGTGTATTTCTGCATAAGAAAGCCAATCTCCCCAGAGAGCCCTGCCACCAAGCCCTTCAAAATGATCCCACTGACTCAACAAGCTGAAAACTAATTTTTTAATGAATATTGAAATGTTGATGATGGCTGTTAATTAAGTCTTGCATAATTACCTTGCCTTGCTCATCATTTTATATAGATATTTTCTCCCGTGGACAATTTCTCTTAGATAGCTTTTCAGTTTGGTACATTGGTCCCTTGCTGTGAAATACAGTTGCTGTGATTTTGGCCTTGCATTCAGAACTTGTTAATTTCTTGATGCTGGAAAGAGGAACTTTCATAGGCCCTTCAGGGTCACATAAATGCTGCGGTGGGATAACTATCGCTTTTCTCATCCATATTGCCAAAAAGTGAAGAACCGACATGAGCATTTATACAGCATGACAAGGCCCCTCAACCCCAGTTTTCTGCACTCCAAAAGGTCTTCCACCATCCTACGCGGAAGGGCAGTGCCTCCCTGTGTAACCCTGGGGGCAAATAAACAACACCACTCTGTACGGTGTGGGGGGGGGCGCTTAAAGAGCTGCATTTATTAGGAGGAAGATACATATCCTCAGAGTTATAGTTAGGAGGCAGAAGTGCATTCTGGTTGACTCAAACACTCTGGCAGGAGCCAGCATGTTGTAGTGTGGTGTGTTTTAAACTTTCTGTCCTCAGAGAATTCCTTCCATGTTTGTTCACTAATAAACCGCTCCCTGCACATCACAGACTGTTCTGTTGCACTCTCCGCAGAATACTCTCAATTGATCCAGGGTGCTAGTCATGGGATATTTGGGTCTATTGTCACTTCACTGAAAGGAAGTGTGATACAGTGTGATACAGTGTGATACAGTGTGATACAGTGGTAAATACTTCTTTACTCAACAAGTGAATAAAATGAGGAATTCTCTGCCAGAAGATGTAGTGATGGCCAGTGTTCCCTCTAAACTGAGTTAGTGTGCGCTAGCTCACAGTTTTTTAGCTTCCGGCTCACACATTTTTGTCTCGGCTCAGGAAGAATGGCTCCAGAGCAAACTCATTTATGCAGTAGCCAAATGGTTCGCTCACAACTTTAATGCCAGTACCTCACAAAATAGAATTTTTGCTTACAAGACTCCACAGCTTAGAGGGAGCATTGGTGATGGCCACAGGCATAAATGGCTTTAAAGGGGGATTAAACAGATCCATGGAAGATGGCTCTCTCAGTGGATGCAAGCCATGGTGACTAAAAGGAACCTCCTCTTCCAGAGGCAGTAAACCTCTGAATGCCATTGACCAGGGCAACATCAGGGGAAGGCCCTGTTGTTGGACATCCAGAATAACTAGTCAGCTACTGTGTGAGACAGCATGCTGGACTGGCTAGACCGCTGATTTGATCCAATAGGGCTCTTCTTTTGTTCTTACGTTGAAAGTTAGAGATACCAATGGCAACCAAGCTGTATTTCAGCCAGGGTGACTGCTTCTCCCCCAAAAGCTCTTCTTCCTACTAAACTTTTGAGAAATCCTGTTTGAAAACTGCTGTTTGCAGTGTGAAATTGCCCTGTATCCAGGGAGTCTGGCTTCAGGCCTATGTCCAGTCATGGATTTGGTGGAGTTTCAAGTTTGAGCTTTGGCAGTGAGTGGCTCAGGGGCTGTTAGAAAGAGGGGGGGTGAGACTTGAGTGAAGGGGGGGGGGGAACTGGCTGGATCCAGCCCTTTGAGTCAAATTAAACCTTGCACCTTATTAAGGGGATGAAAGAGAACAAGCTTTTCTTATAAAAGTCTTCTCCAACTGTTGGGAGGGTAGTCCTTGGGCAGCCATCTTCCTTCTACTCCAGTTATACTCATTCAGTGGCTCAGAAGTCACATTTGACTGTTTCACATACCACTTTTGGATGTCCTGAGCACTGTTCCAGTAAGGCAGTCATCCAGCCATCCCATGTTGCAGGAAAGTAGGCAACGTGACTGGCACGTGGTTTCTGCCTTGACACAGCTACCACCAGAGGGTCAGGTAAGTTGCATTCGTCCCTGAGTTGTGGGCCTCACTCCAGGAATAAAGTAGATATGTCTTATTGGGTTGATGCCAATTGTGAATGCATGTCTCCACGAGTCACTGAGTGAGTACCACTATTCTACTCTGTACAGAGCAGCAGTGCATTCTTTTTCTGCCCCAAGATGCCCTCTGGGAAAAGCAAAATCAAAGCCCTATCATCTCCCATAGCAGGAATATTGTCTTTGGCCTGGCCCTCTTGTTAGACAGGGTAAGGAGCAGGCTTTGGGGTACAATCAAAGAGTAGCAAATCATGAGTAGCTTAGTTTATTATTATTTTTCACATTATGGCCTGTCATTTTGGATTTACTGCTTTGGGTTGTGACTGGTCCTGTGAGTAGAGTTGCCTGGTTGGCTCACATGGCTAAATTATATATGAACAAGAGAGACCTGTATCCTTTTAAAGATGCTTTGTGGCATCTTTAAAAGCAACAGATTTATTATAGCATCAGTGTTTATGGACTAGAGCCTACTGTCTCAGACACATGAAGTATTTTGTAAGGAGGTAAATATATGTGCACTCACGCCCATGGATATGCTGGGGAAAATGTGAATAGTGGGACCATGCACTGCAGGAGATACCATCTGTAATGCTTCCATGCAAAACTCAAATGTATACAACAGTAATTGGCAATAACACAATCTTCCTAGCTATGCTAAACTAATTGAATACCTTTTGTGGGTGAGAAAAGCTTGGTCTTTATGAACACAGGCCCTGGTCACATGTGCCAGCTAATGCGCAATTTGACACGCCCCAACGCAATCAGACACGACGGTGGTGAACCAGCGTTGTTTCTGTCAGTGCGTGTTTCCGGTGCGCTCCAACCAGGAAGCAGGGACATGAGAGGAGCGCGCTGAAGCAATCACACGAAGACTGTCCATCTGCAGCCCATCGCAACCAGTTGATAGTGGACTTTCCCAGGTACTTTTAAACTCCGCATCTTCAGCAGGACACTACAGGTTGCCAATGGGTTGCCAGACATTCCCATGCGATCACACCTGTAAAATCCACACGGCAAATTCTGCGTGTGACCAGACTCACAGTCAAACTTTCCGATCCATTATAAAGCCCACAACCACATGAGAATGCTTGCTTTCTCTCACTTTCACACCAACTTGCAAGTGTACATTCTCTCTTCCTTTCTGGTCTTTCTTTCACTTTGCTTTACCCATACACGAACCAGTTAATGGCAAGATTTCTTTCCTGTGAAGATGGGTTCCCACCAACGGTGTAATTAAAAGATGGGGCCCTTTCCAAAATCTAAAGGGTAAAAAACCTGCTAGCATTCAAGGGTGTTGCCGCCCCTCCTGTCCTTCCTGTTAAGTGCACACACTCTTTGACTTGCACCTTAATATATATATTTGCATCCTGGTCTAAAGAGAAATGCTGCCACATATTCCAGCCATGAGGCACCGGACCTCCTCTGGTGACCCAGGGTCCCTGGTCTGATTTAGAGGACAGAAAACACCTCACCCCAAAAAAATTAATTGAAAAGTTTGAAAGCTGGAAGGTGTGGTTTGTGCCTGGGGGGATATGGTCTGAGTCAGAGAAATCCAGCTTTACTGACGGCATTGCTCCTTCCTCCCCCCTCCCGTGCCAGCCTCCCAAGGTATGATCCACCAAAGATGTCTCCTCCTTAAGAGTAAATGTAATCTGCTTTCTAAAGGTGATGGCAGCCTCTAGTCCAACAAAGATTAATTTCCGCTACCAAAATGAATTTTGCTGAGCAATAAAATTCCACTGCAGTACAGTTCTGCCTTATTCTCCCAGTGTGTTCCCAAGTACTGGCAGAGACTGAATGTATTTGTGATGGTAGGTGTAGAGAGATCAAAGAGATTGCACAAAATGCCCAAGACAGAGAGAAAAGCAAATGGCAGGCTGTGCTCGCACTGATCCAGGTGGGAATCTTCCATACTGGAAATGAGAGAACTGCATCAAACCAATTCCAAAAAATAAGAGTTTTATGCAAAGGTGTTATAACATCTTGACTTCATTTTTAGAGAAACCTGGTGGATTTGGAACTGTGAAGGTCTTCCTTCCCTTTTTGCAAGAGAGAAGTAGCTTTTTCTTCATAGGCTCATTCTCTCAGCTTGTTCAGAGTTAAAATTATTGAACAAAAGTTAGTGTTCCATTGGTACAGACAACATCAAACATGGCAGGGAAAACTTAAAGGATTCTAAGAGTTGAAGGAAGGAAAAAATATGTGCAGAAGAGTTTATGTTTGAAATTTTTGGTTTCCTAAAAAAAAGAATGTGATACAGTCTTTTACCTTTTGGCCTGGGGTCTCTAAGAAGGGTGCTTGCCTCCCATCACTTTATGGAGGCAGCTTGGCTTTAGGTACAGTTGGCAACTGACCTAGTGGGTCAGTTGTCTTTCTGCTTCCTGAACCAAATATTTTCTAGCTAGGGCTGCCATCCTCCAAGCTGGCCTGTAGTTCTCCCAGAATTACAACTGGTCTCCAGACTACAGAGTTCAGGTCCCTAGAGAAAATGGCAGCTCCCTCAGATGGACTGTATGGTATCACATCCCACTGAGTTCACTCCACCTCCTCAGCCATTGCCCCCAAATCTCCAGGAGCTTCCAGAGATGGAGCTGACAACTCCATTTCTATTCCCAAGGCCACTGAACATGTGGGAGGTCTTGTGGACCCAGCTCTTAGGGCCTAACTAGGCAGTGAAGATCCATGACTGGTTGTCTCCTTGGGTTTTTTTGGAAGATGCATAGCCATAGCGAGGGAGGGAAAGGTTGGATCAGGGCTACAGCACCAAGGAAGGGAGAGCTAACTCTTTCCCTGCATACACCACACACAAAAGCACCCACACCCTGCCCCAGAACTGCCATTTGCCATTTGGGAGAAACATACAGGTACCTGTTTCAGAATTCTGGGTGTCACTGTGGACTGCAATAGAGGGGCTGGAAGTAAAAAGCATGTCCTCAGTTTCTTAAATAACTTTACCAGGCTTCTTTGATTACTGTTGCTAGCAATTTGTCTTCAAAAGAATCAGAAGTAATTTGCCTCTATTCTGGCATCCACAAATATAGAAAAGGTATGTGGTGGGGGCTGGGTAGTTTACATTTTTTTTTAACCTTCAGATTTTGGGATTATCTAGAAAAATAAATAATTAAAAGGAGGCAAAGGAGACTTCCTAATCCCAGTCCTGTTGCCTATATATACATATGTGCCAGCAAGTCACAGCCAATTTACGGCAATGTCAGTAAGGGGCTTTCAAGGCAAGTAAGAAGCAGAGGTGATTTACCATGGCCTTCCTCTGCAGAGTCTCCCTTGGTGATCTCGCTTCCAAGTACAGTCCCTGCTTCGCTTCCAAGATCAGGCTATATACTATGCTGCCTTCCCTTCCCGTGTTGCCTGAAGAGGCAGGAATTTTACCCTAAAGGCCACGGACTGCAGATATATTTTCAGCTGATCCCAGGAACTGTTTGAAATGTACTTAAAGCATCTGATCCCTCCCAGCTTCTGTTTTCTCAAGTGTGCCTCATCCTGCAATCACCACCTGCCTCTTTCTAGCCAAAAAGATGAACTTTGCTCTCCCACCACACTTTCCTATGCAGAATTAAGACAGGCCTTGCCAAGGCAGTCTCTTAAGAATACATGAGGGGAAATCATGAGCCGGCTTCTCCCAGTTTGCCACAGATCAGGCAGCAGGATTTGAAGCAGAAATCTCTGACTCGAGCCTCCTGTCTTTACTCTGATGGTTAAAGGAGCAACTCTGATGGCTTAAGAGATGGATGAGCCATGTTGAATGAGGAAATGCCACGTTTTTATTCCAGATGCAGAGAAACATTTTGTGTAATCCTCTTCATCTTCCATTTTCCCAGATGACACAGGGCTTACCTGTAAAAAGAAATTACATTGAGGGAAGGTGCAAGGGGGAAGAGAAAGATATAGGCCATTGGTGGGTAGGTAACATTGCAAATGAACTACTTGCTCTGAACCATAAGTCTTCACAGCGTTCAGCTGTTGAGACAACACACAGATGAGTGGGGATCCTTTCTTTACTCATATGTCCATTAAACTCTGCCCCCACCCCTGGCCTGCATACCCACAATCTTAGTCGTACCCTTCCTTTGAAGAGTCTAGGAGCCCTGCTCAGTTGGACCAAAGTTCCTTCTAAGTAGGGCACCCTTCCCACAGTGCCCAAGCCAAAAAGGAAGCCAATGAGGAGGATATCTTTGGATATTTAATTGCAATTAGGCCACACCAGCCTATCAAAATTGACTGCTTTCTGAGCAATATAAGGAAGTACATAAAGTTTTATACCCGAAATGACATAGACAAAAAGATAACATCCAGAAATCATAATTGGTCACAGAATAGCATAGCATCATTTGAGTAGCCATTCATTCATTGGGCAGTTACAGGAAAAGGTATGACTATATGATATCTTAAATGTTTATTTAACCTAACCTTATTAATAATACCCAAGGATTCTTCATACCCAAACAAAAGGTGTTGTTTTCTGATATGAAACTACAGCCCTTGTTGACCCAGGCACTGCAGAGTTCTACCCCAAACAACTAAAACCATGAACATCAAGCAAATACATGTATTGAAAAACCTATCTTCTGCTGTACCAGCAATACTGCACCGGAGGCCTGTTAAAAACACCAAACAGCTAGATAGCTATTTTATCAAAACAACTTGAAAGTGGGAAAAAAGAATGTTGTTTCTTGTCTGCTAGGTAAAGTAAAGGTTTCCCTTGCTCGAAAGCCAGTTGAATCCGACTCTAGGGTGCGGTGCTCATCTCCATTTCCAAGACGAAGAGCCAGCGCTGTCTGAAGATGTTTCTGTGGTCATGTGGCCAGCATGACTAGACTCTGAGGCACACGGAACGCTGTTACCTTCTCACCGAAGTGGTACCTATTTTATCTACTTGAAGTTACTTGCTTTCAGACTGCTAGGATCTTCGTCGTGGTCTCTGTGCAGTCCCACACATGGGTTGGGCGCCTGCGCACGACCTCGTTCGGAGAATCTTCTAGAGCTTTACCTCAGAAGAGCTTTTGGCGGGCTCTCTTCCCGCCCTGGGGAGGAGACATGCACTGCGCATGCCCAGAGTGGGAGAGAGAGCCGCCTTCCACTGAGTTCTTCTTCAACCGCCTTTGCGTTCACACCTCGTTGTTGTAGTTCCTCCATCTCGTTACCTCAGCTGAGTATATCTCTACTTCTTCTTTTTTGCTTGTCTTTCCCTTTTCTTTCTTATCTTTTACTGTCTTAAAACAAAAAAAAAATTCTCTTTTCTCTTTTTTCCGTTCCCCCCTTTTCTTTGGAGGGTGGGTGGGGACTTTGTATGGGAAAAACTAGGTTTTTCAAGGTCTGTCGTCGTTGCCCTGCCAAGATTCCTTCTAATGACGGGCACGACTTATGCTTAGTTTGTTTGGGAGAGGCCCACAGAGTCGATACTTGTCCTCACTGCGCGAGTTTCACTCACCAGGCTCGACGTAATCGAGAGGCTAGGCTTCGGGCTCTCCTTTTAGAACCGGCCTTATGCCCTGCAATGTCCTCGGCAGCTTCCCATGCCTCTGCGGCTAAAAAATCGGACACCTCTTCCAAGGCACTGAAACAGAAACCTAAGCGGGCTGAAAACCCCTTCGAAGTCGAAGGCCCCACCGTCTGCTTTGGTTTCGCGGGTGGACCCCATCGTAGTGACTGGGCTATCGACATCGATGCCGGTTCTGGCCTCTACCTCTCAGGGGTCTACGGTTCGACAACTGACCCCGCAGCATGCACACTCATTGCCTTCGGGTTTAATTCCTTTGGGCCAGGCAACAAGGTCGCCTCCACAGTCGACGTTCCCGCTTTCCCTCAACACGTTCCGGTACCCCGGTCCACACTTTGGATGAGGGCCCGGCTATGGTGCACCGCCACTCACGGTCCCGGTCATGATACGACCGGAGGAGGTTGATCCACTGCCAATCGCCATCGTCATCCGGCTCTCCTTCCGATGACCAATGTTGGTCTTTCGAGGAACATCGAGAGCGCCCGGATGCGGCCTACTATTACTCCAGGTCCCTGACACCGGAGCGGCACCATTACGACCGTGTTCGTCACTCGGAGCATACGGATCGGGGCCGTGTTCCTGACTGCCCTCGGCGCTCCACCTCGGTGGCCTTGGCCCATTCCCTTCCTCCGGAACAGCCTTCCGAACCCTCAAGAAGTCGGGATGCCCCGAAGAGTTCCCTATTGGAACCTCGGTACCATCCTTCAGTCGATCACCCAGGTGTCGATCTCGTTCAACCACGATCCTCCTCTCCCATGTCGATCTCGGACAGGTCGGATTTGGTAGAGTTCGATCCCGAGGTCACTCGAATCGAGGATGAGCCTTGACGCTCTGGGTCGATTTCACCTACCGAGGGCCCTAAGGCATATCTAGAGCTCGTTACTCGGATGGCAACTGCTCTTCAAGTCCAGGGCTCTACAGAATCTCCAGCTGTGACCGACATGGTTCACAGACTGGTTCAAGCCTATCTTCCTCCATCCACCGTCCTGCCCTTGCTTCCTGTACACCTTTCCGTCTTGAAGGAATCTTGGGAGCACCCAGCATTGATCCCCCGGTCTCGAGGCGTTATGACGGTCTGTATAAGATCCAACAGAATCCGGGCAAATTCCTTCTTTCTCAACCACCACCTAATTCGATGGTCATCCATTCATCATCGAGATCTAAGCAACCTGTGCGCCAGTCTGCGTCCCCTGACAGCGAGGGTCGCAAGCTGGACCTTCTGGCCAAGAAGATGTACTCTCTGGCCTCTATGAATCTCCACATCGATACTTACCTTTCCTATCTGTCGGCTTACACCTTCAACGTCGCAAATGCAGTTCGTCCTATCTTGGAATTCGTTCCAGAGGAGCATCGCCCCACTCTCTCGGGTGCCTTGTCGGAAGTCTGTGCCATATCGAAGCAGCAGATCAATTCGGTCCGTCATGCTGTTAACTGTTCCTCCAAACTCGTGGTCTCTTCCGTCGCTCTCCGGCGTCATGCTTGGCTGCGGGGGCACCTCTTTACAACCTGACATCAAGTTCCGTATTGAGGATCTTCCTTTTGATGGTGATAGCCTCTTCCACTCCACCACCGACGAAGTGTTGAAAGCTGTCGATGACAGTCGAAAGCAGGCTCGGAATCTCGGAGTCTCTGCTGCCTCTTACCGACCTCGGAACCGTCCTTGAAAGCCTCCCACCTCCAGGCGATACCCTTCTCCGGCATCCAACTCCCAATGGAGAAGGAAGCCTTATGACTCCCGTCCTCCTTCCAAACACTGTTCCCACCCTGCCAAAAAGCCGCCACAGCCTAAACAGTCTGTTTGACTGTCTCCACCACCTGCCCTCTCTGACGTCGTATACTCCTTCCGTCCGAACCCATCTCTTCCCCTTCCTACCAGCCTGGGAAGAAATCTCGACCGACTCCTGGGTCCTCACCATTCTACGGGTATGCCATAGAGCTCGTTTCGCCTCCAGTCCTTCCCCACTTTGTCATCATGCCTCCAGACCCTCTTCTCGATCTCGAGGTCTCCACCCTCCTTGCCAAAGGGGCTATCGAGGTCATCCTGGAGGTGCAACGGACTCGCGGCTTCTACTCGAAATATTTCCTGGTTCCCAAGAGAGACGGCGGCTTCCAACTGATTATGGATCTTCGGGATCTCAACCATTACATTCGGTATCAGAAATTCCGGACGGTCACCTTGCAGTTGATCCTTCCCCTGATTCCACGGGCGGTGTGGCTCGCATCAGTCGACCTTCAGGACACATATTTCCATGTCACGATCCGTCCCCAACACCATTGGTTTCTCCGGTTTGCCGTTGGACATGCACACTACCAGTACAGGGTGCTTCCTTCGGTCTTTCCACCGCCCCCGGGTGTTCACCAAGTTGATGGCTGTGGTGGTGGCCGAGCTCCATTGGTGGGGAGTCACTCTTTATACTTACATCGACGACTGGCTTCTCGTAGCTTCGACGCCAAGTCAGTTGCTCCACGACACTCAGGAGACTCTTTTGCTCCTCCGTGCTCTCAGCCTCTGCGCCAACGTCGCCAAGTCCTCCCTTCAGCCCCTCCAAGTCCTTCGATTCCTCGGGGCTCGTCTCGACACCAACCTCGAAGCGGCTTTCCTCCCGGAATCAAGGGCTTCCGACATTCGGGCGATGGTGTCCTCATTTCAGACGCTCCCCCAACAATCCGCCCGTTCTGTGATGAGACTTCTTGGTCACTTTGCCTCCATGGTGTTCGTAGTCTGCCATGCCCGGCTGAGGATGCGGCTGCTTCAGCTGTGGCTTCTCCGCACCTTCGATCCTCTACAGAGTCCTTGGCACACGGTTTTGTCAATCCCGCAGAGCGTCCTCGACTCTCTCGAATGGTGGTCTCAACCTGTCCACCTCCTTTCCGGGATGCCCTTTCGACCTCCTCCTCCCAAGTTCTTGTTGACTACAGACACTTCCCTCTGGGGTTGGGGAGCCCAGTGCGGAACACTCACTGCTCAAGGGGCTTGGTCTCCTCGAGATGCAACTTGCCACATAAATTACCTGGAGTTGCAAGCAATTTATCTGGCCCTTCGGTCGTTTCTTCCAACCCTTCGAAGCCGTGTCGCCCAAGTGGCCTCTGACAGCACCACAGCTGTTTATTACGTCAACAAACAGGGTGGCACCGCCTCAGTTCGTCTTTGCAACTTGGCGATCAACCTCTGGTCTTGGTGCCTCGATCACTCCATCACAATCTCGGCAATACACATTCCCAGAGATCGAAATGTCGATGCCGATCGGTTGAGTCGTTCTGCCTCGTCGGACAACGAATGGTCCATTCCCCTCTGGTATCTTCAACCTCTGTTTCGAGAGTTCGGTCACCCTTCTGTCGACGGCTTCAGGTCCACCGACAATGCTCAATGTCGCCTGTTTTTCAGCAGGGGTCCCCCGTCTGCTCGGTCGCTCGGGGATGCCTTTCTCCACAAGTGGACCGGAACCTTGTTTTATCTTTTTCCTCCGTTCCCTCTCATCTCCCGGGTCATGCAGAAGATTCGTGCAGACGGCACCTCCTGCATTCTAGTCACTCCATGGTGGCCACGCCAGGTCTGGTTCCCTCACCTGCTCCAGCTCTCCCATCATTCCTTCCGCCCTCTTCCCATCGTCCCAGGTCTCCTCTCTCGGGCCCGAGGGACAATCCTCCATCCCAATCCAGGATTTTTCAGATTGACGGCCTGGAAGATCCAACCTTAGACTTCCCGTCTCAAGTTTCCAAGATCCTCTTGAACGCTAGGAAGCCTTCTACTCGACGTTCCTATCAGTTCAAGTGATTCCAATCCTACGCTTCTGATCACTCCTTCGATCCCCTTCGATCATCTCTCCGTGAGATTTTCGGCTACATCGTGCACTTAAAGGACACTGGCCTTGCCTATTCATCCTTACGAGTTCATCTGGCGGCGATCTCAGCCAATCACCCCCTGATACAGGGATCCTCAGTGTTCTCCCATTGTCTCACCAACACATTCCTCAAGGGTCTTCTTTGGATGTGCCCGCCTAGGAAACTGTTGGTGCCTTCGTGGAGCTTGTCACTGGTCCTTTCTCAACTCATGGCTAAACCGTTTGAGCCCATGGCCACCGCCGACCTCAGGTTAGTTTCCTGGAAAACGGCGTTTCTTGTTGCCATTACCACTGCACATAGAGTAGGGGAGCTAGCTGCCTTTAGGGCTGATCCCCCTATACAATTTTTCATAGGGAGAAGGTTGTCCTTAGAACAGATCCTTACTTCCTCCCTAAGGTAATCTCTGCCTTTTCTCTCTCAGTCGTCTGTTCTGCCTACTTTCTTTCCGAACCCGACTGATGCCTCTCAGAGAGCCTTGCACTGTCTCGATGTGCACACAGCGCTCTCTTTCTACCTGCATAGGACACAGCCCATACGTAAATCTCCTCGGCTGTTCCTAGCTTATGGTCCCCCGCGGCTGGGGGAACCAGTCTCTTCTCAACGTCTCTCTAAATGGGTGACTTCCACCATAGCCCTCTGCTATGAGCTGGCGCGTCAGCCTGTTCCTACCTGTCTCACTGCCCATTCTACATGGGCGGTATCGACGTCCGCTGCTTTCCTGGCGGGTGTCCCGTTGGAAGACGTCTGTGTGGCTGCTACGTGGTCCTTGCCATTGACCTTCGTGACCCACTACGCCCTTGACGTCCGAGCCCGGTGGGATGCTGCCTTCGGTCAGACGGTGCTGCCATCTCTCTTCGCTTGATCCTGCTGCACCCTCAGGTAGGACCCATGGGTGATTTGTTTTGCTGATGATGCTGTGTCTTAACCAGTATTTTTGTGTCCTTTGCAGCTGCCAGCTCCCTCCTCCAACTGGTTCAGCTCTTGTAATCACCCATGTGTGGGACTGCACAGAGACCACGACGAAGATAAACAGGTTGCTTACCTGTAACTGATGATCTTCAAGTGGTCTTCTGTGCAGTACCACAATCCCACCCGGCCTTCCCCGCTGCTGGCATCTCCAGATTTCCTTCTTTGGATTCTTTGGCCTTGCCGGTGGTGGTCGAAGGAACTGAGTGGGAGGCAGCTCTCTCTCCCACTCTGGGCATGCGCAGTGCATGTCTCCTCCCCAGGGCGGGAAGAGAGCCCGCCAAAAGCTCTTCTGAGGTAAAGCTCTAGAAGATTGTCCGAACGAGGTCGTGCGCAGGCGCCCAACTCATGTGTGGTACTGCACAGATGGCCACTTGAAGATCATCAGTTACAGGTAAGCAACCTGTTTTTCTGCTAGCATCAGCTAAAAAGACACTCTAACCTGCAAAAGAGGCCTTACGACTTAGTAGTCTTTTATTAAATCCTAATAAAATCTTAATAAACCAGAAAAATATAACTATATGAATAATCTAAATTTAAAAAATCATTATGTATTCCCATCCATACTACAAAGGCTGGCAGGCATTAGCTCTCCCCAGTTTCCCATCTATTGACACTGAACCAGTTTGGTGTAGTGGTTAAGAGCAGCAAATTCTAATCTGGAGAACAGGGTTTGATTCTCCACTCCTCCACATGAAGCCATCTGGGTGTCCTTGGGTCAGTCATGGTTCTCTCAAAACACTCTGAGCCCCACCTACCTCACAGGGTGTCTGTTGTGGGGAGAAAGGGAAGGCAATTGTAAGCTGCTCTGAGACTCCTTGGGGTAGTGAAGAGCAGGGTATAAAATCCAACTCTTTTTCTTCTTCATACTATCTCTGCACCTGGAGGTTCTGTTTAGCAAAAAGCCACTGATAGACCTATCCTTCTTTTACACACTTGTCTGATCTTGTTTTACCACTAATGTACAGACATCTGAGAGCATTTCCAAGTTCAGTTAACTTAGTTTTATTTATTTATTTATTTGTTTGTTTGTTTGTTTGTTTGTTTTATTTGATTTGATTTATACTCCACCCTCCCCACTGAAGCAGGCTCAGGGTGGCTTACATAAAAATTTAGAACAGATAAAAACAGAACAGATATAAATATAAAACCCATCATAAAGTGCTAGTAGGCAATTTGTATGACAGTGGTGAAGCATTGGGAGCAATCAAGCATAAGGAGTACAGTCAGGATTTTTTTTTTGAATGAACTCTCCTAAAAAGGAGAGAATTTTATTACTTTTTATAAAAGAAAAGGGGAAGGTATATAGAAGGATTAAGAAAAAGAATGGAGTGAATTTTCCCTGTTAAAAAATTAGTTTTAGTTAGTATAGTTACAAATTTTGGCAACCACCACGGTTGGAAGATCTTCTTTTCATCTTACAAAAGTCCAAAATAACTCTGTTAGTAAAGTTAGTAAAGTCCATTGGGGTTAGTTATTAATCAGCTCCTTTCTGACGTTCCACGAACTACTTCTTTGGATATCTTCCTTTTACATCTCTCAAGTTGTACAATGGGTCCTCTTTAGGCTTCTTGTCTCCCACTCCAGCTCCTCCCTCTTCCGGATCGCTGTCTTCCTCGCTGCTTGAATCGGTCCAAATTGCGAGTGCTGCATCTTCCTCTGTACTGGCGTGTCTCTTCAGAAATTCTTGTGCTTTGAAGACGGAGTCTATCTTCTCTCTTTTGTCGTTATATTTAAAAATTAGTCCTTCGGGAATGCACCATCTGTAAATTATCTGATGTCTTTGTAAGAACGTGGTCAATCCTTTATATGCTTTTCTTTTCATACGGATTTCATAGGGAACATCTTTCAAAGTTCTAATGGTCTGCTCCCCAATTTTCAAGGGCACCGCTGAAACTGAACGCAGAATTTGATCTCTGGTACGCTGCTTTGTGAACTTGACAACCACTTCTGCTGGCAGATTATTTTTCTTTGTAAAGGTTGAATAGGCTCTGTAGGCCATATCCATCTCTTCTTTCAATTCCAACGCTTCTCTGCCAGTTAGAGGTGCCAAGGCATTCGCCAATGTAGTTCTGAGATCCTCTTTTTCCTCTTCTTTGATGCCCTGAAAGCGGAGAGTCCGATTTGATTTTTCCATCTGTAACATTAAAATTCTTTTTTCTTGCATATTCTGATGTTTTTCTAATTTATTGACCTTTTTCTTTATTTTCTTGGTGTCTTCCGTTGAGACCAAACATTCTTGCGCAATATCCTCCATCTTCTTTGATGTTTCTGTTAATTGTTTTTGTTGACTGTTGAGAACACTTTCCATGTTACACAGAGTTTCGCTGATTTTCTGCATTTGATCCAGCAGAGGGCGCAGTGACTTGCTTTTCTGTTGATTGACAGCTAACTCCGGTGGGGGGTGCTCAGACCGGAAGTCCCTCCCCCTTCTTTTCCGGCTTCTGCGGGACCTTTTTCAATGCGGACATCTTTTTAATTGTTTACTTTATCAAAGTTCGTGCCGCGCCACTCAGGAGACTAACAAACTCTTAATCTTCAGTGTTTCCCCAAAGGTATCTTCACCAACTCTTTTTCCCCTTTACCCCCCTCCGCTTTTCTTTTATAAGTCCCATTTCTCAAGGGGGTGGGGATTCCTCCCTCCTCCCATCCGCTTATACGCTTGCGGGGGTTTCGGATTTTGCTTCAAAATAGATCTCCAACTCACGGTTCGATGCCAAGTCTTTCCATTTAACTTTAACTCGATCGCTTTGTTCACTCCTGGAAGTCGGTGGCGTTGCTAAGTCCCATTACGGGCACGACGCAGTGAGGCCGATTGGGGCGGGGAGAAAGCTCAATTTCCCAGCTATTTGCCGGCAAAGAGGCTACTCCCCAAGCGCCCCCGGTTCGGAGCCTTTGCCTAAGGCTCACTAGGGTCTTTTGCATAAGCGAAGACCCCCCAAACTGCGCGTGGGCTAACCATCTCCGGGAGCGTCCCGAGAGGTGACCGCCATTCGCTCCGCCGAAACCGAAAGTCGTCAGGAGTACAGTCAGGATTTGATGTTAGGAGTGGACTGACTCTCATTCTGGTTCATGTTGGTGAAGCACAGGCTGTCGGCGATGGTATTAGGGCACAAGGGCTTAGCTTATTAGGTGCGGCTCCTTAATCAAATGCCTGGTGGAAGAGCTCTGTCTTGCAGGCCCTGCAGAACTGTAAAAGGTTCGGACTTCTGCCCGGATTGGCAAGCTGATGGCAGCCATTCTCCCCTCTCTCTAGGGGGAACGGTCTGCAGACCAGCAGGTAGAGAGGGGGAGCGACCGTACGCCCTCCCCTAGGGTTCAGTATGAGCCCTGAGTCAGGGGGCACTGAGGTTCACCCCCCCGGCTTCTAGCCGGGGGTGGAGGTGTCCTTTTGCCCCGATGGTCTCCCTGCTGTGTTCCAGTAATGGCTGAGGCTTTGTGTACCGGGACCCAAGCGGATGGTGATTAAGCTGTAATCAAGCGACTGGCTGAAATGATTCTTTTTGCTGAAGAAGTGTGAGTACAAATTTAACAAAGCATCAGAGGGAAAAATATACCCTCCTAAGTATGGGTGGGGGAGACAAGTGTAGACCCCCCATGGAGGATTAGTTAAAGAAAACTAACATCGGAGAAATGGAAAATGAAGGGACTGTGATGGAGGAGTATTGAGAGTTATGAACGGAGCAACGCACAAGCAAATATTTGGGATTTTAAAAATAGCAACTGGAAACGGTGTATCTGGCTAGCTAGAAATGGCTAGAAGGAAGAATTAGAATCTCCTTTAAAGGCTGTTAATATCACTGTGAGAGACGGAGCTGGAATGCAGTTCTCCCCTCCCCTCCCAGAAAAGAAGCGGGGGAAAAGGAATTCCCTCTCCCCACATAACAACATAATAATATAAAATAGGGAAGGGGAGAGAAGAGGAGGCATAAAAAAAATATTGAATGGAAATGGAAACTTACATTAGCTTGGAGTGTTTTCTGAGTGACGGCTGGAAACAAGACAGAACTTATCCTTTGGCAGGCGGAGGGGGGAGATTCCCCCTCTAGAAAGATAGACTGTGCAAATATCTGAAGGTGATCTTTTCGGACATGGAGGAACCCTCTTTCTTTTTGGAGAAACTCTGAATACCTTGTAAGCGGTGACTGGAAAGACGGAAGGTTGGGGGGGAAGCTCCCCTCCACCTTAAAGAAAGAGGGGGGGAGAAAGAGAAAAACAGCACAATTTGGAACGAGCTGGAAATAAGACTGACTAATTTAGAGAACTTTTAGAGGCAGTATAAAGACCCGATGGATTTATGGGACCTTGGCGGCTTGATGATAAGGAGAAGATGAACAGACTGTGGGGTTTTGGAGTGCTTCCTTTGATATCTTCCTTGGAGATGGCGCCTGTGTGTCGCACTTGAAATTAAACCAAAACTGAATCTGGTTGGAAGCTGGCTGGAAGTTTGAATGAGGCAGTAATGTAGCTCTGTCTCCCATACGATAAGCGGGGGGAGGGGAAACTCTCCTCCTAAAAAATAAAGTTACTATATATTTTGATGGGGGGGCAAAGCTAACAGAAGGTTGGGCGAAAGAGGGATATGTCTTAATAAATAATGGACTTTGAGTCAAAGAAGATTAAGGAAGACTCTATAGCGAAGTGTCCTTTCTAGAGATGAGATTGCTGGCTAAGGGGGTATGTTGGGGGAAATTAAGGGAAAGGTTTTTTTACAGAAATTGACAATGAATGGTTAAATCAGTTTTAAAAGGTTTTTACTAATTTAGGTTAGCTTCATAAAAGGAAGAGGGAAAAGGGGTTTTCCAGTTCGTCTGTTTTCTTGTAAAGGGTAAATGGAGAGGTTTTCTTTGAAGATCATGTTTAAGCCTAACTTGGATGTTTCTTTTAACAGCAAGAGGGGTAGAAAAATAAGCAGATCTTATTGCAATGAGATGATGAGAATGTCTGATGTTTGTACAAAAGAAATGTTAGTGTATTGCAGAAGTATACTCCAAACAGTCTGTAGGGCTAGAGCTTCATAAGCGATGTACTCAAATGTCACCTTCGAGGTTAACAACTGAAAGTTTTTTATCCGTCAATGCCATATTTGTAAGCACTATCTAAAATCACCACGTTTGGATTTTTCTTTTCTATTTTCCCCCTCTTGTAGTTTGTTTGTTAGTACCCCTCCCTTTTTCTGTAGTCTAGAAAATGCAATAAAAAAACCCTTCGGGGGCTTTAAAAAAAAAAAAAGAACTGTAAAAGGTCCTACATGGCCCTGGTGTCTTCCAGGAGCTCATTCCACCAGTGTGGAGCCACTACTGAGAAGGCCCTGGCCCTGGTCAAAGCCAGCCTGGCATTTTTGGGACCCGGAAGGGCCAGACAGTTTTGGAACCCTGAACGCAATGCTCTCTGGGGAACGTGTGGGAAAGGTGGTCCCCTCAAGTATTTAGACCCCTCACCATAAAGGGCTTTAAAAAACTAGCACCTTGAAGCGGATTTGGTATGCTATAGGCAGCCAGTGCAGTGCTTTTAGTGCAGGCTGGATGTGCTCCCGCGTGGGGAGGCCCAACAACAGCCTGGCCGCAGTGTTCTGTACCAACTGAAGCATCCGGATTTGGGACAAGGGCAGCCCCATGTAGAAAGCATTACAGTAGTCTAATCTTGAGATGACCATTGCATGGATCACTGTCACCAAGTCATTGCATTCGAGGAAGGGAAACAACTGCCTGATCAGCCAGAGTTGATAAAAGGCTGACTTGGCAGTAGCTGCTACCTGGACCTCCATCGTTAGGGAGGCATCCAAGAGCACTCCCAAACTCCTAACCTCCAGCAGTGGCACCAATGGTGCCCTGTTGAAGGTCAGGAGTGGGATCCATAAACCCGGACCACCTCAATTCAGGCACAGTACCGCCGTCTTCGTTGGATTCAATTTCAGTTGGCTCAGTCTAAGCCAACCAGCCACGGTTTGCAATGCCACATCCAGATCTTCTGGTCTAGAGTCAGACTGGCCACTCATTAACAGATAGAGCTGGATGTCATCCGCATACTGGTGACATCCCAGCCCATGCCTCCAGGCAATCTGTGCAAGGCGGTGCATGTAGATGTTAAATAACATTGGCAAAAACACCACCCCTTGGAGCACTCTGCAAACCAGAGGGTGCCTTCAGGACAGCTGTTCCCCTAATGCCACCCTTTGTCCCTGTGTTGCCCTGCAAGTGCCTTGCACAACATCTATAAGGCTATAGACTATAACTGTAAGCTGGACTGTACAATAAGTGTGCCAGGGTATTGGACTGTGTGGTAGCAAGTCCGCACCCAAAGATGGTGCCAACCTCCCAGACTGTAGACACATGCCCAGCTGAGAGAAGCCTCATCCTGAAGCAGTGTGTCAAGCCAGATGATGGACCCGTGGAATACCCAATGTCTCTCACCCCTGAATCCCTGCAGGAGACAAACCAACTTCTCTGACACCACAGCACACAGCAACCAGCAGCAGTTGTCTATGAAGGAGCCATGCTCTGCGAAGGAAACTTGAATGTTCCTGCAAAGACTCCTTCTCCATCACGCAGGCACATTTCCCCCACCCACCTTTGCCAGATGCTCTCTATTGCAAAACAAAAGGACTTATGCCATGAGAGGATTAGGCAGCTGGTATGCCCATTCTGGAAAGCTAAAGGCAACGGTGAAAAGGAAAGATTTGCCCAACTGAATGCAGATTTCCAGAGAACAGCAAGGAGAGATAAGGAGGCTTTCCTGAATGAACAATGCAAAGTAATAGAGGAAAACAATAGATTGGGAAGGACTAGAGATCTGTTCAAGAAAATTGGAGAAATCAAGGGAACGTTCCATGCAAAGCTGGCCATGATAAAGGACAAAAACGGTAGGGACCTAACAGAAGCAGAAGAGATTAGGAAAAGATGGCAAGAATACACAGAAGAACTATACAAGAAGGACCTCGATGTCCTTGACAACCACGACGGTATAATCACTGACCTCGAGCCAGACATCCTGGAAAGCGAAGTTAAATGGGCCTTAGAAAGCATTACTAACAACAAAGCTAGTGGAGGTGATGGTATCCCAGCTGAGTTATTCAAAGTCTTAAAAGAAGATGCTGTTAAAGTGCTGCACTCAATTTGCCAACAAATTTGGAAAACACAACAGTGGCCAGAGGATTGGAAAAGGTCAGTTTACATTCCAATCCCAAAGAAGGGCAATGTCAAGGAATGTTCAAACTATCGCACAATTGCACTCATTTCACACGCTAGCAAGGTCATGCTCAAAATCCTACAAGCTAGGCTTCAACAGTATGTGGATAGAGAATTGCCAGAAGTACAAGCTGGGTTTCGAAGAGGTAGAGGAACGAGAGATCAAATTGCCAACATTCGCTGGATTATGGAGAAAGCAAGAGAGTACCAGAAAAACATCTACTTCTGCTTCATTGACTACGCTAAAGCCTTTGATTGTGTGGATCACAATAAATTATGGCAGGTTCTTAAAGAGATGGGAGTACCGGACCACCTCACATGTCTCCTGAGAAACCTGTATAAGGGTCAAGAAGCAACAGTTAGAACCGGATATGGAACAACTGATTGGTTTAGCATAGGAAAAGGAGTACGACAAGGATGTATATTGTCACCTTGCTTATTTAATTTATATGCAGAGTACATCATGCGAAATGCTGGCCTGGATGAATCACAAGCTGGAGTTAAGATTGCTGGGGAAAAGATCAATAACCTCAGATATGCAGACGATACCACTCTGATGGCAGAAAGTGAAGAGGACCTAAAGAGCCTCTTGCTCAGGGTGAAAGAGGAGAGTGCAAAAGTGGGCTTGAAGCTCAACATCAAAAAAACTAAGATCATGGCATCTGGGCCCATCACTCCTTGGCAAATAGAAGGGGAAGAAGTAGTGACAGACTTCACGTTCCTAGGATCCCAGATCACTGCAGATGGTGACTGAAGCCATGAAATTAAAAGACGCCTGCTCCTTGGGAGGAAAGCGATGGCAAACCTAAACAGTATGATAAAAAGCAGAGACATCACCTTGCCAACAAAAGTCCGCATGGTCAAAGCAATGGTATTCCCCGTAGTAATGTATGGCTGCGAGAGTTGGACTATAAGGAAGGCCGAGCGCCGAAGAATAGATTCTTTTGAACTATGGTGCTGGAGAAGACTCTTGAGAGTCCCTTGGACTGCCAGGAGATCAAATCAGTCAATCCTAAAAGAAATCAACCCTGATTGTTCCCTGGAAGGCCAGATCCTGAAGCTGAAGCTCAAATACTTTGGCCACCAAATGAGAAGGGAGCATTCACTGGAGAAGACCCTGATGCTGGGAAAAATTGAAGGTCAAAGAAGAAGGGGACGGCAAAAGATGAGATGGTTAGACAGTGTTATCGATGCAACGAACATGAAATTGAGCAAACTTCAGCGGACAGCGGAAGACAGGAGGGCCTGGCGTGATCTGGTCCATGGGGTCGCGAAGAGTCGGACTCGACTGTGCGACTGAACAACAACAATGCCCATTCTGATAACACAGCTGCTGATCGTTGGGCCATTATGACTAATGACCGTCCATGGAGCTGGGATATTATTACGCTTTTCTTTCCTTTGTATTCCTAAAGGTGTCACTATTAGTTGAATGTTATTGCAATTGCCCAACCATTAATCCTATTCTCCCGGACATCTCCTGACCATTAGTAACTGGATTTTTCTAGATTTCCTGGGGACTATATGACTGGTAAAGCATCCCCCTTCCGGTCATTTTAGGGTATATAAAGAGAACCTCTCCCCATCACTCTCTCTCTCACTTCCTACCTTCCTGTCCCCACCCTACCTTGCTGACTCCATTCCTAGTGCTGTTTGGAGTCTTCCATGTGTGTTGCTGGTCAACACATGACCCCTTCCCTAGTATTTTTCCCTATTTTCGCTGCAGGATTGCCTCGTCACAGCAGTCAGGTAAAGTATCACCCCCATCAATGATACCTTCCTGGTAATGCAACTGTCGCTGTACCTTTGTATCTAGCTTCCTAGTTCTGTATCAATTGAGTGTGTGATTGTTTTATTTTGTATTGTATGTATGTGAGAATTATTTAGTAAAAGGAAATCACAATTAAGATCTAGCCTCTGCATCTATTTCTGGGGATCAGGATAAGTTGGACTCCAGTATACATAGGTTATTGTTCCCTTAATTAAAGCCATTGACATTTAATATTCAAGTTCCCCCATTTTATCAGAGAAATAAGGCAATTTGGCTAATACCTGACCCTGAAGGAATGAGGAAAGCCACTGCAAGGCAGATCTCTGAATCCCAGTGTCAGCGAGGCAGTGGATCAGTAATTGATGGTCAACCGTGTCAAATGCTGCCGACAAGTCTAATAACAGCAACACTGCCAAACACCCCGATCCAGATGCCTTCATGTCATCCATGAGGGCGACCAGTGCCGTCTCTGTCCCATGGCCTGAGCATAAGCTGGATTGGACGGGATCTAATGTGGAAGTATCATCCATAAAACCCTGCAACTGAGTTGCCACCACCCTCTCAGTTAATTTGCCCAAGTAGGGCAAATTGGAAACCGGCCAATAGCCAATTCAGCCGGATCCAAGGATGGTTTTTTTAGGAGAGGGTGTACCACTGCTTCCTTGAGTGCCCCAGAGAACAGTTCCTCAGAGAGGGACTTGTTGATGATTTCCTTTAGGGCACCTCATAACCCATTGTGACCAGTTTTAATTAGCCATGATGGGTAAAGGTCAAGGCTGCAAGTGGTGGGGCGTACAGTCGAGAGTAATTTGTCGACTTCCTCTGGGCTGAGCAGACTAAAATAATCCAAAACCTGACTAGAAGACATGCATGGAGCCTCAAGTTCATTCACTGTCTCAACTGTGGCAGGAAGGTCATGGCAGAGAGATAAGACTTTATTTGTGAAATAGCTTGCAAAGGCCTCACAGCCAATGTCCAGTTCCTTAGCATTTGGCCTGTCTTGTGGCAGAGCAATCATAGACCGAATCCTTCTAAATAATCGGGCTGGTCATGAGCTCGCAGACGCAATCGTGGCCGCATAGTACTCTCTCTTGGTGGCTTTGACCGCCATCTCATAAGATCTCATAAACATCCTATAGGATGCTCTTGTAACTTTGTCACAGGTGCATCGCCACTGTCTCTCTAGCTGTCTGTGTCTTCACTTCATCAGCCAGAGCTCCTTGGTTTACCCAGCCTAGAGCGAGGGCGCAAGGGGTTGTTGGCTGCCGAGAGTTGGCTATGCCAATCCTCTATGAGCTCATCCAATGAGCCGCCTGGGGGCATCGGATCCTGCAGGGCCATCTGAAGCCGCATAGGGTCCATTTGGCTCTGCGGGCAAGTTAAAATACACTCACTTCCCAAACAGGGTCAGGGTGAGACATTCACGCGGGCCTTCAGGGCATGGTGGTCTGACCATGGCACTACTGTAGCAGTAATCTGGTCCACTGTCACCCCCACCGCAAAGGTCAAATCAAGCGTGTGCCCAGTCTGATGAATGGAGGCCATTACATATTGGGAGAGACCAGGTCCGTTGCCTCTGTGGAGGCCGCATCGTTGGCATGGACATTGAAGTCACCCAGGACTATTAGTCTAGGATGCTCCAATGCCAAGCCCAACACAGCCTCCACCAGGAATGATAGGCTATTGGTCGGTATGTTGGGTGGACGGTATACTAACCAAATAGCCAAACTCTCCCCAGCTTCTATGCCTGTGAGCTTCAATGGCGGGAGTGCCCTGAAGGAGTAAGCCTCCCAAATGAGCAGTGCCACTCCTCCCTCGCACCCCCTAGTCTGCGAGTGATGAAAGGCCGAGAACCCAGGAGGAGCTGACTGGGAGAGAGCTACTGTCTCCCCATCTCGAACCCAAGTCTTAGTCATCATGCCAAGTCTGCACCCTGTCCAGCAGGAAATCCCAAAGGACCATGGTCTTATTATTTATGGGCCTGGCATTGCACAGCACCAATGTTGAAGGGGGGTCATTAATCCTAGCCCCACTGCCTACCACCTTTGGGATGGGACACAGGTTGGAAGAGGGCCACGTTACTCTACTTCTCCGTCCCCTTCCCTTACATTCATGCCTGGTCCCACCACTGTACTTTCCCCTCCCCAGGAGCACTAGTATATCTTGCCCAGTCATCGCCTCAGACCCACTAGTAAGCTAACTGACAGATGGAATGCCCAGGATGAATGCTACTAGTAGCAGTTAACAATTCTCCCGATGCTGCTGATCCTTGACTGAATCCTAATCTGTCCTAACAATAAACCCCATATTGTTCCTATCTCACTTAATCTCCTAATTATAGGCCCAACTAAATAATTCGCCTAATCTAACAATTTGATTGTTAATAGTATCCAATTCACCTGGCCAGTAAATTAAATAAAGATCAGTGGCAAATCGCAATCTACCAAATTTATCAAATACAAAGTCAATTCATGAGCAATCAGCATTGGCAGTAGTTTCTTCTATAATCAATTTCTATTTAGTAGTCAAATCCACAGACAATTAATACATTCATTCATCTATTCAATTAAATAATTAATTCGTTTTATTTAAATGGCAACCCTTGGCTTCCTGGGCTGGTGATATGCTAGGAGAATTGCTTCCCCTGGGGTTTATGCTTGTTTCTTTAATCCTGATATCTCACTCATAATGGGTCTTGTAAGTTTACCATACTGGGAAGACAGGGCACATCATGAACAATTATATTTTGTCAAACTGTTTTGGACATGAACTCTGGTCATAGAATTTCAGCACAGTACTTCCTGTTTTGAGAACTGCACCCTTCATCTCCTTCTGCATTATTTTCCACTTTGAGTCTCTGGTTTTGTACCAGATCTAATGGTGACAACCACAAATTGGACTCATTCCCTATTCTGAGCATGGATTTTTACACTTGGTAAACACAAATGAGAAAAAGCACATGTGCCAAATTGCAGTCATGTTGGAAGGTTATATTTATGACCTATTTGTTTGTTTGTCAGGGGTGCTGTCCTCACATAGAGCCCAAACTAATGAGACAGGTTGCAGGGGCAGGACTAACCCCCTTGAGGGATCCCCGTTCAGGAAGCTGAGAGCAAGTCATTGCAGGTGCCAACAGTGAAGACATACCAGGCCATAGCAGGAAGGTGGCTGCTGTTGTCAGGGCAACTGTCTGGAAGCTTAGAGTGACAGACTGGTTGCCAGGGTAATAGAGGGGGCCCTGGGAAGCCAATCACAAGAGAGGGGCAGAGCTGTGAGGTCTACAAAGAACTATTTAAATCTTAGCCAGGCAGGGCCAGGGAGGATCCTCAAGCTGCTCTAGAAAGAGATTAGAGTCTTTTTCTACCCTTTTTCGGTGTTCAAAATGGTTTGTTAGTATTACCAAAATATACAAAAATCCCATGGATCTGTTCCGCTAGCAAAGGCCCTTTCCTCTGGCACAAGGAGACTTTCCCTTATGCAAGACACTCTTCTGAGCAACTTGCCTCATGGGAAGGGCTCCTTCTGCTGGGGAAAAGTACCTGTGCTAGTGGAACAGGTCTGGTGTTCACCTGCTCCAAGTGCAGCATTTTTTTTAAAAAAAGACATGGATTAAGAAGTGATTTACTGTAAAGTTCCTCTTAGGGGCTGTACATTTGGAGATTTATATTTAGAAATCCGATGTTGTTTACATTGCCAAACAATGTAATCGTTTACATTGCCAAACAATCTTTTCTTAATAGCTTTCTCACTCCATCCTTCCTCTCTTTCTCCACACAGGTCTTCAAGAATAAAGCTCTAGAACTGGGAGAGAAGCTTTTGCCAGCATTTAACACGCCGACGGGTATCCCGCGAGGAGTCATAAATCTGGGCAGGCAAGGCACATATCGTTACTCTGTTCTCTTTCACAAATGCAGCACTTAGAATGTAAGGATAGCCCCACCAGATCAGACCAAGGGGCCATGTAGTCCAGTGTCCTGTTTCCCATCAGGTGCCTCCAGTGAACTCATGAGTGAGGCAGAAAGGCCTTCAGTTCTGCAGTGTATCCCAGCAATCTTATATTTATAGGATTACTTTAGCACAGTCAGGCTCTGCTAAAACTGAACTGGATCATTTTTAGCTGTATCTGATCCCAAACTGGAACTGAACCAAAGCATTTACTGTTCAAACCCTTGAATGTATGCACTTCAAACATGACCTTTTGCTCAGACATCTCTTTTGAATCATAGCCTTTAACTTTTTTTCCCAGGTGGAAATTGTTTCACATGAAGTTGCCTTGTATACTGAATCAAAAAAATGGTCTGCCAAGGTTAGGTTTGCCCACTGTGACTGGCAGCAGTTCTGCAGGGTCTCAGAGAGAGGTTTTCTTCATCACTTGCTATGTTCAACTGAAGGTGCCAGGGATTGGACTTGGGACCTTCTATGTGTAAAATAAATGCTCTGCCGCTATGCCGCAACCCCTTCCATGCCCCCATCTCTTGTGTAGCTCTTCTTTATAGGAATCTCACCCCTCCTTTTAACAGTAAAGTAGCCCCCATTATGGTAATGAATGCAGTAATTTCAGACAAGGTAGCTGTTTCTGCAAACTAGGGAGGAGATTCAGGCATACATAAAATATTTTTTTGAATTAGTGGTGTGTTCCAGTCCTATATTTCTCCGCTCTTTCACCATGCCCAGTGATGCCCACAACATTCCTACTAATAATAAATCAGGGGATTCCACATACTTTGGGAAGTCCTCAAGTATGCAGAAAAACATGGCTTTGTAAATTAGCTTCCTCCCAATCTAAAAAGAACCTGATGAGGACTGAATAATTCCCCCTGGACGCAGTGATTTCTTCTAGGCTACAGCTTGTGCTCTATACCTTTGCCTGCTGTTGAGGGGGGGGGAGTCCCCACCAGAGAAAACAAGGAAGTAAAAAAAACCCTGCAGCTTTTTCTTTGTTTTCATTGACAAAGGAGTATGAGGCACTGCTGTGAGACTCATTAGATGAGGAAGCACAGAGCAAGTCAAGAGCTGGGTGGGGATTCTCCAGCTACAGCAGCCAGTGGTGGCTGTTACAGACCCAAAGAGACTTCATTACATAGCTGCAGCTTTTACTGAAATAGCCCTCACTTGCCACCTGCCATCTTGCTGAGAAGCAGGAGCAACATGTTATATTCACCCCTTCAGCCAGATTGCCCTCTCCAGGTATAGACTGAATTCCTAGAAAGGGCTTCCTTGAACCCATTGTGTCCATACTGAACAGGTAGTAATGTTTCATCCTGAAATAGAGGGAGAAGCTATCAGTGTGGGACATTTAATTCTGCTGGAGGAGGGGCTGTAGATGCCCCTCCCTTCCATGTGCTTTTTTCTGATCTATGGGCTTTTTAAAGAATTCATCCTGGACTCTGTTAGCAAAGGAAAGTACAGCCAGTGCATAGGCTCTGGCCAGAAGACCAACAGCTGCTTGGGAACTTTTGCCTCCTGCCTTCCCCCAAGAACAGCAAAACAGTGGCCAGCTGGCCTGTGAGCAGTTGCCAGAAGGTACCAGCTATTTTGGGATAGTCAATGGAACAATTCAAGGAAAACTCCATTTCCCTGTTCCCTATCACATCTCTCTTTTAAAACGTAGCCTTGTAAGGTGCCAAAAGGGTTATATAAATCCACCAAGCCCGAGAATTTCAACTTTCTTTCTCCTTTTTTAAAAGTAAGTTTCTAGCCCTCATTGCTTGGAGAACTCAGTGTGAAAATTAAAGACTAGGAGAATAAGGAAGTTGCATGATTCTAGCCATACAAACCCCTCTGTGTATTTTAGGATTCCATTTTTTGGCCAGTTCAGTGGCACGCACCTGCTTTTCCTGCAGAAGGTCCCAGGCATCTCTCAGTTAAAGGATCCTAGAGGGCTGGAGACTGTGAAGAGCAGTTACCAGTAAGGGGACAAAATATTTTGCAAAGGGGACCAGCAGTCTGACTCAGTATACAAAACATCATGTGTCCTGTGAATTTGCCCCTGTTGGTCTCGTCCCATGGAAACCAATCCATTTTCCTCTGCACTAAGTAGTAAAGTTTATGACAATGGTACCCTTAATGATAATGGACCAACTTGTGTTTTTAAAAATCAAGCTGAATCCTACTATCCTTCAAGTACATTTTCTTATCTCACCCTTCCTGATTAATAGCCATTGATAGACCTATCTGCCATGAATTTGTCTAATCTCATGATCCCTTTTGAGAGTAGATTGGTTCTGCTGCTGGTATAATTCTACCACTGAAAATGTCATCTCCCCTCCCCCATTTCTCTGAAAAGGGTTGACACTTTTTCAGCAAAAGGGCATTAATGTTTTTGGTTTTTGAACCAAACATTTACCAGCGATCTTAGTTTACAATCTGGTGTTCAGGCATTGCAGCGCCATCTACTGTCTCCTCCCAGCTGGAGCAATACTCCTTTGCCCTGTTGTTTTTTTTTAACTTTCAAGAAAAACATTTAACAGCAGTCTGCCACCCGCAATCATGCTAATCAAGAGATCTCAAAATCAGACCCACATCTCTCCTGAAATGAAAACCGCTGAGCTTCTCCTGAGTTAGCAGCTGTGGAGGCTATTTTCAGATAAAGCCCTAAAGATATAGGTTGCTGCACAGACGCTGGAGAGGCTGAGATGGTTTTAAAAGGCTGTAATCAAGAATGCTGTGTTGGAAAATGGAAGCAGACAAGTCAGAAAGCAAAGCTGAAGAAAGTTTTGGCCTCTGGTATGCAAAGCCTTAAAGCTGTAGTGGCCCCTTGTGAGGTGCCAGGGTCTTCCAGCAAAGAAGAAAACCAGCTTTAAGTTGCTTCAGATATAGCTTTGCAACCCTCTGCTTTTTGAGGTAGTTTTGGGATGCACCTTACTGCCCCTTAATGGCCACCAGTGTTTGCATTCTGTGTGAGGGTGCAGACTTATGTGTAAAAAGAGATGCTCGTGCTCCAGGCCTGCACACCTTGAGGACCCAGCAAAATGAACACAGCCTCATGGCCTTGATGCCTGTTCCTGCTATCTGCCTGGGAATGCAAATTGGGGGGGTTATGATTTATTTATTTGCTTCATTTATACCACACATTTCTCCCCAGTGGGGATGCCAAAGCAACTTACATCATTCTCCTCTCTTCCATTTTAATCTCACAGCAACCCTGTGAGATAGGTTACGCTAAAACCAGGGCTCTTTTGTAGCAGGAACTCCTTTGCATATTAGGCAACACACCCCTAATGTAGCCAATCCTCCAAGAGCTTGCAGAGCTCTTCTTACAGAGGCTACTGTAAGCTGTTGGAGGATTGGCTACATTAGGGTGTGTTGTCTAATATGCAAAGGAGTTCCTGCTACAAAAGAGCCCTGGCTAAAACTATGTGACTGGTTCAAGGTTACCTAATGAGCTTCTATAGCAGAGTAAAGATTTAAACTCTGGTCTTCTAGGTCCAACTCTAGGTCCAAGTCTGTGCCCCAACCAGTGATGCAGAGGAGGCTGAAATGGACTAGTGCTATCAAGACCTACAACACCTCCTAGAACTAACACCAAAAAAGATGTCCTTATCATCATAGTGGACTGGAATGCTAAAGTAGGAAGTCAAAAGGTAAACGGAATAACAAGGCCACAAGTTTGAGGCCACAAGAACAAAATTAAGCTGGGCAAAGGCTAACAGAGTTTTGTCAAGAGAACACGCTGGTCATAGGGAACACCCTCTTCCAACAACCTGAGAGGCGACTCTACATGTGGACATCACCAGATGGGCAACACTGAAATCAGACTGATTATGTCACTTGCAATCAAAGATGGAGAAGCTCTGTACAGTCAGTAAAAACAAGACCTGGAGCTGACTGTGGCTCAGATCATGAGCTACTCATTGCAAAATTGAGGAATAAACTGAAGAAAGTTGGGAAAACCACTAGGCCATTCAGGTTTGACCTAGATCACATCCCTGATGAATATACAGTAGAGGTGAAGAATAAGTTTAAGGGACTAGATTTGATAGACAGAGTGCCTAAAGAACTATGAACAGAGGTTCATGACATTGTACAGGAGGCAGCAATCAGCATCATCCCAAAGAAAAAGAAATGCAAGAAAGCAAAGTGGCTGTCTGATGAGGCTTTACGAATAGCAGAGGAAAGAAGGAAAGCAAAAGGCAAAGGTGAAAAGGAAAGATTTACCCAACTGAATGCAGATTTCCAGAGAACAGCAAGGAGAGATAAGGAGGCAATCCTGAATGAACAATGCAAAGTAATAGAGGAAAACAATAAGATGGGAAGGACTAGAGATCTCTTCAAGAAAATTGGAGAAATCAAGGGAATGTTCCGTGCAAAGCTGGCCATGATAAAGGACAAAAACAGTAAAGGCCTAACAGAAGCAGGAGAGATTAGGAAGAGATGGCAAGAATACACAGAAGAACTATACAAGAAGGACCTCAGTGTCCTTGACAACCACGACGGTGTGATTACTGACCTCGAGCCAGACATCCTGGAGTGCGAAGTCAAATGGGCCTTAGGAAGCATTACTAACAACAAAGCTAACAGAGGTGATGGTATCCCAGCTGAGTTATTCAAAGTCTTAAAAGATGATGCTGTCAAAATGCTGCACTCAATATGCCAGCAAATTTGGAAAACGCCAACAGTGGCCACAGGATTGGAAAAGGTCAGTTTACATTCCAATCCCAAAAAAGGGCAATGCCAACTTACTATCACACAATTGCACTCATTTCACACACTAGCAAGGTCTTGCTCAAGATCCTACAAGCTAGGCTTCATCAGTACACGGATAGAGAACTGCCAGAAGTACAAGCTGGGTTTCAAAGAGGTAGAAGAACTAGAGATCAAATTGCCAACATCCACTGGATTATGGAGAAAGTAAGGGAGTACCAGAAAAACAGCTACTTCTGCTTCATTGACTATTCTGAAGCCTTTGATTGTGTAGATCACAACAAACTGTGGCAAGTCCTTAAAGAGATAGCAGTGTTCCCTCTAAGCTGAGTTAGTGTGAGCTAGCTCATAGTTTTTTATCCTCCACTCACACATTTTTGTCTTAGCTCAGGAAGGACAGCTCCAGAGCAAACCAATTTATGCAGTAGCCAAATGACTCACTCACAACTTTAATACCACTAGCTCACAAAGCAGAATTTTTGCTCACAAGATTCCACAGCTTAGAGGGAGCATTGGATGGGAGTGCCAGACCACCTCACATGTCTCCTGAGAAACCTGTATAAGGGTCAAGAAGTGACAGTTAGAACTGGATATGGAACAACTGAGTGGTTTAGCACAGGAAAAGGAGTATGACAAGGATGTATATTGTCACCTTGCTTATTTAATTAATATGCAGAGTATGTCATGAGAAATGCCGATCTGGATGAATCATAAGCCGGAATTAAGATTACTGGGAAAAACATCAACAGCCTCAGATATGCAGATGATACGACTCTAATGGCAGAAAGTGAAGAGGACCTAAAGAGCCTCTTGTTTAGAGAGAAAGATAAGAGTGCAAAAGTTGGCTTGAAACTCAACATCCAAAAAACGAAGATCATGGCATCTGGCCCCATCACTCCTTGGCAATAGAAGGCAGAAGCAAATGCCCATGAAAGCAGTGACAGACTTCATGTTCCTGGGATCCAAGATCACTGCAGATGGTGACTGCAGCCATGAAATTAAAAGACGCCTGCTCCTTGGGAGGGAAGCGATGGCAAGCCTAGACAGCATAATAAAAAGTAGAGACAACACCCTGCCAGCAAAAGTCCATATGGTCTAAGCAATGGTATTCTCAGTAGTAATGTATGGCTGCGAGAGCTGAACCATAATGAAGGCCAAGCACTGAAGAATAGGTGCTTTCGAATTATGGTGCTGGAGAAGACTCTTGAGAGTCCCTTGGACTGCAAGGAGATCAAATCAGTCGATCCTAAAAGAAATCAGTTCTAACTGTTCCCTGGAAGGCCAGATGTTGAAGCTGAAGCTTTGGCCACCAAAGGAGAAGGGAGTACTCACTGGGCCCACCCCACTGATGCTGGGAAAGATTGACGGTCAAAGAAGAAGGGGACGGCAAAGGATGAGATGGTTAGACAGTGTTATCGATGCAACGAACATGAAATGAAACAAACTCCAGAGGACGGTGGAAGACAGAAGGGCCTGGTGTGATGTGGTCCATGGGGTTGCGAAGGTTGGACTCAACTGTGCGACTGAACAACAACAACAACTTCTAGATCTTTGTCCAGCACTCTAACCACTTCACCACACTGGCTCTTTCCTGTGGCTGTCAGGTCTCTGTGTACATGCATTGGACCTGATGGTTTGTAAGTTGCTGCTGCACAAATTCATGTTTACATGGAAAGTGCACGATAGCAGAATTATTTATGCTGTCCATGGAACTAGGAAGAGCATCTGTGATTGATCTGTACTAGGCTGTTCTATGCAAAACACACATATACAGAACTCTGTTTTCTCAGGTCCCATCTGTGTGGCACATTCAAGAGTGCAGAAAGTATCTCAGGATAAAGCAAATGCCTATTTTCTCTTGGCCCTCATGCTTTCATTGCACAAAGGCAGATGTGTGGACCACCCAACCAGTGCTAATCCTTGTCAATGGTCTTTGGCTATTGCCAGTTAAAAGCACCCAGTAAATTTGGAATGTGTGAGGGACTGAATACCTTAGTGTAGCATCCCTGATGCCCAAGTTAAAGCTGACTAAACATACCATACAACCGCCTGCCTCACGTTGGCTATTAGCTGTGGCCGCAGTTCTTAAAGGTAACTTCCACATGGCAACAATGCTGTGTATTTGGCGATGGAACTGTTTGTGATGCAGAGGGCTGCAGAAGACCATTCTTAGAGTATGCAAAGTTCATGCAAGGCACTGGCAAGTTTATGTGAAGTGCTGCTGTTCCTGCCTGGGAACACCTCCAGCCCTCCCCAAGGAATGGTGCACTGCCGGGGGGACGGGGGACGGGACAAACAACAGTTGTGAGTCAGCTGTTCAGGAGGGAAGCTTGCCCTTTTTTGCTGGTCTTTGGAAGAGCTTCCAAACCTTAGGGCTCCCAAAATAGTATCTGAAAAATGCTGAATTATAGAAGTCTGGTATGCAGGTGCACTGGATGAGGCAAATTAGATGCTGAGGTGGTAGAGTGGACCATACCACTTTATTCTGACAAGGAATGATAACATTTTTTTAAGAGTTCCCCTATGCAACTAACTTTGTCAAGCAGTATGTGGAGAGGTGAGCTAAAGCCTCTGCCCCACCTGATAATTCCTCACATGTGGAGAAGGTTTTTGTTTCACATGGGGGAGTATTAAAAATGTTGTCTCCCCTCCTACAGCCTGGTGGTACAGCTCTCTTCAGGTGTAGGACCAGAGCAGACAAACTCCAGGTGTGCAAAAGAATAATTCAGGAATGCTCTTGTTGCATACTTAAGACTCACTGCTTTTTTTCTGCCCTTACAGTGGTATGAGCTGGAGCTGGGGATGGGCATCTGCGGGAAGCAGCATTTTGGCAGAATTTGGCAGCCTGCATCTGGAATTCCTGCACCTCTCAGAGTTATCAGGAAATGCAGTATATGCTGAAAAGGCAAGTACTTTCCTGTTCCTTACCTGTCCTTTTTGCCATCCTCAGAGATGCAAATTTTCCAGGTATTTTATGAAGCTATGGGGGGATAGGCTCCCCCCCCAGTGTTCCCCTTCCTCAGCACAGGGAAAACAGAAATCTGGTATGTCCCTGGGAGAGCGTTACGCTCCTTGGATAGCAATCTGCTGGTGGTCCCTGGCCCCAGAGCTATCCAGGTGTCCTCAGCCAGGGCCTTTTCGGTCCTGGCCCTGACCTGGTGGAACTCCCTGCAGGATCTTATGCAATTCCACAGGGCCTGTAAGGCAGAGATGTTCCGCCAGGGTTTTGGTTGATCACAGCAATGTGGATGGCACCCTCTCCTTGCTCTCCAGACTTGTTTCGTTCCTGGTCTCCCCTGGCTGGGCAATCCAGAATGCGAAGTAATGTGCAGCTTGCATTTGCATGCTTTTAACTCTATAATACTAGTATTATTCATGTATCTGATTTTTTGGTGGTTTTATATTTTTATCTATTGTTGTATGTTGCCCAGAGCACTGTAATAGCAAGGATTGGAAGATTCAGAATATTAAAATACTACTACTACTACTACTAATAATAATAATAATAATAATAATAATAATAGAAGTGAAATATCTGCAATATTTACTTTCTGTTCTGTTTGTTTACTTGATGTGGTTTTGTGTCCTCCTTCCTCCAAGGAGCTCAGGGCGGCATATATTGTTCCCCACTTCTCCAATTCATCCTCAACAGCCTTCTGAGGTAGGTTAGGCTGAAAATGACTGGGCCAAGGTCACCCAGTGCAGTTCTGTAGCAGAGTGGGAATCTGAACCTGGATCTCCTGGTGTTAGGACTGATTGGCCACTATGTTCACTGATGGCCCCCCCTTGCATGGGCTGGGCCCACCCAGCGGCAGAAGGGCCCACCTGAAGGAGGTGGCACCTGGCCAGCTGGGTGGAAGAGGCTGCCTCTTCCCATTTTCCTCCTTTTGAGAGGCAGGCAGTCTGCCTCTCCCTCCATCCCTTCTTGGGTGGTGGGGCCAAGGTGGGTTGGGAGGTGGGGCCTTTTTCCAGGGCTGTTTTCCCCACCCAATCTACCTTCCTGTCCATCACTAACTATTGTACTATGATGGTCAAGCTGAAATTTATCTTACTGTTTTGAAAACAAAAAATGCATCATTTGTAATTTACTTTAGCATACAGAATCATGCTATCTCTCCTTATATATAATTGTGAAATGGGGTGGCACTTTCTGAACATTCCACATGCTCCTAAATCAGTTGGCTCCGTGATGTGTCACTCAGAAGCTGTCCCTGTGTTGCCTGAGTCCTGCCTCCAACATCCTAAACCATTTGCTGTTCCTCTTCCCCCCATAGCCAGTCGGAACACAGAGGTTGTTTGCATATGCGGCCTGATTGGCCTTTGCCTCTAACATTCTAAACAATTTGCTGTTGCTGTTGGGAGTCATTGAATGTGTCCTGAGGTAAAATACGTATCCAAAGCTTCCCTTAAATGGTCACTGGAGTTGCCAATCTCCCTGTGGGGCCTGGAGATCTCCCAGAAATCACCGTGTTCCCTAGCCACAGCACATCATTCCCCCTACAGAAAATTTCCCAGCTATTACAACTGATCTCCAGATGACCAAGATCAGTTCTCCTGGAGACAATGGCTACTTTGGGTCATGGACTTTATGGCATTTTACCCTGCTGAAGTCCTATGGCATTTTACCCTGCTGAAGTCCCTCCCACCCCAAACCCTGTCCTCCCCAGGCTCTACCCCTCAAATCTACAGGTATTTCCCAGCCCAGAGTTGGCAACTGTGTAATTGGCCTATGGAACCACTTTCCAGACCCTTGGAACCCAGAAAACATGGCATAGGAGGAGGTGCTTTTCTACCTTAACTGCCACTGCATAGCCCCAAATTAACATAAGCCAGCCTCCAGGCAGCACTTGGAGATCTCCAGCTATCACAAACTGATGTCCAGATAACCAAGATCAGTTCTCCTGGAGACAATGGCTGCTTTGAGCAGTGGACTCTATGGCATTATAACCTGCTGAGGTTCCTCCCCACCCCTTCCCTCCCCAGGCTCTACCCCTCAAATCTACAGGTATTTCCCAACCCTGAGTTGGCACCCCTGTAACTGACTATGGAACCGCTTTCCAGACCCTTGGAACCCAGAAGACATGGCATAGGAGGGGGTGGTTTTCTACCTTAGCTGCCACTGCATAACCCCAAATCAACATAAGTCAGGGGTGGAGGGAACCATACCTGTTACCATGAGACTGTCCTCCCATACTACCTACTTGGGGCAGCAAAATGACTTGAGACAGCCGTGCCTTATAGCTAACCGGAAAGAAATAAACATGACTTGCCTCCCTCTATTTTCCCCTTCCCTCTGCCGCCCCAGCAGCCACAGCCGGGACACTCACCTGGAGCTTCCTTCTAGAGCTCATTGTATTTCCTCCCACAACAGGCCTTACTCCTAGTTTGGTATATTTATGAATTTTAAAATTATAAGTGCCTTAATTTTGTTAAGTCAAAATGACACATGTACCCAATATTAAAAAGAGATGCGAACTATCACCCCCTTTGCTTCCTAAGCATGCTCATCAAAGCATGATGCTTAGCTACACACACCAACACCTCTTTTGCTGTTTCTGCCCCCCCCCCCCATCCTTCTGACACTTTTGTCCTCCGGGAAGGCAGGGCAATAGGGTGTTTATTTGCCAGGTGCTGGGTGTCTGCCTCAAAGTGAGGTGAAAAGGTTGGCTTTTTGGGCGGGCACCTAGTTCGCCTAACGAGCGAGCTGGCCCTGGCCAAAGGCACCATTCTCTGCTGCACTGATCCACCCATCACTTCATGGTGGTGATTCAGCCTCAAGGAATGCAGCTCTTCAGGCTGCAACAGCCAGTCTCTGACATGTATCCTGGGGAGCTGTTAGTGTTAGATCCGCAGTTCTGAAGCTAAGAGCCAAGTTACGCATCAGGGCTAAGTACCATGGCTTATGCTGACAGTTGCATGGAGGAACCTTTGAGGCTGTCTGTCAGTCAAAGACTGCATTCCTGTTTGTGCTGTGGCCTAATCAGAACACCATGAAAGGTCTCACTTTGAAGCTCTTGGAAGACCCTGTTTCTGGAAAAGACAGTACAGTCCCCACACCCACCTTGATAATACCTAATTTTTTTACTTTCTTTCTGTGAGTGTCTGTCTTGCAGTGGGCCATATCCATGTGGAGAGGAAGCTGGAGCATTGCCATCCCTTCTCCTGCTGTAGAAAGAATTGTTAGTATCCCTGAGTGAGGGCTGAGGCCCTGGATGCTCATTACATCTGAGGATCTTGACACTTCCTCCTTCCGAGGATTGCTGGCATTTTTTCTAACCCTCAGATTTTATTTCTGAGGTTTCATTCTAGTGGTCCTGTAACCATATGTGAGAGACACTCCATATGCCATCATTGGCTCACATGTGTATGCATGCCCCTTCCTTGAAAAAGCCCACACGGAGAGAGACTAATTGCTCCAATTAGGGTTGGAAGCCACTTCCAAGTGTGAGGGGAGCAGATCCATTCAGGCACCGCTTGTGACACAGAATGCTCCAATTGTGTCCTCCTTGGGTTTTCAATGGAACAGTTTGAGAATGGTCTGTTCCCAGGACATATCTGACACTTGCAAAGCAGCCATCTGGGGGGATGTTTGGGAGGGGCTCCTGGGAGGAAGAAGGGAGAAAAAGATGCAAAGGGCTTGCAAGAGGGAATCTCTCGCTGGGGCAAAAGAGAATCAGGAGAGTGACACAAAAGTAGGTGAATGAATTAAAAGTTGGAAACCGAGGAAACAGAACAGTGAAGATAAGGAATGAATGGGCAGAGTAGTGTAAAAATGGTTACATAAGACTGATGAGGTGCACTGATGAATAAAACGAAAGCGGGGCTGGGTGGGAAGAAGTTGTGAAAGGAATTGGCTGGGTAGGAAAGGCAAAACTAGAAATAAAACTGGCTGGTGGTGGGCAATGAAAGCTTAGATTCAGACAAAGGGCCTTATTTAAACCTCAGATTCACCCCCAAATACTTGTTCCTAAGGTATTGTGTGATGTATTGGGAACGGTCTGGGTAGTGGTTGATGCTTGCTTAATGCTTTTCGAAGACACCAATCCTGTTACCAAGCCAAGCCAATCAATAAGGGGGAGAATCTGCCCCATAATGGATTCGCCCATCCAGGATATGCAGTATAGCTAAAGGCAAGGGACAAAACAGAGCACAGGAGGAGGTGGTTGCAAACGGCCATCTGGATGGAAATGGGTTTCCAGAAAAGCAGATGAACTCAATAAAGATGCAGCTGTTAATTTCTGAATTCTTTAAAAAAGTGTATCATAACACCAAGGAGAGAAAAAGCAGATAATAGCTAATCTCCTAACAGCCAGATCCAGGTGGGTAGCTGTGTTGATCTGAAGCAGTAGAACAAAATTTGAGTCCAGTGGCACCTTTAAGACCAACAAAGTTTTATTCAAGGTATGAGCTTTCGTGTGCACACACACTTCCTCAGATATGTTGAAATGTAAGTTAAGAGTCCATACCTATAAGCTGACGGTGAACAGCAAATTAGTATACAACATAATGAAGATGTTTTAACAGATAACAAGACCAAACAGGAATAACAAGCTAAGTTTATACAGTCACCATTTGTTTGGATTTAATTACAGAGGGAAAACACAGTGGAGCAAATAAATATGTCAAAATAGGAGACTAATGTGTAAATGTATCCTTCTTAATAGTGGAATGCTAATAGTAAATAACTGAGATCCTGTTGTTATGCTCCCCTCGTCTCCTCTCGTCTCAAGCTTGAAGGTAACTAACAGCATACTTTTCTTTGAGGTGGGGTGAATGGTTGTGTAGTGTTATGTCTCCTCTGTCACTGTTAAAACATCTTCATTATGTTGTATGCTAATTTGCTGTTCATCATCTGCCTAGCTGAATGGACTGTTAACTTCCATTTCAATGTATCTGAGGAAGTGTGCGTGCACATGAAAGCTCATACCTTGAATAAAACTTTGTCGGTCTTAAAGGTGCCACTGGACTCAAACTTTGTTCTCCTAACAGCCAGATGGTAATATATTCATAAACCCTGGTTAAAATGTATTGGCAGTATACATAGCTACTTCTGCCACTGCACTTGGACCCCAGTTTTTAGCTCTGCTCCTCAGGCTCCCTTCATGTAGCCTCTGCTCCCTTCTCTGTTTCCTGCCTGAAGTCCCCAAACTCCTGCCCCA